>VWZU01000610.1:12382-31618 GCA_013397095.1 Sterrhoptilus dennistouni | reverse complement strand
TTTTTTTTTTTTTTTTTTTTTTTTTTTTTAATGCAAAACAACTGCAGGATTCCATCTTGTGTCAACAGGTAATGGTGAACATAGAATATGATAAATATTTTCTTTTACAAGATGTTGTCCTGGACCATGTAAACAACTCTGATACTGTAATGCTAGGATTGCCTCAAAAGCAACAAACGGGACCAGGATGAGAGTTTCTGCAGAAGCAACCAGCCTCTTTATATTGCACAGTCTCATCAAGCCATACCTGGGGCATAGTTTCTTTGAGATCAAACCTACTCATTATAATCCCATGGCAGGATAGGGGTCAAGTGCACCAAGCCAGCACTGACAAACCTTTGTTAGCCTGGATGCCAATTCCATTCACAAAAACATTAGTTGCAGATCTCTCCTTTCCCTGGTATTAGATCTTCAGACTGCGTTGCCTCTTTACTGCATTTAACCTGGAAAAACATATAAATAACTCATGCTTGAAACACAGTAGCATTTAGCAATACTAAAACACCTGGAAGTGTTAAAGGCGAGGCAGCTTTGAGCAACCTGGTCTAGTGGGAGGTGTCCCTGCCCATGGCAGGGGTTGAAAATAGATAATCTTTAGGGATCATCCTAGATCTTTCAACCCAAAACCATTCATTATTGTACTATATAGAGAGACATGGAGCTGCTGGAATGAATGCAGTGGAATATCACAAAGATAGTTATGGGACTGGAGCATCTGTATTTTAATTAAAGGCTCATCGAGCTGAGCCTCATCAATGTATATCAATATCTGAAGCAAGGGGTTCAAGGCATCCAGGCTCTGCTTGGTGGTGCCAAGCAATAGCACAAGAGGCAACAAACTGATGCACAAGAAGTTCCAGCTGGACATAAGGAAAAATGTCTTTACTGTGCAGATGAACAAGCACTGGAACAGATTGTCCAGAGAGGTTATGGAATCTACCTCACGGGAGATATTCAAGAACTGGCTGGACACAATCCTGTCCCATGTGATCTGGAATGAACCTGCTTGAACAGAGAGGTTGGACCAGATGGCCCATTGCAGTCCCCCCCAACCTTGCCCATTCTGTGATTCTGGGCCATACGGAGGTTTGACACACCTCTAAATTAAGTTGACAGATTCCACTGGCACCACAGCCTGGACTATTTTCTGGTTCTCAGTCTTTTCCATTACACACATTTAAATAGGTCTTACACTTCCCTGTAACAAAGGTGGAGGCCCTTTCTGATCACTGATAATTTCCCCAGCAGGAAGAAAAACTTTTGTGGCACACAGAGTTATCTGTGTTTACACAGTCAGACAATTTAATTATTGACCATGACTGCATTTCTTTCAAGGCTTTACCTTTCTTAGAAGGATTGACCCTTTCCAGTGCAATGATATTTTGCTGTGTATTAAGGTATGTTCTACTAATCTGGGATGTAGGATTTCTTGAGTTTCAATAGTGAGAGGCTAATGAATGGCCCATTGTTTTTTATTACTTCAGCTTCCTTTTTACCTCTTCAGAAAAAAATGTATGCTTCAAAACATCTCTGTGGAAGAGTGTTCCATTGCCCTTAACCAGTTTTCTGTTTCCTCTATCACAGTTTTTTTCTTGAGCTCTTTTCAGCACAAAAGGGTACAGGGCCATCCCCTGTGATTCTGTTAAGTTCAGATCTATCACAAGACAGCAGTGTAGAAATTTTGCTGTAAATAGAAAGACACTGAGTTCTCTGCTAGTGAATAACTTTGCAGCTTAATAAGTTGTAAAGTATTTGTCCCAAAACAACAACTAACATTAGCTTTCATAGGAGGAAAAAGCAGGGTGACTCACTACTAAAAGGCAAATACTAATCAAAGGCAACTTTAACAGCTTCCTCCATTAGCAGTGTTCTCTCCTGTTGGAAGAGAATTACAGAACCTAACACAACCTACCTCATCTCACAATCTGAAATGCACAGTAAGTAGAAGAAAATGCAATGTAGAAATTGTAGTCTAGCTGAAGGGAGAACAAAGCAGACTGAAGGGAGACATAGTTGTGTGTTGGCTAAAGGATCTAAACTGTATAACTGAGCTATTTTTGGTGGCAGCTCCCCATAACTTCTAAGTACCCAGAATCAAATTATGAAAAGAGTCAAGCCTAACTACAAGGAGAGGTGCTGTCTTCCTAAAGCTCTAGTCTTGAGAGGAAAGGATTAAAAGGGGAAGAATGGTGATGAGGATGGTGGATTCACTCAAGTAACCTTACAGCTGGGAATGCCAAAGCCTAGAGAATAAACAGTGTGGGAAACTACATGTAGGGAAACCCACTGCTGTTTATCCTCTATCTGTTTGGAGAAACAGAATTTCTGTGCAGAGATAACATAGGTGTTTACAGAGACTTATAGGCCCTCTCCCAGACATGCCTGAGCTCCCCGTTGGGAGAGAGATCAAAGCAGAGACCATAAAAGGCACAGGGAGATCACAGCATGGTGCTAAGTGCACCTGCTCAGGCCCTGGATAAATGGGCACAGCAGCAGCCCTGCTGCCTGCCGGGATTGGACTGAGCCTGACAGTGCCTGCGCCCTCATTCTGTGTCTGCTGCCCAGCCTTGCTTCAGAATCCTCCAGTTAGAGAGATAATTGAGTAAATTTATTCTTTGCATTTCAGCTGTGGTTTTTTTGGTTGCCCTCAGTCATCTGTGTGATGATTCTGTTTATTCACACGGCTGTGAACAGTGTCAGGGGTCTGCAGATTTTCTCTAACAGACAGGTCTTATGAGCTCCCAGGTCTGAAAACAGGCAACAAACATAGTCTCATTCTGGACTAGAAAGACCTTTCCAGCTCCATCCTTTTCATTCCTTCTCCCTACCTAATGAATGAAAGTAAGACACCTGTTTTGATGAGGCAAAGCTTTTCAGTTATTTTCATAACTGTTGAAATAAGAGTATTTCTGGTTTTGTAGGCATTAGCTACACTATCCACTAACAGCCACTTACAATGATCAAGAATAGGAAAAGCTGGAAATCCTTGCCTTACAGCAGGTCCACTGATCAGTAGAGGTGTCTTTGCTGAGGATCTTAATGGCTAAAGTAGTCCAGAGGTAAATCCTGGCAAATATGGGCGTGACTTCAGTTATCTTGTTCTTTCATCTGGAGACTGTATGGGAAGGCCTCTCTTTTATGGTCTGCAAACTGGAAACGTATTGGAGAAACACCAGAAGTAATCTCTTATGTCAAGATCATGGTGTTAGCCATTGATATTTCCTCTTCTGTTGGAGGTGCCAACTTCATTGTTATATGGACGACTACATGAAGACATGATGGTCCAATGTTTTGACTAATCTGCAAATGCTTAACTGAGGTTATTTGTGTCCTTTACAACTGTATCTGAGGCAAGAGATTCCCCAAAAGATCTTTTGCTCTCAAAACATATATAGCCACTATGGAAATCTGCTTCATTTGATGGATTTGTTTTTGTTACCAACTTCCTGGATACTATCTACTTTATTCAAGATACAGCACTTTTTTTCCATCATCCCATCATCATTAAAAGTTTGTCACATTTCCATTTATCTGTTAGTGGCATTGCTCCTGTGTTTCCCTTTACAGTCGAAGAGCCAGGTGCTACCACTGTTCCCTCATTTTGTGATTAAGGACAGCAGCTTCATATAAGGTAAATAGGTTTTCACGAGTTGTAAACAGATTGCCACCTCAGAATGACTGATAAATGTCTGGAAGAAACAAGGTCAGGTGTCTGGTAGTGCCAAGCACTGCAAGGTCATACTAATGAGCCCTGTTAACAGAGGAAATCAGAGGCCAGGAATTCATTATTGTCTCCAAGAAATAATGACTGCCAAGTAGAATTAAAACAGGAAAGGTCTCAACATCCTTTTTACTAGGATTTTCATAGAAAATTGAGACAGATGCTGACGCTGTCCTTTCTAATTTCTAGAGTCACAGAAAAGAGGAAGAGGATCACAGGCCAAGGCTCAAAGTTCCCTGGTCCCAGATTTGACAGATGAAGAGGAGTTCATAACTGATGGTCTAAGGCCAGAGGAAGGAAGCACAGGGCTGTACTAGGCTGCAGCTCTGATCCTGGTCGGTGGGATCAGGCAGTGAGTTTCAGCTGCCTGAGACAGAACCCATGTGCTGGAAAGTGTTCAAGGCAAAAAGAGCCTCTAGCAACCAAAAATAGGGACCAAAGCACAGGATTGGAAACCAAACCAGATGAACAGATATGAGGGGAGTAAACTAGGTGAAATGGATATAAGAATGAATGTACTATGGAAATAAATTAATAAATTTTAAGATAAAGGAGGGTTACACAGTGCTACACAGCCTCCTCTAGATAGTCCGCCAGTAATTCCAGAAAGGAGAAATCCCAGGAAAGTCAGCAAGGGCACACCTTCCTCATTGGAAGACTATCATCTCTACCATTTCCTCAGGATGACCCTATCTTGTTGAGAAATAAAATAGATAGTTCAGACTGTAAGGAACTGTCTTACTTGCCAGAGCTCTCTACAATATTTAGTAAACATAACTAATGCAGCAGATATAATAGACACCTCCATGTAGATAAATCACATTAAAAAAAAAAGTTTCTTTTACCAGTTTCACATTGGGGTGAGGGAAAATGAACTGCTAAAATATTTAGAGCTTTGACGATGCTGGACTGTTCAGCAGTCACATATGTTAGTGTTTCTCTGGAAGCAAAACACTTGGTTCAGGCACAAGCACAGCATCACTCACATCTTTTACCTCTCTGTCAACAACACAAATGAAAGTGTGAAGTGTGGATGTGAATGTAGGATGCCAGGAGTAATTTTTAACTACCAATAGCCTAAAAACTCCTGATATTCTGGAGGTTACTGTATGCACATGTGGATCCATCTCTGCACAAAAGTGCATAGAGATTCTTTCTTGTAGCACTGACAAGAACTTATATTTCTGTCCAGGTTCTTTAGTTATGATCTGAAATACTTTTTTTCATGTAGAATGATATTATATGCCTGGTCTTCATCTTTACTATTAATTTCTGATCCCCTGATCTCTTTCTGATCATTAGCTCTACTGTCTGTAGTATCAAAATAAGTTTATTGTCAAAGACCACATTTTGAAATAGGATCAAAACTGTTCATGTTCCCAGCAAAACGAATTTTCATCTGGAGGATGAAGAACCCTGGGGCTCTTTTGTGTCTACAGCACTCTTTGTCTGGAAAGGTTATGAGCTTTTAAGTTAGCACTAGCTTTGTCTTTGCAGTAATATCTATGTTGCCACATGTCAGAATCAGTAATTTAAAGTGTCTCTTCCGTTTTATGAAAATTTATAAGGCATTTAATGTAATATTCCCTTTGTTTAATTGCACAGTCAGTATGTTTTTGTTACCCTATACATAATGTGTTCTTCCTTTTCAGCCAATACCATCAAAGTGCAGTGGCTTTAAGAAGTGGTGTCCTGGTTCCTGTCCAGATCAGTGACAGCAGGTGTGGCCATCACATCATGTTATTAAATACCATCTTACATCATTTTCAGGGCAGAGGGAAAGGCACTCTTGCTCTTCTGAGAAACAGTGGCCCTTTCCAGTCAGGAGAGCAAGCATAGGCGGGGTTGTGGCAAGGGTCCTTCCCCCACTGTTGTTCATGTTCCTGGCCTTGGTGAGCATTTTCCATGTATATCACCCTCTGTTTGTACACTTTTGTTATTAATATTGTTGCTGCAACTGTTCATTTTCTTACCTCATTGCTGTTTCATATAAATTGTTCCTATCTCAACTCCATCCTCAGAGAGAGACAGGGAAGGGGAACTATGGTGACCAAATGAGCAGTGTCTCATTTGGGAGAGTCTTGGTGGGAGACACTGAATTGAGGAGTGCTATTCCTAAATCATGACAACTGGTTATTTTACACTTTGAAAAAATGCATTAATACCAATGACAGCAGAGAAAATTAAATGAACAGAAATTTATTGTTACCCTGTCTAGTCCTGCTTGGTCTCCTCCCTGTAATAATTGACACTGTGGTAGATTATCATTTCACAGGGAAACTGTTAATGAAAGCATTTTCTCTTCCACAGAAGCTTCAAGGCCAAATGGAAACAGTAGCTTGACCAAAAGTTGTAAGACCAAGGATTCATTCTACAGTTATTCTTTCACAGAGACAGCATTATTTTTCTGTGTTGCTATGTACCAGCAAATTCCAGCACCACCTTCTATGTGTTTACCTGCCAAAGCAGAGAATAGCAAAAACCTCACTACATCAATTTCACCCCTTTGCGTGCTTGGTAGGCCTGATTTAAAGCAAAGTCTCTCTTCACTAATCCTATTGCATTTGTGAGAGAGGAAGTGGAGATTGGAGTGTGTAGACCTGAGGTTCCTTTCTCTAACCTGGGAAGAGCATAGAGAAAGCAAATCATTTGCTCTCAGGTGCTAAAGGAATTTTTCTTCTCTGGAGTTGTGTTCTCCTGAGCAGTGTGCACAGCGTGACCTGGTATGCACAAAGAAGAAGGCTAGCCATATGGCTTTTCAATGTTCAGGCACAATAAGTCGTTAAATTCCTTCTTATTCTTAGGAAAGCACATTTGGAAAGTATTGGTTTAAGTGTTATTTCTTTCCTTTCTGTGCCATTGCAAAATCAAGCCTTTTCATTATTAAAGCTCAGTGTGTGCTAATGTCTGTACAGGCACCGAGCATAAAGTGGTTCCTGCCAGAGAACTCTCTCGTGACTCACATTGGAGCTCGTAGGACCACTTTACAGTTATTCTTTCCACTGTGGTGAACAGTAGAAGGGCAGGATTCATACTGACAATGTTTTTTACATAAACAAGTCTCAGAAAAAAAGATCATCACTCATGGATGTTGCTGTGATACCAGAATCACATAGGTTCAGTGTCATTCAGGGGAGTGCAATCCCTGAATGTACACTAGGGTTTCCTGCAGGCCATTGGAAAACATTGAGTATTTATTAAAACTTACCAATCTAACAATATGTTTATTTGCTGAACCCTAAACAATAATCAATGCTGAAGTAGTATAGCTGTACTGTATAATGTGGATTACTTATATTGTTGTTTTGGAGTTAAAGACAAGAGTGACCATCCCATTTCTCTTCTTTCTACCAAGTTAAAGCTGTGATGACACCCCACTCTTTCCGCCATTTTTTCCCCCTGTTACACTGGTGCTGCTATAGTGCACCACTATAATGGAATTTAAATTTCAGAAGAATGACACCTATATAAGGCAGACTAAAAATAGCTTTTAATAGTCTGACAAAATGATGGTGCTTTCTAATCCTGAGCATCTACTTCCAGTCCCAATAGCTCAAAAACCAACATTTAGGGGAAATTCCTATGGAGTTTAATAGGGAATGGCAAACTTTCTATAGAATGGTTAGAACTACCCAGAGAGCACTGTAACAGGGATGTAATTCTCCATTAATAGCTATTAGCTGCACTAAATTTCTATGGAATCTTTCTGATTTCTTCCTTGTTCAATTCAATAAGACTTTTCTATAGAAAAAACATGCACACTTACTGCAGCCTACACAGATACAAGGCAGAGTATATCTGTATTGTTTAACAGGAGGTAAAATTGCTACTGTTCTGTTATATACAAGGTAGGTGGCCTCTGCTGCATAAATTCCAAGCATTTGATATTCAACAAAAATCAGTTCATACCAAACACACTTTGTTTCAAAAAAAATATTATAAGTTAGACTTAACTAATAGCAGCCTAAAAGTACTCCACAATATTCTCAGAAGTCTCTCTAATGATTATCAGCCTTCGAAGAAGAAAAAGAGTGGATTTATGTCTGCCATATATTATTGCTAGGGTATAGTAATAGCACAGGTGAATTTAGGTGTTCGTGGTTAGTACTCAAAAAAAGAAAAAAAGTCAAGTACAACTCCGAAAAAAAAATGTGAAGTTCTGTACAAACACATAGGAAAGCCGTGCTCATTTTAAGCTCCATTAGCAATGCAAAGGGATAGAAGAAGCTGCCACTCCACTTGACACTAACAGCAGTGCCAAGACTCACTCATATTAGAGGGCCTGGGCTGCCTGGCAGAGGGCCTGCCAGCAGGAAAACTGGAAGTGATGTTGTGAGAACAAGAAGAGCACATAAATATTAAAAACAGATACCAGGCCAAAAAAGCACATAAGGTTGTCCCTGTTCTCTATGCAGCAAGAACTCTGAGACCAACTCTTGCTTCTTCAGTGTCATGGACACGTAATTCTGCGCCTTTTCATCCAGATACAAATGTTGCCGTTTCTGTGAGCAGTAATTCTTCGGCAGAATCTCTGTCTGCTGGAAAGGATCCTTTGATTACAAATTCATAATTTATAGGTAAGACACTTGAAGAGAGAGTGAAAATTGGTCTCAGAAAATTTCTCAGCAGCACTGGTCCTTGCAGATGTTTTTTCTGGACAGAGCACAATATGCCCTAAGAAAACTTCCCTTTGCCAGAGATTTTCATCTCATGACACTTAACACATGCTAGGATTTGTTTGCAGCTTTGTTTGCCAACAAAGATGAGGAAGTGTATGCTCCAGAGCTGCATGAGTAAGGTCAGTGACAACCACAGATTTTTATACTCAACAACCACAGATCCCTGCATGCAACTCAGGTCCCCAATAGCTTTCTGAAATGGTCCAAAGGTGAGCAATGCCTGCCAATCTAATCTGCTATAAATAATCTGCTATAAATTTTCACTAAATATAGTGAAAATGTGGTAATTCAGTATTTCTGCTCCTCTCAGCCTGGTAGGTGATTCTAAACAGAATTTTTAACAGGACAGCATCCTTCTCTCATTGGCATATTGGAGGGGAAAACCCCTTAGAGTCCTATATTTGTGTTTAGATTTGTCTTCTCTCAAATTGAGTCCCTGGTTCTTGTTTGTTCTTCTCTGTTCTTGTTTCAGTGTTGGGTCTGGTTTGTGTTTTGTACAAACAAGTCATACAGAGAGAAATTGCCTCGCTTGAATCAATGTCTCTTGAAACGTCAGTGTGTTACATTTCTTCACTAAATTTGTATTTTAACTATCAATATTATTGGTGCTACAAGAGGTTTTTGTTCATGGAGCCCAGGGTATCTCACAGAAGCAGATACCTTTTTTGGAAGATATCTTTTTCCACACACAATAAAGATGTGGAAAAAGATCGTTTTAATACCATATAAAAAGCTTGCAGATCTTTCAAATTACACAATTGATTTAATGAAAAAATATAGAATTTCACCTGCTGTAGAGCTAAAATAGCATAAACATGAGTATCCATTGAAATTAACATTGTTTCTGAGCAAAGAAATAGCAAATGTTATTCCCATAGTGCAGGCATTAGGAAAACAGTGTGAGATAAAGCCTAAAGTCATGAAATTAAGACATCTCAAAGGGGAAATGGGGAAGCAGATCTCTAGTACAGGTTAATCCTTAGCTCATCTAGGTAGTAGATCACAGTGCTCATTCAAGCCTTGAAGAGGGAAAGAAGTGCAAAACTGGTCACTCTTCCTTGTATCAGCAGCTTGTCTCCAGCAGACAGTGCTGATCCCAGGGCTTTGGCAGGTGTTGCTGGCACAGAGCCATGCAATATTAATCTGGCATTCTGATAAAAGGCTTTACTTCTTCCTGAAGATGTGTGATTAGCACTGTTCCTTCATTTAATTTTACTGCAAAGCTTTAACCTTTCTCACACAAAAAATGTAGAAAATTGGCTCCCAAGCACCTATTCACAATCCCAAGCTGCTGCAGTTCCTGAAGTGAAATCTTGCTGCCAGGGTGTCTTGTAATGGTCATCAAAACCTACTTCAGTAGCTTTGACCAGAAGTAATTATTTTCATTCATTTTTTATCTTTATAGAATAGAAAATGGTGCAGGCCAAATTCTGACCTCAGTTACATATTGTTAAATCTCGAAGAACACTTCAATAGCTATAAAAGGAATATAAACTCTAAGTGGTCTATAGCCTGAACATCAAGAACATAAACAGGAAATTTGCTGTCACTTCACACCAAGTCAATAAAGCTAACACTAACACAACCATACTTTATGTCTTTTAAGAGAAATCTTAGTGGCCATGAATATTTATTTTTCATATTTACAAATATTTCTGTACAAATGAATTTCCGTACAAATGAATACAAATACAAATGTACAAAATACAAATGAACAAAAAGCAAAGAGAAAAGGTTTATCAAAAGTGGATTTCTGCTTTTGTGATACTTTGGTATTGAAGCCTATTAAAAAAAAAAAAAAAAGAAAAAAAATCTGTTCTTTGTTGCCATAGCAATAGATTCTCAAGGTGAAATTATATGATACCGCCTTTCTCCTAGGTTTCTGCTATGTGCTATCACCACCCACTCTCCTTCATTACAGTCAATAATCAGCAAAACCTCCCCACCCCCAGCCATTATTCATCTGCATGTTTTGGGGTGGAGAATGCAATAGTTATTGTTTTGACAGGTGTAGAGAAGCCATGTGAATTCTCAGAGTGCTGAGGAAGCACAGGATGTGCTGCCTGAAATGTTTCCAGTCCAGTCCCCTTTGACAACGCCTGTGAGCAGCCGTCCATCTGCAGTCTCGTATCTCTTCTGCACATGCACTAACTGCTGGTGTCAGCTCTACAGCACTGTACTCTGTCTCTTGGGAGGGATGGGAAAAAGCACCTGCATTAGCCTGGCATTGCCAAAACTATGTCAAATTTGAAGTACAGCCCCGATTTTCTTAGGTAAAGTGCTGCTGCATTAACTCAGTGTGTCACCTTTCCCTTGCACCACAGCAACTTCAAAATTAACACCTCCATCACAGATCAACAGGCCAAGAAGAGCTTGCAGAACACACTCCGAAGTCTGAACACTGGAACACAATGTAATCTAATTTTAACAGGTTTGTATCAGGAAAAAAAAATCCTGCCTTCCATGTAATTATTCTGAAACAATGTACAATTTCCACTCTTAAGCTCAGTATCTAGCCCTGCATTTGAACTGTATGGATATTGCTCCAAGGCTGGATTCACACATGAATTTTGTTTAGCACTAAATCCTCCCAGGTCAAGTAGTTAAGTTAAAATGTTAAATACTGGCCTTGTTTAAATTATTCTTGTTCCATTACTTTAGAGGACCAAACCAATTTATCATACTGATTAACAGCAGGTGAAGAACTAGCCCTGGCTAACTTTCTGACATTTAATATTACAGAATAGCTTTCACTTCATTTGGAATAGAGGTAAGTGTTCTCTGGTGTTTCTTCGTGTTCTCACTACTCACAAAAGGCAGTGCAGCTGCAGACTTCCCAAAGCCATGAGCTTCCTCCTTCCTCCTCCTCTGGTCCCAATCCTTTTCCATTACCACTGCTTTTGCTCCAGAGGTCCTGACTGTGCAGTTGAGTCACCAACCCACCCATCTCCCTCACATGGATTCAAGGCAGTCTCTCCCCTTGAGCAATATTCACCAGGTTTTAAAGGGTAATTTCTAGTATTTAATCTGAATTTCCTCATATGTCTTTCTTATTCTTCCAAAAAAAAAAATCCTCACTAGATTTTCTTTTTCTCATTGGTCAAATTGTCAAATATCTTTGTTGTTTAAATATTGGTATGTAATGTTTAAATAAATAAATAAGAGGAAGAGAAAAGAAAAAAAAGAAAAAGGAAAAGAAAAAGAAAGAGACAGAAAAAGAAAAAGAGACAGAAGAAGAGACAGAAAAAGAAAAAGAAAAAGAAACTTTGAAAATGCTTTGCATAGTATTATGCATTAGGTCTTTGCAACAGCCTGATAGCTGAAGGTCATGTCTGCATGACAGAACTCTTTCTCCTTGCTTGTCAGTTAAATTAGTTGCTAAATATGGTTTCAGGTACAAGACCCATCATTGTTAATGCATGTCTTTGTTAATTCAAGAATAAGATGTTCTGAATGCTTACTTCCCATTTAGTAATTATTTGTGGATACAATGGTATCTATTTGAGCAATACACATATAAATTATGTATAATTTTTGTAATGTGAATAGGAATGAATCATTATTTTACTTTTCTTATGAGGATACTAAAATGGCACTCTGGATTTGAAAAGCAGACCCTTTATTTAAGCACATAAGTTTGACTTTCACCCTTCATTCTACAGGATGCTGCACACTCAGGTGCTCTCCCAGCAGAGTGATTACAAACCCTCCACCCTGTACTTATGTAAGTAGTATTTTACTCCACCAGATTAAGAGTTCACGTGGTTATGTCTAGCATCTAGATCTGCTTTGCGAATCCCAGCTTCAGATTCCTGCAAGAAGTTTCCATGCTAATGGAGGGGCTGTGACAATCACTAATAAATAATAAAATATATATTTGTTTTTGCAATACAGCAGTACTCCCACTTATCACACCTGTTCTGTTTGTAGCTGAGAAGCCTCTAGGGTATATGGAGAAGGAAAATCCTTCAGAGACTCAGGATGTAAAATCCTACTGGTACAGTTGAATATGTAGGCTGCTCCTTTTCCTTTGAAAATTGTACAGAAAAGAAATAATCAGTAAAACATAGAACAGTAACCCATCCATCCTAGTACCTGAACTCATTAAATCACTTGTTCAGCTTTATTTGTGATACAATAATAAATCAATTTAAGGAATAAAATACTAAACTAATTGAAGGCATACTGGAAAGGATTAATTCAGCTGAGAAAAATGGTTTTGACCCCCCCTTTTAATACGCTTTGAACCACACAGCATGAGAAGTACTCACTACTGGCCCTCAACATTACACATACACCTGGTCTTAATTTGGAAATTATTATTTTGTCCCAGAGTCCTTCCCTCAACATTTTTACTCCCAACAAAGAAGTGCTATGAGGTAAACTGTCAGACTCTCTGATCCTCAGCAGGCTTTTGTAACCATCCACAGCAAGGTTGTGTTACCTTGAACTAACAATGCAACTAGGTAAAATGAAGTGGAGGTGGAAGGTCTGGGGAAACAAAAATTCATCAGGCAATGGCCAAGCATCACAAGCAGTACCAATTATACCAGGCAAACTTAAAGATCAACCTCAGAAACTGGAATTTCATCAGGACAAACTTTTTTCTATACCACAGGAAAATTCAACTGACTTGATTAGAGTATTTGAACACTATACAGCATCTCTTAATCAGCTCTCCAAGATTCTGTGTAATTTACATAACAGAAGCCTCTTGTGGTCCTTTCCCTTTGGCTTGATGAGTCTGTGGTTTGCAGAAGCTTAGTTGTTCTTCTGCCTAGCTCTCTGCATGGCATACACATACACAGAGAAGCACGCGGCACAATCAGAGCGTGTTGTGGGCAGTACCTGGGCAAAGGAATCACACACAAGGGAAAGTGATCACAAACGTTTGTTTCATTGTCTGTTATACACGTAAGGGAGATAGGCAGACGAAATGTATGGGCATGAAACATGCCAAACATGATGACTTTATCTCCCTAACATCTAGATGACAATTCTACACAACTCCTGTTTGTTGTAGATTCATGCCTAGGGTTGTTTTGTTTTCAGAAATGCCCAAATACACAGAGCAAATGCTGCAAAACAGTCAGACAGCTTTCTCTTTTCATATGCCAATGATTTCACACATAAGCATTTCACAAATAGCTGGAGAGTGCTTCTCCTTTAACACTCCACCTATAGCTTGTCAGGGTGCCAGGCAGCTGATGTGTTCATCTCAGTTCATGATTTTCAAACTGCTGCCCTTGATTCCCCAGTATTTTGAGCAACCTGGATCATGTACTAATCCCACAAAAGCAGTCTCCCACATTTCTACCTTTAAATATCACCTGCTATATCTGTTCTGGTTTAGCACTAGTCTTGCATTATGAGCTTTTCACCAACAAAAAATTGTGACAGGCACATGCAAGCACCAGTGTGAAGACTGAGTTTTGGATGAGTGTACAGATTTGACATTCCTGTGGTAAATGTGCTTTCAAAACCAAAGAGATAGTAATGCTTGCTGTAGTGACAAGGTATTTATTGTGGACTCCACAGTAGTATATCTGTTATCCCAGACCTGCTGAGACAGAAAAAATCTAGAGCAGCAGCAGTTAAAAGCATTAATGACTTCAAATCCAAATTTTCACAGTGCATCTTTGAAAGAAACACTATTGTGTAGGTGCCTTGTCTCATGGTATCTAACAGTCTTAGAGTCTAAATGGATTAAGGAGTTAAGTGTTTTCAGTCATCATCACTTATTTCAAGTCTCATACTGTGCATGTCACGCAGATCCTACAGACATTCTTCATGTACAATTTAGTCATGTTTGGCTAAAACAGAAAAAGTATTTTCAGCAGCTAAATATGCATCCATGGTTTGGGGATTCAATCCTATATCCAGACTACACTTCCCATGCCTTATCTGTAAAATGAATACAGTAAACACTACTCAGCATTTATTTCTAAGGATAAGGTTGTGACCACCACATTACCATACTGTGCCAAAGGAATTTGAACTCACAGGTGGCTTTGTCAGGCAACGAGCCAAGGCCAAGTGTCAGCAAGCACAGTTACCTTCTAATGCCTGACATCAGCAGGAAATTGGTGTGGGAAGTTTGGTGGGTTACAGCACCTAAATAAACTACCACAGGCACTATCCCACCAATCTCTTCTGCCCTTCACATGGTTCTTGACTATGGTGAGTCCATGGAGTACCTGTTCAGTATCTACAAGTAAAATTACTTTACACCTAGCTGTTACAGAGGTGTAGGAAAGGATAATGAAAGGAACCAAAGTTTGCAAAGTATTTGGGGAGCCCTGAATGAAAGTCATTATTTTAACATATTTTTTTAAGTTCTCTTATTAACTGGTTGGTTTTTTTTTTGTTTGTATATATGTATACTTTGATTTCTTTGTTTCAATACTGACCAGAATTGTAGAGCCTCTCTTAAAAAAGAAAAGAGAATAAATAGACGTAAAGAAGGACAGGAAATGCTGCCTCATCCTGTCATCCATTACCCCATGAAACTTACTGATCTGAGTAAATGTTTTTGTTGTATCATATATTACAGATAGGTCTGATGAACTTTTACATTTCAAAGCTGAGTGGCTGGAAATCTAGTGCCTATTGCATAAAAGCTGATGTAATGCTCATTGTTTTATCACAGCAAATCTTTTAAAATTTATTATTAAACATGCATATCACAATACTGAGATGCCAATCAAGTTCAAGGTTTATGGTGCAATATACAGTACACATAAGTCCCTCATTGTCCCTGTAATTACAGCAAGTGCTTTCTTGACTTCTTCTTTCAAATATAAGTTTAGAATATCCTTTGGCTTGACAGAAGAAAATTTATGAAAAATGCAGTTACATATTTGATTTGTTTTGTTTTTGTAGGAAATCAAACTCTTTGCGCTCAGAATTAAAAGTAAAAAAAAAAAAACCAAAGGCTTTAGTTATGTTACTTTAGGACATATATATTTTACATATATATAAAATATGTTATCCTACATGCAACAAAAATATATATTATTAAAAGTGATATTTTAACTAAACATAAGAAAATACACATCTGCCTTACTGAAAGTATACATTAACAAAATCTTTGTCAAAAGGTTTTGACTTGGAGTAAACATTCTTTTCAGAAAGAAACAGTTCTGCCAAAAAATTAAAATCAACCATTTGCAGATTATTTTCTATTAAATAAGCATACAATAACATAGAGACCAAACTTACATGTAAGACATTAGAAGTAAAAGGAATGTAATTACTATTTAGCCCTGATTTTGATTAGTGATTATTATTGGGTCATTTGTCAAAGGCTTTCATGATCATAGCTCAGCTTCAGGGAAAATGATCCATCCACTGTAGACCTGAGTCTTCCTGTTTCCATCAACAGCATGCGTTTTTCAGTAGAGAAGAGCATGTGTTGGGGTATGTACATGCTATGGGTCCCTGATGAATAATCACAGGAGTTGACAGGTGCTAGGTTAGCTGTAAGTCTGTTGGAAGATGAAAAAAAACCCCTTTATTTTTCCTTTTCCTTTTTTCCTTTTTTCTTTTCTTTTTTTCTTCCCCCCCCCCTCCCCCACCCCAAGGAACTGACATAAATACCTAGAGAATAAAAGAGGCACTAATCATTCTGAGATGCTTCCAGAACAGTGATGCTGATAATTTTCTATGAACTTTCTTTCTATATGTCTTCCAAAAACAGCAATTAAATGAATTTTTGAAATTTTAAACAACATAGTATTTTATTTACTGATGGAAAGGCTAAGAAATTATTTTCCCACCTAGAAAAATTTACCCTGCACCATTTAGTTGAGTCTAGTTACTGCACTAAAAGTACTGCCTTATGAAGCTAGAGGTCCTACCTTGTCAGCAGCTTCAGGCTTTTGTGAATCAGCGTCTTCAGTCTACTTTCTTAGTGATGCAAGATCTAATCACAAAAGTCACGCACACCTGGAGCAACTTTTCTAGGGAAAGTGCTTTGGGTTTTCTAAAACTCAGTGACTCTGTGCACCAATTGTCAGTTTTCAGTTATGCTGTCTTCCCTGATGTTTATGATGGATATGGAAGCTCAATTTTGAGGGACAGTAACAAGACTGCTTTGGGAGAAATTAAAATAGGGATGGAAAACTTATGAATCAGCATAGGATATCTCACATAACCCAGGAATTTGCTTCTATAGTCATGCTGAAAACAAATACTGATGTCTTAAAAGAAAACTATACACAGAAGAAGTAACAGCCAGCCTAAGTAATTTATGTTCTTTACCATAACTAGGGTCTTACGTTATTAGGAGACATATATTAACTGGATGTCAGAAAATAATCTGACAGTGATTTTGAAAAGATTTATCCTGAAACAATACTCTTATTATCCGTCCTTGTCTGTTAACTTCATGTAGAAAAGGCTGTGTAGGTTCAGGAGCCAAGTGGCTATAGAGTGCTATAAATCACTTGACTTGCAGAAACAATGTAGCTTTTTCACTTAATACTGCGTGGGGATACACATACTCTGCAAATTTGATTCTTTGTAATATTTACTGAGAGACAGAGCACTTGCTTTTCAACACAATAAAATGTACATGAGACACTTTACATAGTAATCTTGCAGGCACCAATCACTCCTTTGAAAACACATTTGTTGTTACTAGTCTTGCTCCTGAGCCTCTTTCACACTGAAATAATCACTATCACTCCTGATTTACAATGGTGTTAGTAAGGAGTTAATCTCACTTTATTATTTCTGTTATATTACAATAACTGAAAAAGTCACTCTGGCTTGAAATCATGGAACCATGAAATCATGGAGATTCTGCCACCAAGTTAATTAGGGCTGGATTTCATTCAAAATGCTATTAAACCTGTAATTCAGTTGCTGAATTATATTTGACAGAAATTGAGAATTATTTATTCTATTTACAACATGTACAGTTCAATATAATTCTCATGAACTTCAATGAGCGTTTTGAAGGCACAGCAATGGCACTGGGTTTTCACCAAAACCAACTTTTCTCAGATGCCAGATAAGTCCCGCCACAAATTGGCAAGCTCTTTAGAAGTGGACTGCATCAGACAGAACCAAGTGAGTACTTCCCTGAAGAAACAGGAACGGTGCTTCTGTTTTCAAACCTCTTCTTTTTTACCTGTGTATACCATGGCATGGATATGTCATTGTGGCTGACTTCACTCAAGTGGAGCATGACTCCTCCTCATGCATACAATGTGGTGACCTATGCTGCTGCTGCTGCTGCCACAGGAGTATTCAAACACAACCAGTCACTCAGAGGCCTTGACAACAGAATTCAGGCATCCCAGACCAAGACGGACGGGTGGCGGTTGCAAGGTTTCCACCTTCTAATACGGTTATTTAATAAAAGGGGAAAGATAAACATTTAAGCAAGTCATTTTTCTGTTGTTCCTTGGCATCTTGGTAATTATCTCAGTTACAGTGTATTGATTCCAATGTGCACCTGCTTTACTTGAATCCATAGCAAAATTCCGTTTCCTTCAGCTAAAGCAGGGCTGGCACATAAAGAGTAACAGTGAATTGCACATTTGAGCACTGCTTGAAATGCAAAATACATAAAAGGTACCAGAAATGTTACTCTTGTATGAGCTCAGAGCCCCCATAAAACATACCAAAGAAGCAAAAAACTCTGAAGATCAAGCAAGGGTGGAGTGTTGGAAATTTCATGGGCTGGCTACATTGGTTGTCTTTATTTTCAGCAAAGGAACAATCTTCAAAACCAAAATGAACTTCTGAACCTGTAGCCAGTGTTTGTTAAAAGCCTGGAGCTGTGTTGAAAATCTGACAGCCTAAACTGTGTGAGTCATGACTTCGAAAACCTATTAAACACGTAGAAGATGGGCTGAAGCATCCATGCTCCTGCATCTTTGGCTATAAATGAAAGAGGGGTTGCATAGTTCTTAATCTAAGCTCAAGCTGAGACGCTACCATGCTGCCCTCTTTGCAGGTGGTCTTGTATAACTTCACATCCAGCAAGCCAACCAAATACCCTCCCTTCAATTTACAGATGACCTCAGTGGAGGTGAAAAACATTTTTGACACTTGCACAAGGTCATGCTGTAAGTCAGCCAGAAAATAACAAGGATTCTGTACTTGTTGACCTGTATCTGAAGGCTAGGCTCTTTCAAGTGCTAAATCAAGTAGGTGTGAAATCATGAGTGCATTGAACTTCCTGCTACCTTTGATGAGCAATTCACTCTCCAAATACCAGAAGTTCAGATGGAACTTAAAAGTTGCTCAGTTATGTGACGTCATGTACCCGTCAAAGGCCAAACAAAATGGATGGGAAGAAAATAGAGCTACTAGGAAAAAACACTTGTCTCCAGGATGTAATCAGTATTCAACTTGGAACGGGACCAATACACGACAGAGAACATAAATTGGTAGGAAATCTGAGCCAGAGAAGCAACAGAAGCACGTAAGAGGACAGGAGAACATCAAACAATAAGGCGCAACACTCTGTAGAGATTGTAGTCTGTACCTATTATTTTTTAAAAGGGTCATTATTGTGGCCTGGTAAGAGAATACCTGCAAACAGCACGTAAGAATTTGCTTTCTCAAATGCCTGAGAGCGCTGCCAGTGGCAGAGGTTCTCTTCTCCGTGCGGGCCGGGAACATTGGGGTGTGCCCGGGGTGGGCGCCTGTGCCCGGTCACAGCTGCCCTACTGAGCTCGCCGCTGCTGCCACGGCCCGGGGACTCAAGATGGGAAGGGCGCTGGGCTGGGGACCGCTTATTTGGCAGAGCTGGGTGCCCGCAGAGGGTGGGCGAAGGGCAGCAGCCGTCATGCTCTCGGCAGCCCCGGCCCCGGCCCATCC
>VWZU01000609.1:62304-80744 GCA_013397095.1 Sterrhoptilus dennistouni | reverse complement strand
GGGATTGTCACCAGGGAGGGATTGTCACCAGGGAGGGGACTGTCACCAGGGCTGTGCTGCTGCTGCAGCAGGGACAGTTTGGTTGTTACCAAAAGCAAACACTGAGCTGAGCAGGCTCAGTGTGGCCAAGGAAGAAGAGAGGTCTCTAAATAAACCCTCTGACACTCAGGGGAGCAGACAATGAACAGCACAGAGAGCCCCAGGCGATTCCCAAGCCTCCTGTGGCACCTGGAAAACCCGGAGCTGTCACCACACCCACCTCTCTTGGCCACGACCAGCTGGACTTTCACAGTCTCGTACAAATGGCAGTAGTGATGGTGAAGATTACAGGAGTAGGTGCCTGCATCACTCTCTGCAACACCTGGAGAGCAGGGAGAGAGAGGAATTCAGTGTTTTATACTGAGATGATTATTTTTTGTGTCATTTGCAGTATCCCAGATCCTTGTCTGGATGTAAATCACTTTGTTCTCAACCATCCTTATCACCAGGGTGGGGTAAGCAGAGACAAATCATCTCACCTAATATAATGATTTGGTCACCTAATGAAATAATTTGTTGAGTTGATTTGCTGTTTGTGAAGGAAGGCATTTCTATTAATTAGGTTATTATTAGGTTTAGCTGAGAGCAGGCACAGGAACAATGACCATTCATAACTCAGGAACTGAATCACAACCAAAGGGACACAAAAAGCCCAGGTAACTTTCAGGTTGTTACAAATTCTCTTTCAAAACAGGTCTGTTTAAAGGCAAAGAAATACCCATCTGTAAAGGCATTCTTGGGCATGAGGATCTACCTCTAAGTTCTCTGCTCTTTCTGTTTCTCAAGCCTCCTTTCACAGCTTCTCAAAGCCTTCTTATCTTTACTATTTAGGGGGGAAAAAATCCTCTATACCTTTGATCACCAGCGAGAAATTCCCATCTGCAAAGGCATTGTTGGGCATGAGGATTGAACTCTAAGTGCTCTGCTCTTTCTCAGCTCTTTCTGCTGTTTCTCAAGCCTCATTTCAGACTTCTGAAAGCCTTCTCACCTTTACCATTTCCCATATCCCAAATCCTCTACAGGAGAGGAAAAAAAACCCCTCCACACCTTTGATGACCAGCGAGAAATTCCCATCCGCAAAGGCGTTCTCGGGCATGAGGATCCTGCCCTGGTTGTAGGAGCTGTAGACACGCTGGTCCCCAGCTGAGTACATGTCACAGAGCCTCTCCATCCTGCTGTCCCCATAGTAGGAGCTCAGCAGGTCCCAGTGCATGAGGATCTACCTCCAAGTGCTCTTTCTGCTTCTCAAACCTGTTCCACAGCCTCTGTTTCACAGCTTCTCAAAGTCCTCTCACCTTCACTATTTCCCACACCCCAAACCCTCCACAGGAGGAGAAAAAACCCCTCCCCACCTTTGATGACCAGGGAGAAATTCCCATCTGCAAAGGCACTGTTGGGCATGAGGATCTACCTCTAAGTGCTCCAGCAAGAAATTCCCATCTGCAAAATCATTCTTGGGCACGAGGATCTAGCTCCAAGTTCTCTGCACTTTCTGTTTCTGAAGCCTCCTTTCACAGCTTCTCAAGGCCTTCTTACCTTTACTATTTAGGGTGAGGGAAAAACCCTCCATACTTTTGATCACCAGTGAGAAATTCCCATCTGCAAAGGCATTGTTGGGCATGAGGATTGAACTCTAAGTGCTCTGCTCTTTCTCAGCTCTTTCTGCTGTTTCTCAAGCCTCCCTTCACAGCTTCTCAAAGTCTTCTCACCTTCACTATTTCCTACCAGAGGAAATAGTAGGAACTACCTCACTACCCTCCACACGAGAGCAAAAAACCCCTCCACACCTTTGACAACCAGCGAGAAATTCCCATCCCCAAAGGCATTGTTGGGCACGAGGATGTAGCTCTAAGTTCTCTGCTCCTTCTGTTTCTCAAGCCTCCTTTGACAACTTCTCAAAGTCCTCTCACCTTCACTATTTCCCACACCCCAAACCCTCCACAAGCGGAGAAAAAAAACCTCCCCACCTTTGATGACCAGCGAGAAATTCCCATCCGCAAAGGCGTTCTCGGGCATGAGGATCCTGCCCTGGTTGTAGGAGCTGTAGACACGCTGGTCCCCAGCTGAGTACATGTCACAGAGCCTCTCCATCCTGCTGTCCCCATAGTAGGAGCTGAGCAGGTCCCAGTGCACCACGCGCTGCCGGTCGTTGAGGCGGTCCTGGGTCCACACCATGCGGTGGCTCTTGCAGGGCAGCACGGCCTGGGAGCCCAGCACAGCACTGATGTTCTGCACAGACACCACCACGCTGCTTGGGTTGGAGGCATCAGCTGGGACTGGGAAAAATCAGGAGGAAACAGTAAGAAAAAGAGTTGTAGGGTTGTGGAGTTAATGGTGTGTGAAGGGCGCTGGAGTGAGAGTGTTGGAATCTCTGCATGGTTTTGGTTTCAAGACCAACACAGGGCACTCTTATGGAGAATCAAAGAATGCTGAGCTGAACCCAAAGAATCACTGATCCAACCTCATCCCTGCACAGACACCCCAACAATCCCACCCCATGTATCGCTGAGAGCAGTGATCAAATGCTCTTGGGGCTGGGACCATTCCCTGTGTTCAGCACAGACACCACCACGCTGGTTGGGTTGGAGGCATCAGCTGGGACTGGGAAAAAGAAATCAGGAGCAAAAAGAGAAAAAAAACGTTGTAGGGTTGTTGTGGAGTTAATGGTGTGTAAAGGGCGCTGGAGTGAGAGTGTTGGAAACTTTGCACGTTTTTTGATTCTGGTTTCAAGACCAACACAGGGCACTCTTATGGAGAATCAAAGAATGCTGAGCTAAACCCAGAGAATCATTGATCCAACCTTATCCTGCACAGATACCCCAACAATCCCACCCCATGTATTGCTGAGAGCAGTGTCCAAATGCTCTTGGGGTTGGGACCATTCCCTGAGGAGCCTGGTCTGTGCCCCCCTCAGGGGGAAGAACATTTTCCTAATAAATAAAACTTTGAACACACAGATTTCATTCATGTCTGTTATCAGGATTGTACACTCGAGCTGTCCTACCCACCCTTCCTAATCCTGAGCCCCGGTTTAATCCAAGTTTAGAGACACCAGTGCATGGGATAAATAATCCATGGAAGTTGGGAATGGAAGGCCCTGTGCAGGCCATGGAATCAGGGTCCCTCTCACTCCTCCTCATGATCACAGAACCTGCCAGATTCACAGAGATGCCACTCACCTGAATACGAGCTCACAGAACCTGCCAAAGCAGAAAATAAAGAGAATTACTGACAACAAAAGGATAAAATAGCTACAAACACACTCCAAGCCAGCAGCCACCCCTGTTATTGCTCCATCTATTCCCTTTTCCCCTGTCAATACTGGTTTTTATATCTGCCTGCTCCATTTCCCACTCCTGCCACGCTCTTTGTCTGCACAGTTAATTCTGTGATGCTCTGGATGCATCAGCTCTCTCTGACTCACATCACTCAGATCCACACAGGAAGAACTTTGCCAGAGATCAACCAATTCCTTTGATTCTCTGCATTTCTCTAGTCTAGTCCCTCCTGCTCCTTGTGTGGGAGGGGTCCAGAAGGTCTCCTGGCATCAGGCTTTTGGTTCCCAACCCAGATTCCCAACAACACCACCATTCATCTCCCCACCCAGCCAAACCCAAGCGGGTTCCATCAAAATCATTGGAGGTTTTGTCCTGCTAATGTCAGAGGCACAAAGTCCTCCAGATAAGGGCTGTATTTTTTATTTTTTTTATTTTTTTTTAGCCCTGGAATTTATGAATTTCAAATTCAACTCCAAACTGGGGGTATTTTAGCACATCCCCAGAGTGCTGAGAGAATAAACTTGGTCTCCTCCCCTTTTTCTATCACAGAACACTGGGCAGGGAGAGCAGAGAACACAAAAAATGAGCAGCACTCTCTGTCTGTTGAACTGCCAGCTCAAAGGCACTTCAAATAGGGGACTTTTTTTCCTTACATTTAAAATCTCAGCACCACAAAGAGAAAAAACCAAATCTTGGACAAAGTCTGTGCTCTCTGTATATAAGAAAGAGACATCATAATTCCATCATTTGTCTCTCCTGATAGGCTGCAAAATGTTTCAGCTGCAGCCTTTGTCTCTGCAAGCCAGGACTTTTAATTTAGCTTAGAAAAACAAAGGAATGATTAAAAATAAAAAGCTCTTCCAAGGGACCAAATCAGGCAGGAAAAATTGGTGTCACTTGTGAGAGGCCACCAGGTGCCAGCACAGCAGAGTCACCGTGTCCAGGCAATGTCCTTGTGGCTCAGTGGGTGTGACTTGTGAGCTGGGGAAGGGTGGCTGAGGCTCCTTCCAGAGCCAAATCCATTTGGTGGGACAGAAACATCCTCTGCTGGCTCAGGCAGAGGAATGAAGGCATTTACTGCTCTCCTTTCCTCTGGCCAGCTAATGGGAAAAACACGGAATTTACAGAGTGCAGATTTCCGAATTGTGAATCCAACCAGTGACAAAAGCTCGGCCATCCAAAGCTCTGAGCTCACACCAGCACCTGGTTTGGCACCTTTTTTCACACCAGCACCTGGTTCTGGCACCTGTTTGGACTCTCTGCACCTTCCAGGGCAAGGAGCACCTTTCCCTTCCCTTCTCCTTTCCAGGTGGAGCTTCTCCAGCACTTCCAGACACAACTCTCTGTGAAAAAAGGGGCTTGGCTGGCATGGAACAACTTTTAGACATGAAAAGTTGATGTCTTGTGGGTTCTTTTCCCTCCCACTCTTAAAACTTCAGCCAGGGATGTTGCTGCTGCCTCAAAAAGCCATTCCAAGGTGTTTCTGGTTTGCCCCTCAGTGACCAGGAGATGCTGAGTCCTGTTTGGACCAGGGAAGAGCCTTTGGATTTTATATTTTGCATTTTATAAGATTGGATTTGTGACTTGCTGGCTGCTGCCACGCAGAGCTGGGTTAATATTGAGCACCACAGCAAAAGCCATTTTTAGGTGAGGTGGATTTAAATATTGGGGCTCAGCACAGAGGGGTGGGGGAGAAAGGGTTTCTCATTCTGTGCACACACAGAAACTTTGGGTCTGAACCTGCCCTAGGATATCATTCACAGTTTGAAAAAATGGTGCAAATATTAAAGAAAAAGGTGACATTGCAGCCAAGCAGCAAAATTCTATAAGGGAAGAAAAAAAAATAAAATAAAAAGGACAACTCTTCACAGGAACTCCAGCAGACAGAGAAGGGAGAACTGATTGTTCTGATTCCCCAGCCATGCTGGAAATCTGCACACATCCATCAGGGTAAGGCTCAGAATTATTTGACAGAGCTGTAAATGAGATCACTCAGAAATCTGAGGAATCTGGGATGTCTCTGATCTCTTGCACGCCTGGAGAAAATGGAATTTAGAACAACTGACCTTCAATAACCTGAGCAGAGAGCAGCAGGGGAAGGAGGAATGAGCTTTTTTTTCTCTTTTCAGTGCCCTCTCTCTGCTGTGGGACCCAGCTCTGCTGTGGGAGACCAGCAGAGCAACCCAGCCCTGCTTTTAAAAGGGAATTTCTGAGAGAGCAGAGATAAAGCCCCAGCCCAGTGAAGGTGACAGCTCTGGGCTGCAGCACTGGGGTCAGCTGGATTTTGGTGAAAAACTGGAAAACCAAAGAGCTTTTTGTGCCCCTGGTGACAGCTCTGACCTCTGTCATCACAGGGCTCCAGGACCTGGAGCTTCTAAACCTCAGCTGCCTCCAGAGCTGTCAACACACAACTCAACTTTTGTTTTAAAACTTCAAGTTCCATGGGATGGAGAATCACTTTGAATTTCAAGTTCACTTTGTCTTCTCTGGGTGATGTAACCACAAAACCCCCCCCAAAAAAACCAAAACAAACAAACAAACAAACAAAACCCAAACAAACAAAAACACAACAACAAAAAAACCCACCCCAAAACCCCAAAAAAACCCCAAAGAACACCAACCCCTCCCAAAAAAAACCCCACCAAAAACCCCAAAACTACACAAAAAACCCACCCCAAAAACCAAAACAAAACCAAACAAACAAAAAAACAAAGCAAAAACCCAACAAAAAAAAACACCAAGAAAAGACAATTCTGTGCTGTCCCCTGACATGTTCTGTGCTGACTCAGAATCCCAGGGATACTCTGTGCTCCCCTCAGTAGAGGAAGAGGAAAGCAGCCTGGAAAATGATTTCTTAATCCATTGTAAAAAGCAGAGCCAGCTCTTACTCCTTGAATCCCATCCATTTTTCATGTGAAGAATTAAGGCACAAAAACCCGTGGGCAAACGAGAAGCAAAAGGCTCGGGCTGTGAGAGATGTGTGACATGCTCAGAGCTCTCCAGGCAGAGTCTTTGGAGCAGGACAAGGACAGAAAACTGTCCCCTGGACAATCCTGGCATGAATTCCCTCCTGGGACTCAGGAGCTGCTGCAACCACAGAGTTCCTGCTTCATTCTGGGGGATGAAAAACCACCAGAGCAGAAAAATCCTGCAGGAGGGACACGACATCTTTCAGCGCCAGATTCCTCATTTCCCCCATAAATCCCTCTGTTTAGAGGGGGTTTAATGGGCTCTCTGGGGTCACAGCACAATTATGGGAAAAGCAGCAGCCTGTGCCACCAGGCTGTCCCCAAATTTCCCCTCTGGGGAGTGGCAGTGGCTCCATCCTGGGGGTTGAGAGGTCCTGATGGTTTTTGATGCAGCAGCAACAAGGTGACAGTGACAGGAATGACCCCAGCTCTTCTCTGGGACCCAGTTTTTTTTTCAAAAAACCCACTGAGCAGTAACCAGGAGAAACATCTGGGCTCATCTGGATGACCAAAACAGCTCCTCCTAAACTTGTCCCATTCCCCTCGTGTCCAGCCTGCAGGATTCAGCTGTTCAATAAAACAGACTTTCCCTTCAAAGCCCACTGATGGTCAAGCCAGGCTTTGAACTGAGATTTTTCTCTAAATCTCTATGTTTGTTTATTTTTTTAAAAGACTTCCTGGGACAACTTTCCCAGCAGCAGAGTCTCCCACTTCCAAAAGGGATGTCAGAGCCTTTTGACACCCACCCAACAACAATTCCAGCCCTCCCTGCAGGTAGGAACGTGCAGAGAGCAGGAATGTGCTGCCTCGGCAGAAAGGAACGACTTTTGTGTCTGTGCAAGGAGCCAATCCCCACCTGGGGCACAGACAGGATCCCTCAGGGATCTGCCCCCAGCTTTTCTGGGATTTTAGCTGAGCTTTGTGAGCTTTGTGAGCTTCCCCCTGGCTGCAGGCCCAAGGAATGGGTTTGTAGAGCCATTCCAAACACGGACATTAACACTTGAAGGAGTGGTTTTCCCTGCAGGAGGGACAACAGATTTCCTCACAGCACAGATATTGCCTCCCTTCTCCCCTTCCCATCCTCACTATTGAGTTACAGCCTGGCTTGGGTGGGTTCAAACATCAGCTGCCTGCCTGGAGGGCATCCAGGTAAATCCAAAATGCAATTCTGTCAAGGATCCTCCATGCTCAGGTGGGATCACAGATTTCCTCACAGCACAGATATTGCCTCCCTTCTCCCCTTCCCATCCTCACTATTGAGTTACAGCCTGGCTTGGGTGGGTTCAAACATCACCTGCCTGCCTGGAGGGCACCCAGGTAAATCCAAATTTCACCTGGAATTCTGTCAGGGATCCTCCATGCACAGATTTCCTCACAGCACAGATATTTCCTCCCTTCTCCCCTTCCCATCTTCATTATTGAGTTACAGCCTGGTTTGGGTGGGTTCAAACATCGTCTGCCTGCCTGGAGGGCACCCAGGTAAATCCAAACTGCACCTGGAATTCTGTCAGGGATCCTTTGTGCTCAGGTGGGAGCTGAGGCTCTGCAGCAGCTCAACCTGCTCTTCCTGCCCCGGGTGCTCTGCCAAACCTCACTGGGAGTCACTGGACTGGTTGTGACAGAGCTGTGGCCTCTCCTCCTCCTCTTTCACCCACCCCACACCCCAAATTTCTGAGCCACTTTCACCCTCCTGTCCCAATGAGTGATCCCATCATTTGCCAATTCCTAACCCTTGCCTTGGGGCATTGTAAAAAAATGCTGGTGACATGGAAAATGGATTAATTAGGGACCAAAGGGAGAACTCCTCACCTTGTTCCACCTCAGTGCTGAGGAGCTGAGGGGCTCAGGTGTAAAAGGGCTGGGAATAACAGGGGGTCACCAGCCCCTAAAAAAACTTCTGCTCCTCACTCCCTACTCCTTTCTTGCACCTTGCTACCCAAAAGTGAATTCTGTCTCTGTCTTTCTGCTGACAAGAGGAAAAGAAACTGAAAAAAACACACATCCTTTTTTTCCCTCCATCTGAACCCACACACACACACACACACATCCCCAGCTGTTTCTGCTTCTTCAAACATAAAAAAATAACCTTAAATCACGTAAATCTGACTGTGAAAGCTTGGCTGTACTCACACCCAGGCTTATTGGTATTGAATTTGTTAATAGGAAGAATAAAAAAATTGCACAAACATGCTGAACAGAGCTTCAACAGCCTCAAACATTTTTCCATTCTCTCCCCAAAGAAAAAGCAAAGGGAAACCCACGGCTCCTTCCCCTCCTCGGACAAAAACAGAACAAATTTAGGAATCTGAACAAAATCTTACAAAGATAACAGCTCAGAACCTCCCAGCTGAAACAAGAACAAGTTTCACCACCCCAGCAGCTCAGAGCTTACTTTGCTGAAGCAAAATCTGCCACAGGAGGAGTTTTGCGAGTCGCTCCATTCCTTCGGCTCCTCGGAGTTTTCGCCTCTCTTGAAAAACAAGCTGAAGACTTTTTTTTTTTTCCCTGTTTAACTTTCTATTCTCTAACTGGAAAACACTATGACCTCATCAATTTACATCCCCAGAGCTGAGGACAGCAGCTCAGATTCTGCAGGATTACTCCACCTCCAAACTTGCAGCTCTCCCCACCTCCCTGGTCCCACTGCACCTCCTTCTCTTTTTCCCTTCTCTTCCCTTTTTCCCTTCCCTTCCCTCACACTTTCTGCAGATCCCTCTGCTCCTTCCCCTCCCTCTGGGACCTTCTGAGCCCTCCCTGACTCTGACATCAAAGTTTCATGGGGTGAAGTTGATCCCACACAGCTCTGGGCTGACAAAACAAATCTTTCTCCCTCCCCCTTAGGGATGGAACCAATTTTCCTGGTGCTTTGCTTGACCCAGCTGTTCCTCCCTTTGTCTGACACTCCTCCAGACTGGATTTATTCTTGCTGCCTTCAATGGGGTTTTGATCTTGGTCTCCTCATATGGTTTTACTCCCAGCTCTAGCCTCCAAAGACAACTTAGAAAACAATATTTACCCTGTCCTGTGATTTGTAAGCGAGGGCTGGGTATTTACAGGACAATTACAATGAGTATAAAGTCAGGAAATAGAGTATGAAATAGGAAATAGAGTAGGTGATCTGCTGCTGGGATGTTAAAAGTGAAATTACATCATTTAGGAAAATTAAAATATGGTCAATTTTTCTGTTTTCTTGCATTCTGTTGTCAGGTTGTTGTTGCTTATGGTTAACACCATTTAGTGGGTTGGATTTATTGGATTTTACAATTCAATCCAATTAGTCAGTAAGTGAAGAAAGGGAATTAAAACTGACTGTCCTTAAAAGTCTGTGGGACTCCATAAGAGAACTTAAAAACACAAGTCAGGAGCCTTCCCGTGGGATCCAAGAGGATAAACTTCATTGCCACACTTGAATTTTTCCTTCTGACATTTTTTCTGCCTCTCTACTCCACCAGAAAACAGATTCCCTCTATCCCAGAGGAGGAAGAGTTTCAGGAAAGGGGAGAGAATTATAATTATAATTATAACAACCCCCTAAATAAACATTTAAATAATTCCACACTGCAACAAGGGGAAACTTTGGGAGCATCCAGATCAGAACTTCGCACAGTCCAGGATCCTGTCTCCAGCATCAGACAGAAACAAGACACTTCCAAACAAATTCCAAGAAACTGAAGCTATTATTATTATTAGATAATATAACCATGAAGAAGAAAAAAAAAAAAAGCCTGCTGTTAACTCCACACTGCCCAAGACAGATCCAGAGAACTGGTTTGTTTCTAGGGAAAAAATCCTAAAATAATTTTCAGGTAAGACCTTGGCAAAATTTCCCTGGAAACTCCAACTGTGACATTTCTATGAAGGGATGAGAGTTGGGGGTAATGGGAGAGGAGCAGCCCTTCCTTCATCACCTGAGCTGTGGCAGCACCTGGATATTAAATCCAACTGCAAACCCTCATCCCATCAGCTTCTCTTCGGGAATTCTCAGGAACTGAGAATCCCAGAAGCACCTGCAGGCAGCAAAGGCTCCTGTTCCCCTGTCCCTGACCTGTGCCAGGGGGTCACAACAAGGACAGCACTGATCCAGAGCAGCTGCTGGGCCAGGAATCTCCGGGAATTTCATAGAATTTCATGGAATCTCATGGAATCTCCTGGAAAAAGGAGCCTTTCCTGTTGTCTCCATCAGGGAGCCAGACCAGGCTGTGCTCAGAGCAGCCTGGAAAACGCCTGCCTGGGAGGCAAAAAAGCTGCTCCCACTGGACAGACAGCAAATCCAGCATTCTCTCCTTCCCCTGGTCCCTCCCAACTGTGGACAGCACATTCCAGGCTGCAATTCCAGGTTTTTTTTCCCCATCTTTCTGCCTGGCACTGCAGAGGTTACTGCCTGCTCCTCGCAGGGTGTTTTGGGAGGGAAAAAAAGCTGCTCCCACTGGACAGACAGCAAATCCAGCATTCTCTCCTTCCCCTGGTCCCTCCCAACTGTGGACAGCACATTCCAGGCTGCAATTCCAGGTTTTTCCCCCCACTTTTCTGCCTCCCAGCCGTGGCACTGCAGAGGTTACTGCCTGCTCCTCACAGGGTGTTTTGGGAGGGAGCAGACTTGCTGTGGTTGCTGCTGTCATGGACTGGATATTTCCTGACTGCAAGGAGCCAAGTCCAGGCTGAACGAGGCTGAAATCTCCTCAAATCACCCAGGGGGAAGAGAAGCAGCTTCTCTGGGGTTCAGAGAGGGGAGGGAAGGGACACAGGGGCTGGTTTGCAGATCTTTGCCTCGTCCCCTTCTCTAATCCTGCCCAGTCTGCAGCCAGCTCTTCTTCCTGGGGCTTTGCTACTCCGAAGACATCCTGGAAAAGCAGCTGTGTCAACATTTTTCCTGGTCCAGGAGCTGAATTTTTTAAACGAGCTGCTCCATTCTGAGCTGAGCGGTGCTTCCCCCAGCTTTTCTCCTTCCCCACTCCCAGGGGAATTGGGATTGATTTTCCCAACCCCAAAGCATCCCTTGGCTGCCCATTGCTCATCTCCAGCTGACCACAAATCCTGACCAGAGAACGCAATTTCACCCAGGAGAGGGAAAGGGACTTTCCAGCAGTAACAGGAGTGGTTTTTGCAGGCTCTGCACCTGCCATCAGGTCGGGTCAGCAGCAGAAAAAAAGGCTCCCGTGGTCCCAGAGTCGTCTCTTTTTCGTTGTGGCAAAAGAAAAATGGGTATTTCACACCTAATTCAGATCTAAAACAGCAGACAAAGCCCCGCTGAAGGTCATAAGGGTAATTGGCTCGTGGGAAGTGATGGCTGTGAGGAAGTTTCCTCCTCCCCATCACTCCCGTTTTTACACTTTTTTTTGTTTTCAGGCTGCACTGAGAGACTTCCCGATAAATCCCAACTGAAGATCAGCAGCTGGAAAAACAGAGCGAGTAACAGATCAGGAAAAAAAGGTGCGATGCTCAGGGGGAACTCTCCATCCTTTACTGCAGAATTTGAGAGCCACTAACCCTGGGAAACAGGAGTGGAAGTGGCCCCTTCCACCCCACCTTCAGAGCCAGAAATACACGAATTAAAAAGGAATGCCAGCATTAATGATGTGCTGACACAAATTACAGTGCAAGGCCTTGTGTCAACACTCCAGGCAGCAACTTCTTTAAATACAGCACTCCACATCAGCAACTTCTTTAAATACAGGACCCAGAGTGTTCCACCAGGATCAAAGGAGAAAATACCTCCTGGTGGGAAGGAGAAAGAATAAAATTCCTGGAAGAGAAAAGTAGTAGGGAATGCTACAATTTAGGAATAAAGAGTACAAGAGTACAGCTAATTGGCAGTGGCAAAGGCAGCAAGGATTTCTCAAAATAAAATTGGAAAAAAAAAAAGAATTTTGCATGGGAACAGCAAAAGAAAGGCACCACAGCTCAGGGTCCATTTACACCATTTTTCACTCAGTGGCAAAAAGCTTTTCTCTTCAAACCAAACCATCCAGCTGCCACGAACCCCTTAGAGCAAGCCTGAAATAATCCAGCTTAGAGCAAGAACTGTGAACTGAGAGGGGAGAACTGAAAGCCAACCACAATGACAGGGCTGGCCAAGCAGAGCCTGTCATTACTGCAGGGCTGGAACAAGGCAGGCACCTCTCAGCCCCAGCATTACCCGGCTTGTTCCCCAGCCACAAACACAAAAACACCCTGATTTGCCTTCTCTGAAGGGCACGTCCAGAATGACAAGGTGGTGATGGTCTCACCAGATTTTTTTTTTTTTGCTTCATTTCACTGGACTCCACTGTAATCAGCAGCTTGAGATGCAGCCACCAAAGCAGCTGAGGCAAAAACAGGCTGGGGGATGAGCAGGGCAGAGCTCTGACACCTTTAGGCTGGGATGAATTAAAAAAAAAAATCATGGGAATAGTAAATACCAGCCCTGAGACAGCCAGAGACAGGTGAAATCCACAGAAATGCCCCACTGGTAGTGCTGTGCCCAAGCACTCCTCAATCCCAGGATTGCTGAGGCTGGAAAATCCCTCCAGGATCTGATCCCCATCCCCGAGCTCTGAGTGTTCCTGGGACACCTCCAGGGCACTCCAAACCTCCCTGGGCAGCAATTCCCACCCTTTCCATGGGGAAATCCTCCTGATGCCCAACCTGACCCTCCCCTGGTGCAGCCTGAGGTTTCAATTTGAAGCAAACCCAGAGGAATTGGAACAGCAGGTGGGTTTGGGGCTGTCCTTTGCAGGCAGCTCCACAACTTTCCTCCTGCCCTTGAATCCCCAGCTGGAAGCTCCACTTCCCTGTAACCCAAGGAGCAGAAATTAATTAATTAATGTGCATGTCCAGGAATGCAGGAATTAATTAATGTGCATGTCCAGGACAGCAGGAATTTGGTCAGATGGAAACGCTGAGATGGTTTTGATCTGCTTGAACACACTGAGCTGTCGTCCTGGGTTGCAGTGTAGGATGTACACAAAGTATTTATTCTCTCATCATCTTCATGAACTGTTAAACCAAGTGGGGCAGTGTTCTAGTGTTCCCAAGCCCCTCTTTTGGGTTGTTTTCTGCTCATGGCCCATCAATGCCTTGCCCAGGACTCACAGGAGTTATCTCTGTTTAATGGGGCACCAAAGACTCATTTCATGACTGTCTGTGTTTAATGGGGCACCAAGGACCCACTTCACGACTCATCATCCCAATGTGAGATGCCCCACCCAGGGGAGGAGCCAATGTGAGATGCCCCACCCAGGGGAGGAGCCAATGTGAGATGCCCCACCCAGGGGAGGAGCCAATGTGAGATGCCCCACCCAGGGGAGGAGCCAATGTGAGATGCCCCACCCAGGGGAGGAGCCAATGTGAGATGCCCCACCCAGGGGAGGAGCCAATGTGAGATGCCCCACCCAGGGGAGGAGCCAATGTGAGATGCCCCACCCAGGGGAGGAGCCAATGTGAGATGCCCCACCCAGGGGAGGAGCCAATGTGAGATGCCCCACCCAGGGGAGGAGCCAATGTGAGATGCCCCACCCAGGGGGAGGAGCCAAGCATTCCCACCTGGAGAGAATCTGGGATTTGGGACAGGACAAGCAGCCCTGACCCACTGGATTCCCAGAGCTCCCAGACCTTTCTGTGGGATCACTGCTTCAGGAAGAGCCCCTCACCTGGACTGCTCCCACCACCCTGCTCAGGGTGTGTTCTGACTCTGTCAGCGCTCTTTTGTGTTATTGCCTTGATTTTATTTTATTTTACTTTTTTTACCTTTCTTCTTATTTAATTGCATTTCTGACTTGGAGCCTCTCACTTGTTTTGCTTTCAAACCACGACAGCTGTGCAGATTGTGTGGGACAGACCTGGAAGTCCCCAAGTTCAACTGCAGCATCCAGAGTTTTCCAGCTGTGTGGATTATTCCCATTAATCCATGCGTCTGCTGTCCTTGGAGCAGGTCACAGAGCTCTGGCTGCACCCACAAGGCATCTCCAAAAACTCCCTGCATTCCAGCACCCTGGGATGGCACAAGATTTAAACACCCCCTTTGGCTGGAAAGCTTCAGATTCCTGGGATTCATCTCAAAACCGTTAATAGAAACCACTTACAAAAACAGAGAAATTGCCCAGGAAACCAACACTTTTTTTTTCTTTTTTTTTTTTTCTTTAATTCCAGACAGAAGCTACCCAAAAAAACCCTCCAACTGACCAAGGAGAAATGGGAAAACAACAGGCAGCAAATAAATCAGGGATGGAAAGAGAGACACAAAGCAGCAGCTCACTGATACCCACAGTGCAGGTGTAAATTAAGAGTTTTCTGTTAAGTTTAATATTTTTGGCATGACCAAACTGTAAGGAGGTAAATCTGAAAAATCAGTTCTCTATAAAAATAATTTTAGTTTAAAAAAATTAAGTACTTGCTATGATTGTTTTAATTTAAATGCTGTTAAAAAGTAACTAAAATCACATTAAATGTATTTTCTGTCCCTCATTGATGTGTGCAAGGCTCTCTCTTGGTCACAGCACACTTGGGGTCCATCCCACACAGCTCAAGCAGCTCCTGGTAGGAAAAATTTGGAATCTAAACAGACAGGAGCAGGAGGGAGCCATGGAACACAAAAGGAAATGAGTCACCCAAACTCCCAGAGCAGAGCAGTGGCAGAGCTGGGAGCAGAGCCTGGATCAGCTGCACACCAGCCTGGGCAGATTTTTGGGAAGAATCCTGATTTTTAACTTTCCATTTCATCCCTCTTGCCTCTCAGATCTCCCCAGTATTCCCCTTCCCCAGGGAAATCAGGAGTCATTTCTACCTGCTGCTTCTTTACCCCAGTGAAATGATCTTTTTCTACCTTTTATTTCATTTAAATTATTAATTATTCATCTCCCAGTCTATTCTGAGAGCCAGGGGTGCCTTCAACACAGAAAAAAAACAGGCATGAACTCAAAATCCCTCCAAAATGGGATGGGAAAATGTGCAGCTCAGAATTGGAGTAACAGCAATCAGAACTCCAGCAGTTCATGGATCTGCATCTGTTAATCCTTCCCTAAGGTCCAGCAACTGGATTTTCCTCAGGGAAAAATCAAGATTTTTTTTCAGGGCCATTTGCAACTGAGTGCTCCCAAACCTCCTCCTAAATTTATACCAAAAAAAAAAAAATCCCCCAAAATCAACTTTTAAACCTGGAGTGCCTGAGACAGAAGAGTGTTCAAACCATGACATGAGTCACTCCCATGTGGTTCTGGAGCATCTCAAGCTGTCCCAAATCCACCCAAAAATCCATCAGGCTGCGCTCTGGGGGATGGATCCCCAGTCCTGGAGCAGTTTGGGAGCTGGCAGACAGCACCAGGCTCAGGAGGAAATGGCTGAGGCATCAAATCACTCCTTTGAACTCTGCTCAAGCCCCTGGGTTTGTCTCCAGAAATGTGGGAGAAAAGCAGCAGCTCCTGACTGTTCTTCATCCACTCTCTGAATCCCAGGGAAAAGCCACCAGACCTGGCTCCCATCTCTAAAGGAACAGGAATTTTGCATCCTCCAGCATTTTATGTGGAAGTTGTTCATCCCACATGAAGTTCTGGGGAAAAGAGAGGAGAAGCAGCTGAAAAAGTGGAAAAAATGAAAAGTGAAAAGATGAAAAAGTGGCCATAAATCCTGCATCACTGTCCAGTGTTCCAAACTCCTGGAGCAGGCTGAACACACCACAAATCCTGACCACAAATTGAATTTCACTCCTCCCACAGGCAGCACAAAGTCAGGTTCCTCCAACCTGGGACAAGCTCAAGCCAACACTAAATGAGATTTTTCCAACCTGGGAAAACCTTGAGCCACGAGCACTCAGCACTGCTCAAACTGAATTTCACTCCTCTCACAGAAAACACAAAATCAGATTTCTCCAACCTGAGAAAAGCTTGAGCCACGAGCACCCAGAGCTACTCAAACTGAATTTTTGCTCCTCTCATGAAAAAGACTAAATCAGATTTCACCAACCTGGGAAAAGCTCAAGCCATGAGCATCCAGAATTGCTCATTCCTGTAAGAAAGGAGAAAATTCTGGGAGTTCTCAGGAGCTGAGAATTGACATTTTGTGTCCCTTTTGTGGCCACCAGATTGTGCCTCAAACCACATTTTGTGGCCTCTCTGCACGTGGGAACAGAGCTCTGGTCCCGGGAGTTTCTGACACTAATTGCAGCCCATCCATAAAAATAATTAAGCAGTGGGATTCCAGCTTATTTTGAGATCAGAAATGACTGGGGAAAGAGTGGAAAAATTAATGGGTTGGTCCTGAAGAGGGTGCTCAAAGGTGCCCCCCCAGAGTTGTGTGATTTACCTCAAGTTTAACAGGCTGCTTCATTAAAAATAAAAATAACTCTGGGTGAAAGGAGGTCACTTTCCATAATTCAATATAATCCTGCTGCCAAATTTGGACATATAAACATGGAGCCTGGGCAGCTTTTAAGGGTAGTCTGTGTGAAAAGTGTATTTGCTCAGGATTAATCCAAGAGGATTCTGGTAACCATAATTTTAGCTAAAAAAAAAAATTTTAGCAGGGTGCTGCTTGCTTTGCCTCCTTTAGAAATCAAGTGAGAGTTGCCACTACACTTTGGGGATGACAGCACATGTGGAAATGCATATTTCTTCCTCAGAACAATGTGGAAATGCAGTTTCTCCCCCAGAACAAGGTGGAAATGCATATTTCTCCCTTAGAACAAAATGGAAATGCATATTCCTTAATCAGAACAATGTGGAAATGCAATTTTCCCCTTAGAACAATGTGGAAATCCCTATTTCACCTTCAGAACAAGATGGAAATTCACACTTCTCTCTCAGAACAAGGTGGAAATGCAATTTCTCCCTCAGAACAATACGGAATGGCACATTTCTCCCCCAGAACAGTGTGGAAATTTGTGTTTCTCCCTCAGAACAATACGGAATGGCACATTTCTCCCCCAGAACAGTGTGGAAATTTGTGTTTCTCCCTCAGAACAATACGGAATGGCACATTTCTCCCCCAGAACAGTGTGGAAATTTGTGTTTCTCCCCCAGAACAAGGTGGAAATGCAATTTCTCCCTCAGAACAATACGGAATGGCACATTTCTCCCCCAGAACAGTGTGGAAATTTGTGTTTCTCCCCCAGAACAGTGTGGAAATTTGTGTTTCTCCCTCAGAACAACATGGAAATACATATTTCTCCCCCAGAGCAGTGTGGAAACCCCTATTTCTCCCTCAGAACAATGTGAAAATCTGTTTCTCCTTCAGAACAATGTGAAAATGCAATTCTCCCTTAGAACAATGTGGAAATTCATATTTCTCCTCCAGAACAAGGTGGAAATGCATAAGAGCAGCAGCCCACACTGTACATGGGAGTTCAGATTTCTACACTAAAGAACTGCAGGATTACAAATACATGAAAAACAGAAAAACTAAAATTTTAAGGCATCAAAATCAGGCAGGGAGAATCCTCTGGAGGTGCCACCCTGTGCCAGTGCTGACAGCAGGGAAAAACTTTTTTTTCCTGTTGTATTTGCTTCTGATAGCTGGTGTGCCTAAAACCTGGTTTTCTGGAGCATCTTTTGGGGTTTTTTGTGTGTGTGTATGGTTTATTTCTATTCAAGGTTTTGTTTGTTGCTGTTTGTGGGGGTTTTGTTTGCTTTGGGTTTGGTTCTGTTGGTTGGTTGGTTTTGTTTGGGGGATTTTTGACATCAGAGGGAGAGGACAAAGGGGTGATGCCTCCACCTTTGGGTGCTGGAGGATTTCTTTGCAAAAAAAACCCTGAGTTGTTCTGATATTTTTATTGTGAGAAGTGTTTTTTCCTTCCATTTAATAACCTCCAGTCTCAAAAGGGGGTAAATCCCTGAGGAATCAGCCCTGACTCACTCAGGGAATGAGGCTGGTGAGTAACGTGGAGCTGCTCACACTTTGCTGACTCCAACTCCTTTTCTTCCACCTCTTTTTCCCTTCAGCCTTAACCAGCTCCTCACTGGCTGCTGATAAAGTTCAGCCAGATAGTCCTACCATGAACTAATTCTCTTAAAACATAAAAATCCCTAAAAAAACTATGAATTTCTCACCTGCTGTGCCAACTCCTTGCTCACAATTCCAAATCCTTGTCTTAACATCAATCATTTTGCAAGTGAGAAAGGAATTCCAAAATATTCCAGCTGCTGAGAAACTCCAGGAGTGTTTTTTGGTGGTTTTTTTTTTTTTT
>VWZU01000609.1:43699-56053 GCA_013397095.1 Sterrhoptilus dennistouni | reverse complement strand
CGCCACCGGAACTTCCGGGCGGCCGCAGCGCCCCCTGGCGGCGCGCGCGGTAACGGCCCCTCACGGCCCCTCAGGGGTTCCTCGAGGTGACGGGCTCGGGGCCTCACGGGCTTTCATGGTCCCTCAGGATCCTTCAAAGTGCTGGTCTCGATCCTTCTCAGGCCTTCATGGCCCCTTATGGTCCCTCAGGATCCTTCAAAGTGTTGGTCTTGGTCTCTTAAGGGCCTTTATGGTCCTTCATGGCCCCTCATGGTCCCTCAGGATTCTTCCAAGTGCAAGTCTTGGTCCCTTACGGGGCTTTATGGTCCTTCATGGTCCCTCAGGATAATTCAAAGTGCTTGTCTCAGTTCTTTGCGGGCCTTCATGACCCCTCATGGTCCCTCAGGATCCTTCAAACTACCCGTCTTGGTCCCTTACAGGGCTTCATGGTCCTTCACGACCCCTCATGGTCCCTCAGGGTCGCTCAAGGCATCGGTCTTGGTCCTTTAATGGNGGATTCTTCCAAGTGCAAGTCTTGGTCCCTTACGGGGCTTTATGGTCCTTCATGGTCCCTCAGGATAATTCAAAGTGCTTGTCTCAGTTCTTTGCGGGCCTTCATGACCCCTCATGGTCCCTCAGGATCCTTCAAAGTGCCGGTCTTGGTCCCTCATGGGGCTTCATGGTCCTTCATGGTCCCTCACAGCCCCTCAGGGGTTCCTTGAGGTGACGGGTTCGGGGCTTTACGGGGGTTCCTGGTGCTTCATGGTGCCTCACAGCCCCTTAGGAGCCTGCAAGTGCTGGTGTCAGTCCCTTGCTGGCCGTTATGGTCCCTCAGCGACCTTTAGGATCCTTCAAAGTGCCGGTCTTGGTCTCTTATGGGGCTTCATGGTCCTTCATGGCTCCTCATGGTCCCTCAGGATTCTTCCAAGTGCAAGTCTCGGTCCCTTACGGGGCTTTATGGTCATTCGTGGTCCCTCAGGATCCTTGACAGTGCCAGCNTCTTATGGGGCTTCATGGTCCTTCATGGCTCCTCATGGTCCCTCAGGATTCTTCCAAGTGCAAGTCTCGGTCCCTTACGGGGCTTTATGGTCATTCGTGGTCCCTCAGGATCCTTGAAAGTGCCAGTCTTGGTCCCTCATGGTCCTTCATGGTCCTTCATGGTCCCTCACGGCCCCTCAGGATTCTTCAAAGTGCTGGTCTTGGTCCCTCATGGGCCTTTATTGTTCTTCATGGTCCCTCAGGATCCTTCAGTGTGCTGGTCTTGCTCCCCCACGGGCCTTCATGGTCCTTCACGGCCCCTCACAGACCCTCAGGGGTTCCTCGAGGTGACGGGCTCGGGGCCTCACAGGGTTTCCTGGTGTTTCATGGCCCCTCACAACCCCTTAAGAGCCTAGAAGTGCTGGTGTCAGTCCCTTGCTAGCCATTATGGTCCCTCAGGGACCCTTAGGGTCCTTCAAAGTGCTGGTCTTGGTCCCTCACAGGTCTTCATGGTCCTTCATGGTCCCTTACAGTTCCTCAGGATTCTTCCAAGTGCAAGTCTCGGTCCCTTACGGGGCTTTATGGTCCTTCGTGGTTCCTCAGGATCCTTGAAAGTGCCAGTCTTGGTGCCTCATGGGGCTTCGTGGTCCTTCATGGTTCCTCAGGATACTTCAAAGTGCCAGTCTCGGTCCCTCATGGGCCTTTATGGTCCTTCACAGCCCCTCACAGCCTCTCAGGGTTGCTCAAGGCGCCGGTCTCAGTCCCTTATGAGGCTTCCTGGTCCTTCATGGTCCCTCAGAGCCTCTTAGGATCCTTCAAGTGCTGGTCTTGGTCCCTCACAGGCCTTTATTGTTCTTCATGGTCCCTCAGGATACTTCAATGTGCTAGTCTCGCTCCCTTAAGGGCCTTTATGGTCCTTCATGGTCCCCTTGAGGCTCCTCAGGAGCCCTCAAAATACCAGTTTCAGTCCCTCACAACCCCTCATGGTCCCTCATGGTCCCTCATGACCCCTCAAGGTACCAGTCTTGGTCCCTCATGGTCCTTCATGATCCCTCATGATCCTTCAATGTCCAGGTTTTGGTCCTTCGTGGTCATTCATGGTTCTCTCACAGCCCCTCATGATCCCTCAAAGTGTCTGTCTCGATCCTTTATGGTCCATCGTGGTCCTTCATGCTCCCTCACAGCCCCTCATGGTCCTTCATGGTCTCTCACAGCCCATTCCAATGCTTTTCAACCTTTCCATGAGGAAATTTTTCTGAACATCCAACCTAAACCTCCCCTGGTCCAGTCTGAGGCCATTCCCTGTCCTCCTGTCCCTGTTCCCTGGAGCAGAGCCTGACCTGGGGCTGTCCCCTCCTGTCAGAGAGTTGTGCAGAGCCACAGGATCCCCCCAGAGCCTCCTTTTCTCCAGGCTGAGCCCCTTTCCCACCTCCCTCAGCTGCTCCTGGTGCTCTAAAACCCTTCCCCAGCTTTGCTCCAAACTAAATCCTTCAACCAGTTCATCCCAGGCATGTCCCTCACCCACCGGTTTGCATGGAGACCTCAGCCAGAAGTGGAAAATCAGATGTGTTCCCCTGCTGAGTCACAGGAACACCTCACTAAAACCTGTCTGAGCAGGGAACTGTGGCACAAAGAGCCACACTGGGAGGAATTTTGGGCATCAGGAGGAATTTCTTAGTGGAAAGGGTTGTTAAGTATGGGAAGGTTGTGGAGTCGCCACCCCTGGAGGTGCCCAAGGAGTGACTGGACATGGCACTCAGTGCTCTGGGCTAGGTGACAAGGTGGGGATGGGCTTTTCCACCCTAAAGAACTCTGTGAAAGATTCTGTGATGCTCTGAAGGGTTCTGTAATTCTGTGAAGGATTCTGTGATGCTGTTACAGCGAGCCTGTCCCTGCTGATGCAGGGATTTTCCAACCTAAACAGTTCTGTGATTCTGTGAAGGATTCTATGATTCTGTGAAGGATTCTGTGATGCTGTTACAGCATGTTCTGTGAGCCTGTCCCTGCTGTTGCAGGATTTTTCCAACCTAAACAGTTCTGTGATTCTGTGTGAAGATTCTGTGAAGGATTCTGTGAAAGATTCTGTGATTCTGTGAAAGATTCTGTGATTCTGTGAAGGGTTCTGTGATTCTATGAAGGATTCTGTGATGGATTCTGTGGTTCTGTGAAGGGTTCTGTGATGCTGTTACAGCGAGCCTGTCTCTGTTGATGCAGGCATTTTCCAACCTAAAGAATTCTGTGATTCTGTGAAAGATTCTGTGATTCTGTGAAAGATTCTGTGATTCTGTGAAGGATTCTCTGATTCTGTGAAGGATTCTGTGATGCTGTTACAGCATGTTCTGTGAGCCTGTTCCTGCTGATGCTGGGACTTTCCAACCTAAACAATTCTGTGATTTTGTGAAGGGTTCTGTGATTCTGTGAAAGATTCTGTGATTCTGTGAAGGATTCTGTGAAGGATTCTGTGATTCTGTGAAGGATTCTGTGATGCTGTTCAGTGATCCCTGTTGATGCAGGGATCGTGGAAGGCACACAGACACCTCTCCCCACCACACCCTTGTCTGCATCCGGGGGCAGGTCCCAGTGGCTGCTGTCCAGGGACAGCCACACCTGTCCTCTGCCCTTACCTGGCTGTTGTTTGTCTTCTCTTGCTCGCCACAGGAACCCACCACCTTGGCACAGCATGAAAGTGCCTAATCAGCTGGCATGAGGGAAGGATGTTGAAGCCAATCCCAGACTTCAAAGGGCTTTTTGCTTTTATACCTACCTCAGCCAGAACACAAGAGATTTATTCACCAGCTGCTTTTAGTATTTCAGAGCAGAACAAGGGTCTGTCTCTGTTTTAGGTACACCCCACTGTGTCAAACCCAACTACCCTGAAAGGTTAACATGGGTTAGAGTTTCTTCCTGAAGAGTAGGAATAAAGTTCCCTTGTCAGGAAAGAGGAGAAATTAAATGAAGTAAACACTTCGGTAAACAGACTGTTTAATCAAGACTTTATTGAAGACACTTCAGAAGTTTATGTACAAAACAACATTCCCACCCCCATATCAGGCTGTTAGTCACCCACTGGGAACAAAGCAAGTGCCTGGTGTACACTGGCAACCTGGGCACACTCAGAGTTTGCCACAGAATTCACAGAAGTACCAAATTCCCTTGGTTTAAAGCTGGGCAATTTCAGCCTTGGCTCAGATAGGAACAAAGGAAATCAAAGGAGGTTTTTTTTCTGGAGATAACTGAGCTGATACTGGAATCTGACAGAGACCATCCTACACTGGCCTTACTCTGAGGTCAGTTTTAATTCTGCAAAGAGCCAGAAGCCCACTTTGGGTTTGGAAGTGAAAAGGAACCAGCAGTCCCCGGATTTAACCTGCAGGTTTGAATCCATTTCAGGAGATGCCCATCACCCAGAGCACAGTAGTGTTTGCAGGAAGCATTAGAGCAGAGCAGTAGCAATACCGAGTGAAAGGCTCAGCCACTTTGCTTTCCAAATACACCTTGAGAGAAAGGCTGAGTGTCAGACTGGCTATTTTGAGAAGTGTGTAAAAATACCCTAGAGACACAGACAGGAGTGGCAAGGTTAAATTGTGACTGATGAGCTGCTCCTGGAGAGTTCTGTGCACTTCTACCACGGCAGAGTTTCCCCTTGCCAGTCCAGGAAAGAACCATTTTCCTTTTCACCAAGACGGTCCAGAACAGAGAGAATACCTGGGATAGCCTCCTGCACCTGCATGGGAGCCTGGAATGAATCAAGCTTAGGTCATTACTGGGAATATCCTGCAGAAGACAATTAAATGCGTTTAAGGAGGTTTTAAAATGAAGGGGGATGTATTTTTGTGTGTTACAGCACATGGAAGGATGCATCCAGGGGGTTGGGACAGCAAGGGACCACAGTTGGGACCACTGTCACATTTGTAGTGCTGACACTCACCATGTTTCCACCCATGTCTGTCTGAAGCCAGCCTGGGTGCAAGGAAATGCAGAGAATCCCATCTGATTTCAGGTCTGCAGCGAGGCACCGGGTGATCATGTTGAGTGCAGTCTGCAGGAGTGGAAATCACCGATTAATGTGCTGTTCCTGAGCCTTGAGCAAGACCTTGAGCCCAGCTGGGGGGCACCTCCCTTCCACCCTGCTCTTTCCTGGCACAGGGAGAGGCAGGAAGAAGTTCTCAATAACTCATCCAGACTTTCTGGGAACTCTGAAAGATCTACCGCCACAAACTTACTGCCCAAAGACAAAACAGAGTAATAATGGAAGATTAAGTAGCATTTGAAACGCCTCAGGAGCTGTGAGGAGAATAATATTGACATAAGGACTGTGTTTTTCTGCACTAATCACTTCACAAACATTCATTTACTTCTGAACAGGGGAAACAAGCATTTAACAGCTTATGAGTAGGTGGTGTAGGAGAAACTGTATGTGTGATCCTGACTATCTGTACGAACTCGATCTCTGGATGTGAGAAAACTAAAAATCCCACCTGTCACTAACTGCCATCACCACGTACAGGTCAGCACACCTTTTGTTGAGTTTCCTGCCTGCTCTCTCACTTGGACAGGAGAGGAGCACAGCTGATGGAACCCACACTCGATGGCATCAGCTCTTCCCTGAATGCCAAATCCCTCAGGAGCAGATCTGTATCAGAGCAGGGATTTGGGAGCCTGTTCTCCAGAAGTTGCTCCAGGTGCAGAGTTCCACAGCTCCCATTCCCACCCATGTGAATCACAGAATTCACAGAATCACCAGGTTGGAAGAGACCTTCAAGATCATTGAGTCCAACCCAGCTGTGACACCTCAACTAAACCCTGGCACCCAGTGCCACATCCAGTCTGTCCTTAAACACATCCAGGGACGGTGACTCCACCACCTCCCCAGCCAGACCATTGCAGTACTCTATCACCCTTTCCATAAAAAAACTTTATCCTGATATCCAACCTATATTTCCCTTGGTGCAGCTTGAGACTGTGTCCTCTCCTTCTGTCAGTTGTTGTCTGGAGAAAGAGACCAACCCCAGCTGATACAATCACCTTGCAGGGAGTTGTAGAGAGTGACAAGGTCACCCCTGAGTCTCCAGGCTAAACAATCCCAGCTCCCTCAGCCCTTCCTCACAGGGTTTGTGTTCCCAGCCCCTCACCAGCCTCGGGGCCTCCTCTGGACGTGCTCAAGGGTCTCAATGTCCATCCTGAACTGAGGGGCCAGAACTGGACACAGCACTCAATGTCCATCCTGAACTGAGGGGCCAGAGCTGGACACAGCACTCAATGTCCATCCTAACCTGGACACAGCACTCAATGTCCATCCTAAACTGAGACACCAGAACTGGACACAGCGCTACAGATGTGACCTCACTAGTGCCGAGTACAGGGGAAGAACAAGAACACTTTTTGTGTCCACAGAGGTGCTGCAGCCCTTCCTAAGGTCAGCATGGTCTCTACCTGCCCTCAGCCAGGGAGCACAGCCCAGGGGAGCCCACAAACCTTTGCTATCCTGTACGGATAGACCTTGAGGAACATCTCATTTGCCTGGACAAGCTGCATGGAGGCAGCGAGGGAGGACATGTTGATGATGGCAGCTCTGTGACAGCCCATTCCAGTGCCCAGCTGTGCTGCCTTCCTCAGCAGGGGGAGGAACGCCTGTGAAAACCAGAGTTTGCTTTAATTTGGTGATTTGGGCTGGAGTTGCATCACTCCCTCATTCAAAGCAGCAATGCCAATACAGCTCTGTGCCACCAGCACAAGGTGGTGATGGCTCCTCAGACACAGTGGCAGAGGAAAACTTCCTCCAGCAGCCTCTTGTGCCCACCTTCCTTGAAGTGATCCCACACCAGCTGCACAACCAGCAGCTCTGGCTGCTCTCCAGACAGGCAGGTCCATGTCAGAACTGTCTCTGTGCAGCTCCAAGGGGACAAATACTGGTGGAAGAGCCCCAGATGAAGCCCATCCCTCCCAGTCCTTACCTTGGTGACCATCAGCTGGGCCACAGTGTTGGTTTCATAGATGGTGAGCATGGTCTCTGCTGTCACCTCCTCCAGCGAGGCCAGCACGTTGATGCCAGCGTTGTTGATGAGGCAGTTCAGGCCTTTGTCTCCCACAATTTCTTCCACTTCCTTCACCACCTTCTTGATGCTGTTCTCACAGACCACATCTGCACAGAGGAGGCAGGAGGAGCCCCAGTGAACAGTGCAGACCTCAGGGTGTGCCTGGCACAGCACAACCCATGCCAAACCAAAGCTGACCTTTTGGCATCACCCCGGTGAAAATGCCCAGATTTTACAGAATCACCTTTCCCCAGTGTTATCTAAAGATGGTTTTCAGCTGCTGGAGATTGTGTCCAGCCACTGAGATCACTCAGGAGACCAATTTTTTAAGGTGCACTCACCTAAGCTGAACAAATTTCTGTACACAGAAATAAAGCCTTTTACTCACCCAATTGCAGGAGCTTGATGTTGCTGTATTGCTTGCTAAGCTGCTGCAGTTCCTAGGAAGAAGAATTATTATTTATATATATATATCTTCATGGCTATTACATAAATCACTTTGAATTCTGCACATCCAGAATTGCAACTGAAATATTTTCATGACTGGACCGAAGGCAGCAATTTTCCTTTGTTTTCCAGCCTGCTGAGCAACTTTCCTAAGAGCCAGATCAAGAAATTGGACTCTTCCCCTGCTTAGTCCAGACTCCAGCCTGCTGGATTTTTAGTGGGATATTTCTCAGTTTTAGTGCTCAGTTCTCAGCATTGCAATAAAAATCCAGTGCCTCCCCAACTCTGTAAGAAAAGCCTAATTCTCCTGAAGCTCAGCTAATTCTGGACATCACTTCAGGGCAAGAGGAACACTTTTAAAAAGCCGTTTGGAATTCCTGTTTGCAGGAGAAGTTCCCCATGGGAATTGCATTTCCCCCAGTGGCCTCGTCAGCGTCAGTTCTTGTAAGTGGAGGTGAAGCCCACCCTGAAATCAGTCCCAGGCACAGGGAGAACAATTCCCTCCCTGCTGGAACATCTCCTGTGCCTGTCAGCACAGCAGGCTGGTGTTCCTGCAGAGCTCCGTGCTGCTCTCCGGTGTTCCGGCTGCACAAAGCGTGTCCAAATTGGATTTATGGGCCCTGCAGGAATACTCAGGTTTCTGTGCCACGGAGCCAAGTGGGAAGCGTGGCCAAACACAGCAGATGGATTCCATATTCCCAGTCATGTTCAGGAGACACGGCAACCTGGCCAAAACATTCCAGCCCCGGCAAATCCCTTTCTTTAGAAGCCCTTTGGGAATAGGGGTCAGGAGGGCGGGTGTGGAAAGAATCCTCCTCTGCCCCTCGGAGACGCTTTAGGGACTCCGTGTCCTCTGACAAACCCTAATGGATCACATCTTTTATCTCACATCAGACCCTGCAGGGCGCTCCCCAGGCTTGTTTGGGAGATTTGTTCTCCCTCCGAGGCCAATCTACTGAGGCTATTAAGGGGAGGGGGAAGGAAAAACAAGTCAGAAGCACAAAACCAGAAGACATTCCTCGCTTTGGACAGGGCTTGGTGGGACAGATTTCCATAAATTAAAAGCCCAGAACACACTGTCTTGTTTATTGATAGCCCAGGATGAAATAACTCTGCCGTGTCAAGGCCTGCAGTAATTCTGTGCCTTTGGACTGTCACTGGATTTCAGTTTGACACTATCACTGAGTGCATAATAAACTCCAGGAGCTCTCTGCCTTCTCAAGGTTTGCCCATTTATTTATAGTTCGTTTATTTATGTGCTTTACTCTCCAACAGAAAGGAGCTACCAACTCCTGCTGAAAGGCCAGAGCTGCTTTGGGTAGCAACAGCAACTGAGAGGCTTCTGAAGTGAGTAAGCAATATTTTCAATTAAGAGCTGGAGCATTCTCCAGTACACAGGCAGCATGAAATCACAATAGCTGCATGCAAATTAGGTTTAAAATTCAATGGGTTTTCCAGTTAATTACTTAGTTAACAAGTGACTCCCACTTCAGGGGTTTAAATTTCTGAGGAGCAGCTCCCAGGCACAAAGCTGATCTAGACAGCTTTGGTCTTCAAGAACGTTACACCTGATAGAAGCTGAAAAATCCAGTTAGAACATCTGAAAATTGCAGGAAAGCCTATTTTCCCTCTCCTGTGACTAGAAGGAACATGAGAAAAGGAGGCCTGAGATAAGTAGGTACAGCCAACATATCCCAGCTAAGTAGTTTTTAATTAGTGTGCTGTGACAGATAATTTAAAAACAAACAAGACGAACAAAACCCCAACAAAAAGCCACAACACAAGCCCCTAACGCTGTGTTTATTTAGCATAGTGGCTGTAGAGCTGCTCTGCACCTGAACAATCACCCCCGAGAATCAACTGGTAGGGAGTCCAAGACAAGAATTAAACTCTGATTAGCATCTGTTGTTTCCTGCTTGCTGATTTTTAATTACCATTAACAAAGAGTCCGCCTATTCTGATTTAAACAAGATCCTCTGGCACTCAGGGCTCCAGACACAGACTCAGCAGCACGCACAAGGTATTTATTGCTAGATTTCCACCAGGAATGTTTTGTTGTCTTTGTCATTTAGCAAGATTTACTTTGCCTTCTTTATGAAAGCATTACCCACTTGGGTTACAGCTCTTGGAAAGGGCCTGGCCCCACTCAGCCAGTTGGAAGCAATCAAGCCAAACAAACACAGCCCTCGGGCAGGATAAAGGTGCTTGGGAATCCTTCACCTCGCACAAAGCCAGAGGTGTATCCTATTTTTCTGCGTCCCTCTGGGGCAGCTTTTCAGTATCACAGTGTTCAGCCAGCTCACTGCTCAAGCCTGGAGCAGCTTCCACAGCACTGCCCTGACCCACAGCCCTCTCTGACTCCTCAAGAGCCAGACCTTACTGCTGTAGGAAGTGTAAAACACTTCCAGGAAACAAAAGAAAAAAAAAAATCAAACAAAACAACTCTGCAATAACCCCAAATCAGAAAGACTGCAAGGATGCCCTCTCTGCCTGATATATATCCAGAAATGTCCTTTTTGCTTTGATATGTCTGGTGCACAGATCACTCAGCTGCTCTCCCCAGTTGCAAACCACATGGGTCAAATATGTGTAAAAAGGAAAAAAAAAAAAAAAAGCCCCAAAGCTGACAAGAGACAGTGAGCAGAGAGAGCTCCGCGTCTGACAAGGGAACAAGGCACAGTCTGTAACAGAATCTGCTGCTCCAGAGCAAGGAAAAACTGCTTATTGAGCCCTGGAAACTTCCCAGAGCTCTGCAGAGGACTCGAGCAGTGAGGGATTTGTTCACCTGGGCTGTGGGGAGAGCTGGAGAAATGGGAGATGCTCCTGTGCAGGTCTCACAGCTCTGAGCACCAGGATTTATTCACCCCTTGGCCATCTCCTCCTTCCCCCATCGCAGAGGGGACTCCTGGGGCTGTGACATTTTTAAGTGCAATCCTTTAGGGGGAAAGAATTTTTTTTTTTCCCTTTTACGGGAAAGCAGGATGGGGGAAGGAAGGAGCAGAGAAGAAAAAGAGGAGTGTGGGGAGAATTCCAGCTGTGTCCATGAGCCTGTGCCGCCTCCCTGGTGATGCAAAGATGGGACACCAGGATTATTTCCCAGGAGATTTGTGGCTGCTCCCACTGTCAGCCCCAAGAAAAGGCAGATTGGAATCAGAGTGGCTGGAGGAGTCTCCAGTGGTGCTTTTCCAGGAGGGGCAGTGGTTATCTGGCTGCCTGCAGGGGCTGCAGCTCCTTTATCGTCTGATCTGCAGCCCATTTGTTAGGCAAATGTTCTGGGGAGGCCACCTAGGAGCTCCTCAGCCCCAGAACTGGAGTTTTCACAACTTCTGCCAGCACAGGCTCACATGCAAAAGCCTGCAGCTGTTCAGCATTACCCCAAAGGTTGGGGAGCTACAGGAGATGTGCTGCTTTTCCTGGTGAAGAGAGGAAAGCAAAGTCAGATTTCCCCAGCACCTTTGGGCCTTTTCTCTGTCCACTCTTCGGAGAGCTCCGAAATATTCAGTCATCACCCAGATGAGAGATTTTTGCCCGAGGTGGAGCTGTATTTGCCAGCAGCTAAATGGATTTAATCACTTTCCCTCTAAAAATTGGGAGATTATTTTTAAAAGCCTTTTCATTTGAGCTCTGCCCATCTCTGCTCTGCAATGGGAAAATGCTGCTCTGCCAAACCAGAGGAGAGCAGAATTTAAAGGAACTGTCCAAAGCTGCTGTTCTCCAGGTCCATCCTCTCATGCAGGAGAGGAAAAGGAGGATAATTCACTTGTATCAAGGAGGATTTTTCATATAGTCAACAAAAAAGGGGAAAAACTCAAAATTAGACCACCTGAATTGCTGTCAAGGGAAAAGAAAACCACTGACCCAGGTGTGCAGAGAAAGAAAAACTCCTTCAACTTCAGAACCCAGAGTGCAGGGCCAACAGACAGGTCTGAGATGGGCCAAACCTATTTTATGTGCCCCAGGTTGAGCCTGCAGTGCCAATCCCTGGAGAGCAGGAACCTGAACTCTGGGTATTCAAAATTTGACTGGAAAGTCAATGACAGCAAAGAAAAGGAAAAAAAAAAAAAAAAAAAGAGAGAGAGAATAAATAAATAAAAACTACAAGAAAATCACTGAATTTTTGCCTTTCCTACCACCCTCAGCAGCACTGCCAGGCTGGAGCTGAGCTTTGAGAGGTGAATTTGGTGCTCCCAGGACCAAGATTTGGCAGTGCTGGAGGCTGGAGCAGGTCTGGTCCTGCCCTCTGCCAGCCCCAAGGACCAGCAGCACAGTGGGAACACTCTCAGAAGGGTCAGGAGGGTGTTTTTTTTTTTTTTTGTGTTGCAGATGGGGCAGATAATGCCGGTGAAACCACTACAATACCTTTAGTAAAGATCTCTCTTCCTTGTGGAGTTTCCAAACCCATCTGTTAGAAATCTGTTTTCAGCTGAGTGCAGTTTCTATTGATGTCCTGCCAAAGCACAGCACATGGCCTAGAGGTCCTTACAAAGAACAAAAAAACCCACCCTGATCCACCAAGGACACAACTTGCCCCCCTGAAAAAAATAAAATAATAATAAAAATAAAAAAGTTCAGGATGCACCCCATGTGGCCAGCAGGATCACCACTGGGGCTGCTGGAATGTGGCTCTTGGCCAATTTCCTGCCTACAGGAGACACCCCTGCCAGAGGCTTTCCAGGTTTCTCAGAGTGACCCAGACTCTTCCCAGACACATTGCGCTGTCTGAAGGCTGTTTCATCTTCCTGTGCAGGTTTTATAGCTTTTTTTTTTTTTTTTACTTTGGTTTTTGAAATACTACCCACACACAAACAAAAAAAATTTTCCCAAAAAAACCAAGAAAGCAAAAAAAAAACCGACAAAAAAAAAAAAAAGCCAACAAAGATCAACCAACCAACTAAAAAAAAAACAAACAAACAAA
>VWZU01000609.1:26994-42735 GCA_013397095.1 Sterrhoptilus dennistouni | reverse complement strand
TTTTTTTTTTTTTGGGAGGGGGTTTGTTGTTGTTGCGTTGTTAGGGGTTTTTTTTAAAAGATATTTTCCTTCAGTCTCATAAGTACCTGCAGAGCAGCAGCTTCTGGAGAAGCAAAAGCTGCTGTTACCTGCCCAACCCTGTCCCACATCCTGAGCATCACCTTTTAGAGTATTTTTGTTTGTTTGTTTGTTTAAGCAGTAAACAAATTAGCTGCGTTTGGTTTGTTGATCATAATCTGCTTGAAAAGAACCAAACCCCCCAGAAGGAGCAGCCACAGGGGTTTTGTTTCCCTCTGAACGTGCCAGGGGATTTATTTGCCTGTGGATTGAAACAGGGGAGATGCAGGAATCAATAGTGGGGATCAATTCTCCATCCAAATGCTGTTCCAGAGGGGTTTGGGACAGTCTCAGTGCTGAGTGTTTGTCCTGGTTTAGGATAAATTAGGGGAGACCCTCCAAAGGAATCCCCTAATAACAAAACCTCTACCACCCCTCCCCCAGCCCTGGGTTTGGGAAGGAATTTCTCGAACAAAGTGAAAAAAAAAAACAAAACCGGTTGTCCTCTTCCTGCAGCTCTGGAGCACCTCAGGGAGGAGCAGGGGATGGAGACCTGAGTGTGCTGCCCAAATTCCCCTTCACCGAGATCAGCCTGGACCTTCACCAGGTGACGCTGCTGGTCACAGAGTGCCTGATCCTCTCAGCCATTTCCCTCCCAAAGCTTTGAGGGGTGTGTGAAATTTGTCTGGAAGTGTTTTAGAGGAGTTTCGGGATGGGGCAGGAGTCCCCAAATCACCACGATGCTGCTGCTGCAGATTTGGGCTGAAATGAGAAAGAGAGCTGCAAGTGGATCCACCATCAGCAGTTCCTGTTCTAACAGAAAATTTGAGTCAAGATGGGCACTAAAAGTGTTTTAATTCATCGCACATTTGGGTTTAAATGGGAGAGAGGGAGCTGCAAGTGGCTCCACCATCAGCAGCTCCTGTTCTAGCAGAAACTCTGAGCCCTGCCCAGCCAGGACGGCAATAAAAGTATTTTAATTCATCGCAGATTTGGGCTGAAATGAGAGACACAGGGCTGCAAGTGGATCCAGCATCAGCAGCTCCTGTTCTAGCAGAAACTCTGAGCCCTGCCCAGCCAGGACGGGCACTAAAAGTGTTTAAATTCATCGCTCGTTTGGGCTTTTTCTCACTTAGTTCCAAGTGCAGCAGAGAAAAAAAGGCAGACGGGGCACGGCTCCTGCTGGGGACAGACACGCCAGAGAGGAGAGAAGGAAAGCGGTGCTGGGAAAGCTTTTTGAGGGATGACGAGCTGCCCCTGCAGAGCTCCGGGCCGCGCACAGCTGGAGCAGAACAGCACAGACACCTCCAGCAGCAAATCCAGCCAGAAACTCGGCGATGAAAGGAAGGGAAGGGCATAGCAGGAGAGCTGGAGATGCTGCTGCTGCCCCCGGGCGTGTCCTGCTCGCTTTTCTCCTCCCGGGAACCCTCCAGAGCATCGATAAACCGCAGCTCCAGCCCCGGAGAGTCCCGGTACCGGCTCCTGCCCCGGTGGGGGGCTCAGCCCCGGAGAGTCCCGGTACCGGCTCCTGCCCTGGTCGGGGGCTCAGCCCCGGAGAGTCCCGGTACCGGCTCCTGCCCCGGGTGGGGGCTCAGCCCCGGAGAGTCCCCGGTACCGGCTCCGGCTCCATCCCAGCCCCGGCCCCTGCGCCGATTGGGAGCCCAGCCCCGGCTCCATCCCCAGCCCGGCACAGGGATGCTCCAGCTGTTCCCCGTTTCCAAAATGCCTTCTCCTCCCTCCCAAACCTTTTACCCCGCTCCGGAGCCCCTCAACAGCCCAGCCCCGCTTACCTGCGCCTTCTCGGGGAAGCGGCAGGTCGCAAAGACCAACTCCGGGGAGGGGCTGGAGGCAGCGAGCCCCCGCACCAGCCCCGGGCCGATGCCGCGGCTGCAGCCGGTGATGAGCACGGAGCGGCAGCGCGGCTGGGCCATCGCTCCGCGCTCCGTTTCCCGGCGCTTCTCGGAACCCACGAGGTTCTTTCTCAACCTGCGCCGGTCCCAGCCCCGGGTCCGCCCCCGCTGCCTCCGCCCCCGCCCGGCTCCCGGGGAAGGGGAGTTTTGGCTCTTCATCCTCCCAAAATCGCCCAAAAAAAACTGTCCCAGCGACTTAGCCCCGCATGGACAGCCCCTGACCCCTTTGACTCTCATTTATCGGTTCCACAGAGCGGGATGAGAGTGAAATCGCTCCCCCCCCATCAGCCAGGAGTGGCAGAAGGAAAGGATTCTGCTCTTAAAAGGGAGATGAGGCAGAGGCAGGAATGAACCCCCGTTTCTGGACTCCCCACGTTCCTGCTCAGGGATTTTTAGGGTGTCCAGGCACTGCATTTCTCTCCCTTCCTCACTGTGGATGAGCCGATCCTGGAAATCAAGGCAGGATCCTGCCCTTAGCCCCTCCTCACCCTCTGCCCCAGGACTGGCTTGTGTCTTCCCAGAGCAAAAACCTATTCCTGATCTGCACTCATGGAGGTTTAAAGGCTTACATTTCATCTGTGAGCATAATATTGCTCTTTTCTTTTTAAAATAATTTCGTCCTGCTAGAGAGGTCAAGGATAGACTCTCCCCTTTGGACTTGGGACACTGAAAAGCAAAGATTTGGTAATTTGGAAAAATTCGTGGAAAAGCCTCAAACAGCTGCTGAGTCTGCCTTGTTTCCCCTTTTGTTGGTTTAATCCTAAATACCTGCAAATGCACAGGATTTATATTTGTATTTATAGCTCAGGTTTGGTGTTCCCATCACGTTCCCAGGGGAGATGAAGATGATACAAAACCCTTCCAGACATTTCTCCTACCTCAGAGTGTTGGCTGTGAGCAAAGCTGACCAGGGGCTTCTGGAAGAGCCTGGATTCCCCAAGGCTGAGGGGGAAAAGCTCATCCATCCCTGTGCACACACACACAGCAGCTGTGGCAGGAAGCCAAGCAGCAAGGCTGCCCTGGCTATTGATACCTGCTTTTCTCTTTTCTGCCAAATAAAGCTCCATTCCAGCAATTTCTGCCTCCCAAACAGCACCACTCCTCTTTCCCAGGTGATTTAATCTCTAATCCATCACCTTCCTTCCCACGTGGACTGGGTGCATTTCAGAACCATTTTCCTTTGTGCATTACCTTGGAAAAATCTTATTTTTAAAAACATCAAGTGACCTCTTTGTGCTTGGAATGTTGGCACAGCTGGGATTGGCAACTTCTGGGAAATAATCCTTTGGGCCTTCACCTGAGAAAGCTTTGGTGACACAAATGCAGCTCTGACACGGTGAGTTTATTGCTGGGTGAGCCATTTTTTTGGGAAAAGGTGAAGCCTGGAGGATTATTTCCCAGGAAGGGCGGGGTGTGTGGCCAGAGCACACAGGAGGTTTTTATCTGAGGAAAGAGAAGGTGGGATTTATCTGAGGAATGCACATCAGCACCTGGCCAAGCCTGCAGTGTCCTCTACCAGTCGGGTTTCAGAGCAGAACATCTCTCAGAGCAGAAAGAATTGCAGGGAAACACCAGAAAAAGATCAGAGACCCACCTCAGGCAGGTTCTGATGACTGAGAGCCACACTGGAGGCACCAGAGGTTGAGAAAACAAAGCCATAACTCACCTGAAGGGCTGAGAGCTGTTTACACACACACAGCTGTACCTGGGGCTTTTTCTTTCAGGTGAATTTCTGCCACTGGACCCTGCCCTGCTCAGCAGCAGCAGCACTGAGTCCCTCCAGTGTCCCAGCACCTCGACCCCAAACCCACCCTAGATGTTCAGCTCAAACCCCACCCTAGATGTTCAGCTCAAACCCCACCCCAGATGTTCAGCTCAAACCCCACCCCAGATGTTCAGCCACTGCAACATTTTCACCCCCCAACAAGTGGCACAAACCCCAAGGGATGGGATTTTCTTGATCCCCAGCTCTTCCTCCTTATCCAGGTGAGGAGGATCAGAGCAAACACAGCTCAGGAAACTCAGCTGGGACCTGCCAGCCACTCCTCAAGTCAGAGAAATGCACTTTCCACCTCAAATCTTTGTGGATTGGGAGATTTTATGTTTGGTGCCCAAAATTCCTGCCTTTAAGGGAATGGGGATTGAATTCCAAGTTCTGAATTGAACAGAATTTGAAAATCTCTTCATTTTGCACCAATTTCTTTCCTTATGAGTAGGCACAAGTGGTGTAGCTCATAAGAAACTACTCTCAAGTGAATGTAATAGAAAATCAAATACTTTAATGAAATTAGGGAGCATGAGAGTAACAGCTCAGATATACCACTAGAACTGATACTACTGGGCTGTGGGGCTCTGCTAATTGGTTTTTAAATGCTCTGTTCATCAAGCATGCAAGACCAACAAACTACGAATCCTTCAGAGTGTCAAAGATCCTGAGTAAAGAAATTTTCAACCACTTCAAATGGATATAATAGGAAATGTCTTCTGAGCTGGTGGCCTGCACACAGCATTGCACAGATAAAAATATACTACTCTCAATGCACAGAGCTAAATACTTTCACATTTATCAGAATTTTCTACACAAGTCTTTTTTTTTTTTGTTTTGCTTTTTTTTTGATAGAATTCAAGTTTTGAATTTTCTGTATATATCTTCACCTGTATTAAACAAATGCTTATTTACATTGTGGGTAAAGTGTGAAGGCTAGGAAGGCCATTTTCCCATACTGTACTGTAACACTGCAAAATATATATATACACAGAGAACCTAATATAGGCAACAGGTCTAAAAAAAAGTCACCTCCCACCTGTACAACATCGTGGAGCTGGATGAAAAGAGGGTGTTGTTAGCACCAAACCACTCTCAGGGGGCTTGAGGAGCTTTCCAGTCCCACAGGGAAGAACTGCTGGGTGCAGCATTCCAAGGACTGGAAATCCCAAACACTGCACTGCCTTGGGGGATGGAAATCACTGAAGGGCAGGAGAGGAGCACAGAGTGTGAGAGTGACAGTGACACCCCACCACAGGACACCCCTGACATTATCTCCCACCCTGTCAGCCTTTCCTTTGGATTCGTGGATGAGAACAAACTGCTGCAGAACGTGGCTCGAGCCAGAGATTAACCCTGGAACTGCACAAACCATGGGAATGAGCTCTGCTGGCTGAGGGAATTCTGAGGGGAGCTGCCCTGGTGCCCCAGTGCTGGCAGAGGAAAGTCTGAGGGGAGCTGCCCTGGTTCTCCAGTGGTACCACAGGGAATTCTGAGGGGAGCTGCCCTGGTTCCCCAGTGGTACCACAGGGAATTCTGAGGGGAGCTGCCCTGGTTCCCCAGTGGTACCACAGGGAATTCTGAGGGGAGCTGCCCTGGTTCTCCAGTGCTGCCAGAGGAAATTCTGAGGGGAGCTGCCCTGGTTCTCTCCAGTGCTGCCAGAGGGAATTCCAAGGGAACCCGCCCTGGTTCTCCCCAGTGCTGCCAGAGGGAATTCTGAGGGGAGCTGCCCAGGTTCTCCAGTGGCACCACAGGGAATTCTCAGCCCCATCTCACCAACTGTGCCCAGGTGCTGGAAGGAAACCCCTCAGAAAGCAGCCCTGGTGGACATTCCCTTGGGAAGCAGCCCCCAGCTCTGTGCCCAGGGTGCCAGAGAGAATTCCCTCAGGAAGCCACCTCAGCTCACCAGAGGGAATTCCCTTGGGAAGCAGCCCTGGCTGGGCATTCCCTCTGGAAGAAGCCCCAGGGGCTCCTGGTAGGAATTCATTTGGGAAGCAGCCCCATACTCCCCAGCAGGAATTACCCCTGGAAGCAGCCCCAGGGCCCACCAGCAGGAATTTCCTCGGGAAGTAGCCCCGGGGAGCTGTAATTCCCTCAGGAAGCAGCCCCAGAGCTCACTGATGAGAATTCCCTCAGGAAGCAGCCCTGGGGCTCACTGGTGAAAATTCTTCATGGTATCAGTCCCAAGGAGCTCACCAGCAGGAATTCCCCCTGGAAACAATCCTAGGGAGCTGGAATTCCCTTGGGAAGCAGCCCCAGAGCTCACTGATGAGAATTCTCTCAGGAAACAGCCCCAGTGAACTGGAATTCTGCTGGGAAGCAGCCCTGTGGCTCACTGGTGAGAATTCCCCCTGGCAGCAGCCCTGATGAGCTGTAACTCCCCCTGGCAGCAGCTCTGGGGCTCACTGGTGGGAATTCCCTCAGGAAGCAGCCCCGGGTGAGCTCTAACTCCCCCAAGAAGCAACCCCAGTGAGCTGGAACTCCCTCAGCAGCAGCCCCAGTGAGCTGTAATTCCCCTGGGAAGCAGCCCCAGTGAGCTGTAACTCCCTCAGGCAGCAGCCCCAAGGTTCACTGGTGGGAATTCCCTCAGGCAGCAGTCCTGGCGAGCTGTAACAGCCCCAGTGAGCTCTAACTCCCTCGGCAGCAGCCCCGGTGAGCTGTAACAGCCCTGGCAGCAGCTCCAAGGCTCACTGGTGGGAATTCCCTCAGGCAGCAGCCCCGGATTGCTGTAACTCCCCCGGCAGCAGCCCTGGTGAGCTCCAACTCCCCCGGCAGCAGCCCCGGTGAGCTCTAACTCCCCCGGCAGCAGCCCCGGTGAGCTCTAACTCCCCCGGCAGCAGCCCTGGTGAGCTCTAACTCCCCCGGCAGCAGCCCTGGTGAGCTCTAACTCCCCCGGCAGCAGCCCCGGTGAGCTCCAACTCCCCCGGCAGCAGCCGGGTCTCACCGGCGGTGCCGGCTGTGCCCGGGGTGCTCTCTCTCGTAGCGGTGCCCGGCGCGCTCGTAGGAGCGGGAGCGCTCGTGCCGGTGGTTGCGGTAGTAGTGACTCTTCTTCTTGTACTTGCCCGAGTGGTCGGAGCGCTCGCGGGAGCGGCTGCGGGAGCGCGACGAGCTGCGGCTGCGCGATTTGCGGCCCTTGTGCCCCGAGTATTTGTAGTCTTTGGATTTCTTGTAGCTGCGAGTTTTGGAGCCTTTGTAGCCCGAGCTGGTGTGGTTGAACTGCCTCGGGGGGGAGTCGCTGCGGCTCCGGGAGCGGCTGTGGGATTTGGAGCCGCTGGATGTGGAGTAACTCTCGCTTTTCCTGTGAAAAGAAAGGAGAGAAAATGTGGGTTTTTTTGTAGTTTAAGAACTTAATTCTGTGTTTTGCTGTTCAGTAGCCTTGTGGACCTGATATTTCTGAGCCTGAGCTCTTCCCAAGGGAAACTTTTCAACAGTTTTTCTTTTTCCCAAAACAACCTTGTGTAAACAGTATTCCTTCCCCAATAAACAGGTGTTGTTTGCGATTTCTGTTACTGAGCCAATGGGAGAGGTGTCAGTCCTATGGACCAATAACGTGCCTTCATAGCACAGCACGTTATAAAAGGGCTGAATGAATTGTAAATAAAATCTTCTGGAGTCAAACATCTTTATTTTGTGTCCTATTGCGACATAGGAACACCTTATAAAAGGTAGCAAGAATTAAACAATAAAAGCTCAAAGAGCACAGAAAAAAAAGAAATATTTGAAGTCTTTCATCTTTCGTGTCCTACAACAACACCCACCTGTGGAACTGACACTTTCTGAGCCTGAGCTCTTCCCAAGGGAAACTTTTCGACGGTTTTTCTTTTTCCCAAAACAACCTTGTGTAAACAGGTTGTTTCCCATAACAACAGGTGTTGTTTGCTATTTCTGTTACTTTCTGTGACTTACAATAGGAGAGGTGTCCATCCTATAGACCAATAACATGCAGCGTGTTATAAAAGGGCTGAATGAATTGTAAATAAAACCTTCTGATTTCTACTGCATTCTGACTGAGTCAAGCATCTTTATCTTGTGTCCTATTGTGACAGTAGCTCAGTGAAAGCTCATCCTGTGTCCTAAACTTCCATCTGACCACTGTTAAAATACTGAATTTAGGAACTCTTATCCCATTCTCCACCCACACTCTGGTGTTCAAGGAGCAGCAGACTCTGCTGGGTCACCTCAGCCTCCTGGTGATGAACTATCCAAGCTGGCACTGGGAAATTGGGAGGGACTGGGAAGGACTGGGAGCACACCCTACCTGTGCTTAGGGGATGCAGACCTCGATGGTGACCTCGAGTAACTCTGATCTCTGCTTCCACTTCGACTTCTGCTCTCTCTTCCCTTCTGGACACTGCCAGAGACAATGAACATTCAGTTATTTTGTTTCAAGTACTCACGGAAGAAAAATCAGCTGCTTCTTTATAAATCCTTACCCATTTACTGGGCTGTTGGAGCTGGTTCTCTTGGCTCCCTCTGTTTTCCTTTTAGCGTTTTTCATGGCCTGCACAGGTAGTGGTGAAGGTTTATTCCCTTTAACCTCTTTTGGAGACTCTGCAAGAAGAAGAAGAAGAAGAAGCCTTTGTTACCTCTTTGGAAAGCACCTGAAAGGACTTGAGGCTCACCCCATGTCTGCACCAACCAGCTGTGCTTTGCACACCCACAAGCAGATCTGAACAAGTTCACAGGAGGCAGAAATTCATCTGAAACATTTCTGCCAAAGCATTGAAGTAACTGCAAGAGAAGGCAGAAAACCACCCTCCTTTCCTTGCCAATTATTCAGCATTGTTTGAAAGGTAAACCAGGGCAGCAGATGGTGAATGTTGTCTTTTAGGTGAAGCTTTCAACCAACAAATTCCCCACCCAACATCCCAAAATGTTTCCCCTGCCAGAGCACCTCTGCTTCAATATTGCTTTAGCACAACATGCCAGTGGCAAGGATTTGAGTTTCTTGCCAAAGCCAAATAAAAGCAAGTCCCTGGCCTACATGGGTTTAAACTAGTCTTAATTTCAGACTAATTTCATTTTAGCTTTTATCTGATTCAAGAAATCATGAGGTTACAATTCTATTCAAACCCTGCCAGTTGAGTAGTGCTAGAAGCCATCTTAAAAAATCCCCAACCAACCCCAAATCACACTTGTAAATGCTTCCCAAAAGGGTAAATATACATGAAAGATGTGAAAGAGTTATTAAAACTGAGTTATCCACTATTTACCATTTTTTGGGATAGGGGAAAATCCCGATGTGTTATCCAAGCTTGGAACTCCCTCAGGTACCAGACCTTTAGCTTGTGCTTTTGCCTCTTCAATAGCCAATTTCTTCTTTTCTATTTTACTTTCCAGATCAGATAAATCCACCTGTGAACACACAGGAGCACAGCTCATGAGAACTGAATTTCCTGGTTCCTCACTCCCAGGGAGGGGAATGAAAACCCAAGGAGTCCCAGACAGCGACTGCTCTTTGTTCACTCCCAGGCTTTGCAGCTGTGGTTTCAAACAGGGTCAGATTTTCCAACTCCTGCTCTGAGCTGCAGCCTTTACTGAGGGCTCCCAACATGAAAAAAAAAAAAAAAGAAGCAAACCTTTTTCCTTGTGTAAAGCTGCAAGATTTTTAAGCAGATTTCTTGAATTTCTTCCTCCGTCGCTCCGAACAGTAAAAACCAATGTGGGCGATTTGGAAGCGGGATCTGAAAGGGAGAGACACAGAGAGACAAAGCTCAGATTTCTCCTCCTGTTAAAAGGCTTGAAAAAAATCCTACATCTAGGGAAGTGTGGCTCACCTCCAGTGTCCTGGCTGCCAGGTAAATGCAGGCACAGGCAATGCTTTCTGGCTGGAACCTCACAAAGACATCTGTTCTCAGGCTGTCGTTCATGTAGTTCCTGAAAAACAGGAGAGCAGGAGGTTGAAAGGCACTGCAAAGCTCTTTTTGGGGTTTTTTTCTTGGTTTTTTTTTTTTACTTGGTTTTACTTCTACAAGGGCTATTTCTTTCTGCATTCAGTTACTAGAGTTCAACATTATATTCCTGTAAATCTAAAGAGAAGCTGAATGGTTTTACTAAAACAAAAATAAAAGGAATAGCTAAAATAAATCCCTCAAGGGGAGGGACGTGTGACAGAAACAAAGTCTGACTGCTGAAAAGTCAGTGGTGAGGAGAGAACCAATTTTAACTTCACTTTTGCTGCTGGATCTCTACTGGCCTGCTCTCATGCAATAAACAAGTTCTTTTCATCAAGACAACATACAGTGTTGTGCTCAGAAATACTCAGTTATAGAATTTTAGAATGTTCCCCTGCAATAGGGCAGAACCAGGTGTCTGGTAAAAAGCTGCAGCTCCTGGAGCAGTTCTCCCATGAAATGAAATCCTCTTCAGCACAGGTCAGCTTCCAGTGGGGTTTTAAGGGTCCATTTCCATCCAGAAGAGAATTCTTTTTGATGCAAAAAGTCAGCCATAGGAGAAATCAGGGTGTTTGGGAACATCAGTTCAGGAGAACAGTCAGTATTCAGGCAGATCTCCTCTTTGGTTGGCACATGAAATAAGGTTTCCAAATTGTCCCATTTCAGTAAGGTTGCTTAAAATGAATATTCACAGAATGAGAAAACTGTAAAATATTGCACATATTCCAGTCAGTACAATTAAGCATTTATGTTGTTAAATCTTAAATACACAAAGTAAATTCCTGTGAATCTCTCAGCTGATGTGCTTTAGAAGATCAATAATATATCAGATGGAGAAAAAAACTAAAACCAGACATAATAAAAGTCCTTAAAATAATACTTTAGAGTAATAAATAACCATGTGGGTACCCAGTATACAAGGATTCACTGACCCCCAGTTTATCCAAAGCAGAGACCACAGGCCAGGCACCTGCAATGTTTCAAAGAGAGGAGGAATTGGAATCTCAGGAGTTTCCAACTCCCACCTCTCCTCGATTCTTGTTTACACAAACAGCAACTGCTGCCCCAAAAAAGCAACATTGACCATCATCTTTTTGGGAGAAAGGAACTTCTAAACTTGCTGTTCTTGTCCCACTACAAAGAGAGCACAAAGCTTTTGGCCAAAGAAATGAAAAAGGAAAGGGCGACTTGGAACATCTGGAAGCTACAAAGCTTTTTTTTTTCCTGATTTGCCAAATTAAGAACCGTGCCAGCTTCCAAGTCTGGCCTCTGCACATCTTCCCCGTGGGCTCAGCCAGACACAGGAGGAAATGAATCCTTGTCACAACAGCTTAAGAAAAAGGTGATGTTGTAAAAAATGCACATTTCAAAAACCAATTATACTGGATACCCACCAGTTTTCAGGTACTGGAGGCAACAAACATAAGCACAGAGATGTGTTATTGTAACATCTGCAAACCCCTTTCTCAGCTGGGGTCATTCCCTCCCTCCCCCTGAGCTCCTCTCCTTCCATCACCAGCAGATTCCTGGCAGTCCACAACTCCCATTCCACTGCTCCATGCAATGCTTCTGGGAAGTGTCTCTAAATAGCACATTTTCTCTCCAAACTTCACACATGTACTAGTTTACAAATGGAATCTATTCATTTTTCTGTTGTTAATTCATCCTTATTTTTAAAAAAAGATTTAAACCCCACCTTAATTTGCTTTATCATATCAGAAACACATCAACATTATAACAGTTAAGAGAAAATAGAACATTTAAAAAAAAAAAAACCAAAACAGAATTTCAACGCTCAGGTTATCAAATATACAAACAACCAAATAAAAAATGCAGAGTATATATATATTAAAAAAAAGTAAAAATATATATAAGCACAAGAAGCAGTTGGCCAGTTACTCTACTATCATGTATATACCACCTGTCTAGAGCCAGCCTTCTCTTTGGAGAGCTTTGGGTTGACTGAAGACGGCAGCTATCCCTGCACCATGGGCAGCAGAGGAGAAGTCTTAGTCACTTACCCTCAGAGGCTACCCTTTGATCAAAAGAGTACAGAAAAGAAAAGTCAAAACTGGTTCTCTACACACAGCTCACAGTACCAGACAGTTCAGTCAGCAGAAATATGGTCTTTGGATTGATTCACTAAAGGTGTTTGGTTTATTTTATTTTTATTTATTTATTTTTTTTAGACCATTGGTATTGTTAAAAAAAGTGTTATGGTTTAAAAGCATTATTTGGGTAAAAGTTTAAGACGTGCAATTTTACAGAAGCTTCCCACCCCCGAGCAAATATTTATTAAATGAGAGCAATAAGGCAGAAAACATTTCATGGCAAATACAAATCCAGGCTATTCATCTATCCAGTCTCTTAGAAGCTGACATCTTGCATTATCCACACAGATAAAAGAAACTTATCTGTGCTGAGGACTTGATACACCTGGAATCAAGCTCAGGCCCTAAGAAAAGCCATTTCCCAGCACTGGGAACAGACTTGAACTACACCCAAGTTTTCCCCTGAAGAACAAGAACCCAAGGGAACAACTCTAAACCCACCCAACCTTTTTCCCCTTCAGCTGGAAAGTGAGAGCAGAGAGGAGGGAAGTGAGAAGTCAGGGTGGAAAGCTACCTTACCATTAAAACACTGCCTCGAACTTAAGAGGCCGCTCAACATTTGGGAAGTAGTTTGGGGCACACCAAGGACAGTGGAGCTGTCTGGGGTGACCCCAAGCACTGCTGAGCAATGCTGCCCAGTGCCTCAAGTGACATATTTCTGCTACTGCCCCTTCTGGTCTCTTAGAACAAAGAAAATCAACTTACCATGAGGTCTGGACCAGGTGTTGGTTACGTTCACATTCTAATACCTGAAGGTACATAACGATTATCTGGAAGATATATGTTATTGAGTTATTAACAAGCATCTGGAGAGCCACCTGCTTATTTCAGAGGGACATCCATGAGGCATCTGTGATCCTCTTTCAAGGCCTAAAACACTCCACACAAGAAGTGTTTGCACCATTCCCCAGCGGTTATCCACACCAGCTCTGACCTTCCATCCTGATACTCAGCCAGGCCTTGTCTTCACCTGGGATTGGTTTAGGGATTTTGTGGATTGATTTGGATTTTGGGAATTTTGTGGATTGATTTTGTTCTCCTACACACCTCACAAATCCTTTTTTTTAGCTGCAGCCTGGGAGAAAAAGCTGCTGACTGCAATCAGCAGTGAGGGAAGCTGGCAGAGCTTGCAGAGAACAGAACTAACACTGTGCCATGGTTTGTTCAGCTCTGAGGGATTTTCCTTCGGCTTGGAAGGAAAACAAGGCTGCAGAGAGGAACAATGGTAAAATTCACCCCAGTTAACAAACTACAGCTGCACTCTGGGGTGGATGACAAAAGGAAATTCTGAATGTCAAGAAGCTGAAAAAGAAGGCTCTGAACAGGAGTTTTCTAGAGGAGAAAAGAGCAAGATCCCAAATCGTGTTGGCACAGAAACAGGAAGTTCATTTACCAGTTAAGGCACAATTTAAACATTGGAGGTATTTGTATCTTTCAAGCATCATCCACTCTGACACTTGTTACTTTTATATTGAGCCTCATCTCATTTTTAGCCAAGCCTGAGCATGGTTTTAACACACTCCAAACACTTAAACTGGCTCACAGAACTTTAAATATTACAGCAAGTGAGTGATCATGAGAACCCCAGGCCTCCAAATTCCTCCCTGCTCGGGGAATCTAAGTTCAGGAGATGTTTTTTTATTTTATTTTTTTCTACCACCAAAGCTACCTACTGATCCAATTTGCCTTCGAGGAATACTGAGCATCCACCTCGCCGTCACTCAGCAGTGAAACGAGACCAATTAGTAAGAGTCTCTTAAATGAGAAAGAAAACATCAGGATGGTAAGCAACTAATCTCACTGAATTCACTGATCATGGTGTGCAGTCCACAGAGCTTCCAGGCAGCCTCCTCAAAGCTTTACAGAACAGGAAATGTTGGTTATGGAATGAATTTGTAAAGTACAAACCTTATGAGGGTGTTTCACGTGAACGCAAAATCCCAACTCCTTCAACACTCTTCTTTCTGCCTTAATTATTTGATTCTTCAAGTTCACATATTCTTGATCCAATATTAGAGGTACAGGTTTTCTGCAAGACAAGGTCAAACCCACAAGGTGATCACTTTAATCCCTAAGGAGACTCAGGTTGAGTTGTGTAAAAATAAAAAAATACCATTATTTATACCATCAAAAGTACTTATCTTCTTAAGGAAACTTAGGTTGAGTTATAAAAAAGCAAAAAATATCATTATTTATACCATCAAGAAATATTTGATCATCTAGACCCTTAAGGAGACTCAGGTTGTTGTAAAAAATAAAAAATACCATTATTTATACCATCAAAAATATTTGATCATCTTAATTCTTACGGAAATTCAGACTGAGTTATAAGAAAGAAAAAAAAATATTTATACCATCAAAAATATTTGAGCATCTAAACCCTCAAAGAAACTTAGGCTGAGTTATAAAAAATATTAAAAATTCATTATTTATACAATCAAAAATACTTATTTATTAAAGTGAACCAGCTTAATTCATGAGATCCCTCCAAAATATTCCCTGATTTATGAAACAGGGAATGAAGCTGCCGTGAAGTTTAATAATTCCCACACAGCACAGGGAGTTGAGATTTTTGGGGAATTCTCAGCTTACTTTTTCTCCCTCAGGTGTCTGAGGCGATGGAACACGTTGATCACGTCCCGAATCCGTCTGGGGGCTTCCTCAATTTTGGATGCCAGATGGACACAGGCCATGGAGACATGCTGAAAAACAGAATATTTTTACATATAATCTGTGTAAATATTATAATTTATAATATATTTTTATATTATGTACTTTATAAGTTATTTGTGATATTTTATTTATATAATAGATCTGTTCTGGGTCAGGAATTGAGCTTTTTCAACAGCTTATGGAGGAATAATGAGGGAAAAAAAAGTAGCAAATATTTGACAAAAATCCCTATTAAATAGCTTGGTAAAACCATATTTCTCTCTAACTATAACCCCCAGACTAGTTCCTAACACTGATCACATTGTAGATGACAACTTGCCAAGACAGATCAGAAGATAAAAATGGCAACAAATGTCATTTAATGCCTTCTTACCTCCATGGAATGCTTCACAAAAGACTTGGTATAAAAGAAACGCTGGAATAGCACCTGCCCTGTAGCCATAGCCACCTAAAAAATGAGATAATCACAAAAGGCATGAAGAAAACTACCAGTTCCAAAGAGAAATTTTAATAGATTTAAAAACCAGAAGATGAAATAAGCACCGGAGGAAGTTCAATGATATGTAAAAAAACCTAGAATTGCTACTTAAGTAACTAATTAACATTGTAAAAACTGTCTACAAGTCAAATAAAAACATCAAATCCCAAATTTCTTCTATTAAAAAAATGTGAAAATATGCTCCCAGTTGATTAAATTAATAAAAAAAGGAAAAAAACTCCAGCCCAGTAAGAGGGAAAGTTATGAAAGTCCGCCAGAAAAAAAAATTTGCTTTTTGGGCGTGGAAAGTGAAGGGGAATCTAATAACGTCACCATTTGCATACATTTGAATATGCTAAAACTCGGCAGCTGGAAAGTTTTACGCTCAGAGAACAACGAGGCTTGTTTGGCCTGAAATTCTCCGGGAAACAAAAAACGCCCCCGAGGTCACCGGGAGCCTTAAGAAATCCGCCTTTGCACAATCCCCGATCCTCACACGGGGGCGGCGCAGGAAAGGCGCTGACATCACCCGCTTCCGGCACACGGGAAAGCCGAAAAAGCCCCAAACGACCCAAGATCGACCCCCCGAATACCCGGGACGAGCCTCAGAACGATCCCCGAACAACCGGGCGGCCCCGCGGCCTGTCCGGCCGGTAACTGCGGGGCCTGCCCGGCCGGTAACCGAGAAAAATCGAGGCCCGCNGCTTGGATCAGCTCGCAGCCGGTGACGCGCAGCTCGGTCTCGGTGTCGGGATCCAGGCCGCTGCTCATGGACGGCGTGAAGCGCAGCGTGTGCTCGGGCAGCAGGCAGTTCTCCAGCGTAATCAGCACGCCCGAATACAACCTATCGCCG
>VWZU01000609.1:921-17551 GCA_013397095.1 Sterrhoptilus dennistouni | reverse complement strand
GGCGAGGACGAGCTCCGCCCCAGCGGCTCGCTCCGGGAGTGGGGAGCTCGCAGACAGCCGCCCGCACCGGGGGAGGACCGGGGGCGAGGCCCGCGCCTCGCCTTCCTTCGAATCCCTCTGTCTCGGTTTTCGGCATTCGCTTCGGCATCGGGGGAGCTGTGGTTTTTAAATAGCTCTCTCCTTTTGCTTACCAAGGTGGCTTCTTGTTGTTACATTACAAAATAAACATTCAAGATATTAATACACTTGTTACATGACAATCAAGAGTTCCAATTTTCCAAATTTCGTTTCTTTCACCTGGGATTTCTGTCACTGAGGGCTGCCAAGCTGAGCTCCAGAGCTCACAGTCCTGCCTGGGCTCTGCTAGGGTTTGCTGCTCTCTGTTTAAGTTTAAGATAAGATTAGTAAAATCTGACAGAATATATAATCCCCTTCTCATGCCAGTCTAACATTCCTGTTCCCAAACATTCTGTGCGTCCCTCACAGCAAAAAAAACAAGCCCCCTTTGTCCATCCAGGCTCTGCTTGCTGCCCTCTGCATTTCATTATTTCCTTCATTACAAATCTCTTCTTGGTTTATTCCTTTAAACAATTTTTGGGATCGCTTGACCAAGTGTGGATGAGAAAAAGCAATTCCCTGTTTTCCTTGCAGGCATGGACTGTTAGACCAGCTCAGTGTGCCTGTTTCATAAGTCATAAACAGGGGCTGCAAATTGGACTGAAAATGGGGAAAAACCTCCCAGAACTGCCCCTTTCCAACTTCCCTCACCTTGGAAAACCTCAAGCTCTCCTTTGCACGCACGCTCAAAGCCTTTGAGGAGATGCAAAATGGTTTTGAGTGCAGCCAAGTGGACCAGAAGTGAAAACCCCCGTGTTGCTGGAAGCTGTGAGGAGTCTTTTTTAACAGAGCCTTTCCTTTAATGCAATCATAGCCAGGGATTGTGGCTTCTCCAGAGCAATCCCTGTCTCTGGGCCACAGCTTTTCAGCTTTTCAGTGCCTCCCTAGCAGCCAGAGGCTGATTTCTGCACTGCAGCTCCGTTAGGTGGATTCATTGTTGGTTTTTAGGATGATGGGTTGTGTTCCTTTCACTGCTGAAAGGAAAAAAAATAATAAAGTCTGGGGACACGAGGGCTGCCTGCAGCATTTGTTAGTGCAGAACAAGGGAGTGCTCAGCTCAGCTCTGCTGCTGCCAGCATGAAAAAAAAAGGCTTTAAATACCACCCAGCATGGCCCAGGGAGGTTTTCGTTGCAAGTGGCCTTTTTCCTGGCAGGTTTTTCAGCAGAAATGAAGAGCAGAACACAAAAGGGATCTGGAGAGGCATGGAATGACCAACCTCTGTCTGCAGAATCAAATAGATTTCTGTGTTTTTATTTATTTGTTGTTATTCGATGTAGCACCAGGAGAGTTTTCGATTTGGTTTGTGCCCATCGAATTCCATTGGATGATTTAATAAAGGTGAGGGTCTCCTGCTCCAGGATCTGTGTGCAGTGCTCTTGTCTCACAGGGGTAACTGAGAGGTTGATTAAGATGTGACATCAGTCACAGAGTGTACCTGAAATTGCTCAGCTCTGAGAGGGGGGAGAGATGTTTTTTCCACAAAAACATTGGAAACTTGAGGGTATTTTGGCCACTGCTGCAATTACCAGGCCAGATGACAGGGGTGGCCCTGACAAGGTGGATTTAATAAGGGACTTTTGGGGCTCTTTTCCAATTTAAAGATCCTGGTTCTGCCTTTTGGAGCTCTTTTCCAATTTCAAGATCCTGGTTCTGCCTTTTGGAGCTCTTTTCCAATTTCAAGATCCTGGCTCTGCTTTTTGGAGCTCTTATCTAAATTAATGATCCTGGTTTCTGCCTTTTGGAGCTCTTATCCAATTTAAAGGTGCTGGCTCTGCCTTTTGGAGCTCTTATCCAATTTAAAGGTGCTGGCTCTGCCTTTTGGGGCTCTTTTCCAATTTAAAGGTGCTGGCTCTGCCTTTTGGAGCTCTTTTCCAATTTAAAGGTGCTTGTTTTGCCTTGTGGAGCTCTTTTCCAATTTAATGATCCTTGTTGCTATAGGACACGAAACGACACACACGCAGTCCGGGCAAAAAGTGGGAAGTTTATTTTCCTACTTCAATTTATATATATTTTGAACAATGACCACGGATTGGAGGATGAGGTTGACACCTCTTCAACCACACTGGTCAAACTAGAAGTCCATCAATTGTCCCTCCTCAAGAGAGCAATGAAAACATCACTTTGTTTATATGAAAATCTGTAAGAAACTCCACTACAAAAATGCAAACATCGGAAGGCTGAAAAAGATCAGGGCGACAGATCTTGGGTCTGCCTTTTAGGGCTCTTCTGCAATTTAAAGGTGCTGGTTGTGCCTTTTGGGGCTCTTTTCCAACTTAACAATCCTGGTTCTGAGTTTTAGGGCTCTTTTCCAATTTAGAGGTGCTGGTTCTGCCTTTTGGGGCTCTTTTCCAATTTAAAGATCCTGCTCTGCCTTTTGGGGCTCTTTTCCAGTTTAAAGGTGCTGGTTGTGCCTTTTGGAGCTCTTTTCCAGTTTAATGATCCTGGCTTTTCCTCACTTCTCCCCCACAGGTGCTGCACTCCTCCGCCCGTTACTGCAAGAGCCTCCTGGACGACAACAGCTCCTCTGCCCTCATCATCCTGGGCTTTGTCATCATGTCCCCACTGCTGGTGGTGGCCATGGCCATTTACTGCAGCCTGGCCCGGCGCCTGCAGCTCCTGGTGTGTTTCCAGCCCTACAGCCTGGCCCTCTACAAGGGGGGCCGCTGGTGCTGTGCCAGGGGCTGCAACACCCAGCTCAAGGCCTGGGTGTGACCCTGAAGTGTCCCCTCCTTCTGCCTCAGCCTCATCCTCAGCCCTCCTGCTGCTCAGTTCTGCCTGCTTTACCTCAGCCCAGGTCAGGATGAGATTCTGGAATTCTCCACACGGGAAATGCGGAGTCCAGTTTGGTCTTGGTTGTTTGTTATTTCTTATCTATTTACAATATCAGCTCCAACCTGCCACTTAAAGAAACGAGACAAAATGGAGCCCTTCTAACTCCTACCAAGGCTATTTAAGAGATAATTACCCAATGCCAAAGTGACACTGATAGTGTTTCTGCTTTTGACCCAATAATGACCATTCGAGGTCCGCAATGGGGACATCCTTCACCCAATTAGAGAAAACCACCCAAATCCATGAAGAAGAAGGTGAAGAAGAAGAAGAAGGAAGAAGAAGGTGAAGAAGAGCTCAGACAACACCCTGAATCCTCCATCTTGGCCCACACACATCACTATATACCAAAAACCCCAAACCTAAGTTTTCACCCTGTGAGATCACACAGCACTTCTCTAACTCCACACCCACAATCCCAGGGCCGTCACACAATTTTGGGAGCCAGTTCCAAGGCCTCAAGTCAAATGTGGTCCCTGCCTGAGGGTCAGCACCTCTCAGCTCAGAAAGCCTGAAATTTTCAGCCTCCAGGATCCCAACGCTGTCATTGTAGGACACGAAAGAAAGATGAGCAATTCCAAGGCAAAGAGCATAGAAAAAAGGATTTTATTGTCTAATTCTTACTATCTTTTATGAGGTTTCTGATACAGATTTAACATGGTTGGTGAATAGGAATGACACCTCTCTAATTTTTTAATTAACCAGAGAAACAGCAGAACACCACCTGGAGAAAGATTGTTTTGAGGAAGGAGAGTTTTTTTTGCCAAGATTGTTTTGAGAAGAAGCTTCTTTGAGAAATTTTTCCTTGGGGGAAAAAAAAAAAGTTAGCAGCTGTTAGCAGGCTAAAAATCTCTCAGACCCAGAAATATCATGCCCGAAACACTCAGCCTCTGATTTATCCCCAAAAAAGCTGCAACAGAGTGAAAACACAGCGTGGGATGGGGTATGGGGAGGGCAGGGCAGCTTCATCCTTCCAAATCCTCTCTGGTGGTGTTTTTTGTTGGTGCTGTTCCTGTCTGTGTGATGCTGACCCTTTGTCCCCACTAGAACCATTCCCAGTTTTCTGTAGGAATAAAGGTGGTGCCCATTATCCCCCTCATCTGGAGGAGTTTGTAAATCTTCAAAGCCGTGGCTGCAGCAGAACCACCTCTTGTTCTCCACTTGGTAGCACTGTAAGGTAAAATGTGATTTTTGTGCTTTTTCTGGGGATTGATTTTTCCTGCTGTTTGCCCTGCACTGCCCTGATACCACCCAGAGGAATAACCAGGGGTGGCTGCAAGGGAAAGTGAGCTGAAGAGGGAAGAAAAAAATAAAAATAGGAGGAAAACAAGTTGACATTTTCTGACGAGACTGGAGAAAAACAAGAAAGTTCTGTTCCAGGCAAGGGAGATTGTGCTAGAGGATAACAAGGTTTTGCCTGAGGGCAGTGTCTGCTCACTGGGTACAGATATTTGATAGGAGCTGCTGCTCCTTTTGCTCACCTGTTGTTTAATCCAACTGCTTTTACAAGGAAAGCATTCTTCAGCCTGGCTGGGCTGCAAGTATTGTAATGAATTTTTTTTTTTTTTTTGCTTTGCTACTGTCCCTGCAAAGAAACCCAGAGTTATTCACTGCAGCCTCCCCAATAAAGCAAAACTGTATTTTATTTGGTATTTTTCCCTTCGCAGAGCATTTTAATAACAAAGGGGAAATGAATTTACCTGAAATGTCAGACAGACAGCTCAGGGTGTCCTGGCACGGGCAGAGCCCCAAGGAGGCATTCCCAGGAGTGCTGTAGCTCTGAGGTGAAGCTGCCTTGATCCTAAATTTCCTGTAGAGAGCACAGAGCCACATCCTGAGCCTTGGATCCTGTCCTGAGGCAGCTGTGCCAGGCAGGGACTGTGCTCACAGATGTGGGGGATCCCTGCCTCTGCCTCCTCTTCATTCATTCCCACAGGCAGGGCTTTGTCCTGGCAGCTCCCAAACCAGCCCAGAGCACAGCAGGGAGGACAGAAAGAAATTTATTTTAACTGTTTTTTTGGTTTTTTTTGTTTGTTTTTTTTTTTTTTTTTTTTAAGTTTAACTNTTTTTTTTTTTTTTAGTTTAACTATGTATAGATTTAATTCCCCTGCACCATCTCCATGCTCAGAGCCACAGCACTGACCTGAATACAGAAGACACCAAAATACATTTTTTTGGTCAGGTCCATGTTTATTGCTTGTGTTTCCCTGTCACTAAAATACATTTTTTTGGTCAGGTCCATGTTTATTGCTTGTGTTTCCCTGTCACTAAAATACATTTTTTTGGTCAGGTCTGTGTTTATTTTTTGTGTTTCCCTGTCCCTGCCTGGTCCAGGTGAAGCCACAGGAAAATGTCTCTGTGAGTTATCAGATGCCTTCAGAACACTCAGCTGGGGGTGGTGCAAACACAAACCATCTGTCAAGCTGCACTGAGATCAGCAGGATCATCTTCTAGAGCCAAGGACAAGAGAGAATTTATTGGAAGGATGCTACATTCCTGCTCTGAGGGAGGGAAGGAAGCTGGAACCTGCTGCACATACCATGAGAGGATGTGCTGCTCCCTCATCTCATCTCATCCCAGGCACTTCAATGCTCCAAGTGCTTCATTTTCTGTGGAGAACTCTCCAGCTAATTTGGCAGGACCTGCATGGTAATAAAACCTGGTAATAAACCCCCAGTGAAATGCTCTGGACAGTTCTTTGTGCTCTCTCAGTTTCTGTTGCTTCACTGAAATCTGATTGTGTTCAGGGGAGCTCCCCCTGTGCTCCCTCCCCTCCCTCTGGCTGGTCACTGGTGATTGTTTCCAGCTCTGCTGGAGAACTTGCTTAGAATGGATGGAAGTGATTAAAGGAAAAATAATCTGGGGGTGCCTGCAAGGGCCTCTGGTCCTGCAGAGTGGGTCACAAACTGCCCTGGGAATTCTGTCACCCTCCAGGATGGAATTTCCCCCAATTCTCTGTCCTGTCTGCAAACCCCTGATGGTGCTGGGGCTGTGTCTGGAGGAGCAGCTGTGCCCAGGCCTTGAGATGGGGCTGTGGGGCTGAGCCTGGGACATCTGGGGTGTCCCTGCTGCAGGATCCTCCCCAGATACTGGATTACACCTTTTTCCTGACCCACAGAAAGTTTTTCCTGATCCAGAGGTGTTTTAAAAACTTTTATTCCGTTTTCGGTCTCATGTGAAGGGTGAGACAATACAGATGTTACAATTCACACCATCACAATCAGAAGCCAAAAAAATTACTAATTACAAAACATTATAAGCCTTTCTTGGCCTGTCAGCTTTTGCCACACAATGCTGTTGATGCCTTAAGGACAAATAATCTCAAATTACCCCTCGTGGCTCCTACTACAATTCACTTTTCATAGTTTTATTTCTCCAAAGTATCCAGTCTTATTTTCCAGGCCATCATTTGAAACTTATTTCCAGTTCCATTTCTCTCTCAACAATGTCCATCCTATCCTGTGGCATTTCTTAGTCAGCATTTTTTATCTCAAATTTGCATACAGATATTAATGTCAGTCTTCTGTCAAGGCTTTGAGAATTCTTTACAAATCCATTTTCTACACCCAGCCACACACCTGGGCACGGATTTTGGGATGGATCCTCCTGCCCAAGCAGGGCCATTGCTGGTTAACAGCATTCCTCGTTTTTTGGCCAGATCTGATCCCGTTTAGCTGCTGAGAGCTGGAAAATGCTGAGTGGGAAGGAGGATGTGCCGGTGGGATCCCATGATGGAAAATCCAGCCTTGTTTCCCAAAAGGAAACTCCAGGAGATCGGAGTGTCCTGGCACAGGGTGGGGATTCCCTGTCCCTGCCAGGGGTGTTATTGTCCCCTCCCAGGGGTGTCACTGTCCCCTGCCAGGGGTGTCACTGCTTTCCCTGAGCTGATCCCAGCCGCTCCCACAGCTGGGCAGGGGCACGGCTCACACAGAGCTGGGAATGGTCCCTGTGCCTGGGAGTGGCAGTGGGATGGCTGGGGACTGCCACCATCCCTGTGCCAGCAGTGCCAGGGGATTGTCACCATCCCTGTGCCAGCAGTGCCAGGGGATGCCACCACCCCTGTGTGACACAGCAGTGCCAGGGGACTGTCACCATCACCCTGTGACACAGCAGTGCCAGGGGAGGCTGGGGACTGTCACCATCCCTGTGTGACACAGCAGTGCCAGGGGACTGTCACCATCACCCTGTGACACAGCAGTGCCAGGGGACTGCCACCATCCCTGTGCCAGCAGTGCCAGGGGATTGTCACCATCCCTGTGTGACACAGCAGTGCCAGCCCTGTGGGCAGCACTCCCAGGCTGTGCCATGCCATCCCGAGGGAAGGGAAGGGAAGGGAAGGATCCACAGCCCGTTCCCCCAGGGAGAACAACCAGGGACATTTCCCAGCCTGACAAAGGAGCCATTTCCAGGAGAAGAGCCAGGAATTGTCCCTCGGGGGCTGTGCCACTGTCCCCCCTGTGCCTCACTCCGTGCCAGCCCCTGAGCTCATGGCAGGGCTGGACAGGCATGGGGACAGCCCCTGGTGTCACCAGCCCTGGCTGTGTGTGTCCTGTGGACACCAGGAGCATTTAAACCCTGCCAGCTTTGCAGGGCAGCTCCTCCAAGGCCACACAGCAGGGACACCAGTCACACAGGGACAGAGACAGGGGTGACACAAGGACACGAGTGACACAGGGACAGGGGCATGAGTGACACAGGGACATGAGTGACACAGGGACAGGGACATGAGTGACACAGGGACACGAGTGACACAGGGACNTGCACAGGGACATGAAGGACACAGGGACAGGGACATGAGTGACACAGGGACACGAGTGACACAGGGACAGGGACATGAGTGACACAGGGACATGAGTGACACAGGGATACAAGTGACACAAGGACAGGGACAGGAGTGACACAGGGACATGAGTGACACAGGGACACCAGTGACACAGGGACACTCCTGAAGCTGTCCCTCTGCTCTGACCAATGGGAGTGAAGAGGTTTTGCCCTTGTGTCACCAATCCAATTGGTCTGTGTAAAATAGCATATAAAGGAGACACATCCCAAAAATAAAGGAGTAATTTTTCACCTTTCTGAAACTTGGAGTCTGTGTCGTTGTGGTGTAAAACAGTGTCACCATCCCATCCCATAAATCCCATCCCATCAATCCTACCCCATCCCATCCTATTAATCCCACCCCATCCTATCCCATCCCAAAAATAAAGGAGTGATTTTCAGCCTTCTGAATCTCAGAATCTGGATGGTTATAGTGTAAAACAGCATCAGGTGAATTCCTCCAGCTCACCTGAAAGTGCTGTTCTGCTCCTGTTCTTCGGCAGGAGCAGAATAAATAATAAATAAAATTAAATAATAAATAATAAATAATAAACCAAGGGGCTGAAATTCCCTTTTTGCCAACCCCTTCCCAAGCTCTGCAATGCCGATGATGACACCGTGTGGGGCTGCTCTGCCCATCCTGGCAGCTCACAATCACGATTTCCCAGCCCCTGCACCTTCCCCAGCAAAGGAAAAACCAGCCTGAGGGTTCACAGGGCTTCGAGGGGCTGTGAAAATCAGCTCGTTCCAACCCTCCCTGAGCAGGATGGTTTCAGATAACGGAGTGAGAAGTGCCAGGAGAAGGCGTGGGAACAGCCAGGGCAGGGGGCCAGGAGTGAGAGAGGAGCTGGCTTTGGGCAGGAGCAAACACGGATGCAGTTGGCTGCAGTGGGTGTCCCCAGGGAATCCATCTGCTCCTGGGCAAAGCTGCTGCTGGGCAAAGCTGCTGGTCCTGAGCCCTGAGTGAACCCCCGGCACTGCAGGGAGTGGGGCACAGCAGGGTGGAGTTAAAGGATTTCCTAATTTCATATCTGGGACCTGCAGGACATGGGGCACAGCAGGTTGGAGTTAAAGGATTCCCCATCCCTGGCACCTCCAGGACATGGGGCACAGCAGGGTGGAGTTAAAGGATTCCCCATCCCTGGCACCTGCAGGGTGAGGGACAGAGCAGGATGAAATTAAAGGATTCCCCATCCCTGGCACCTCCAGGACATGGGGCACAGCAGGATGGAGTTAAAGGATTTCCCATCCCTGGTACCTTCAAGGTGTGGGGCACAGCAGAGTGGAATTAAAAGATTCCCCATCCCTGGCGCCTCCAGGGCATGGAGCACAGCAGGGTGGAATTAAAGGATTTCCTATCCCTGGTACCTCCATAGTGTGGGGCAGGATGGAATTAAAGTATTTCCTATCCTTGGCACCTCCAGGGCATGGGGCAGGATGAAATTACAGGATTCCCCATCCCTGGCACCTGCAGGGTGAGGGGCACAACAGAGTGGAATTAAAGCTGCTGAGGATTCCCCATCCCTGGCACCTGCAGGGTGAGGGGCAGAGCAGAGTGGAGTTAAAGGATTTCCCATCCCTGGCACCTCCAGGGTGTGGGGCACAGCCAGGTGGAGTTACAGGATTCCCCATCCCTGGCACCTCCAAGGTGTGGGGCAGGATGGAATTAAAGGCTGCAGAGGGTTCCCCACAGGCACAGAGAGGTGATGATGGCCTCTGAAGGGACTCTTTGCCACTGACATTTGGGGACGAGGAAAGGGAAAGCAGAATTGTCCTTTTCGTGTCTTTCAGCACATTCTTGTCCTGGGGCATTGACCAGAACTCCAAGTTATCCCACTGGATATTAAAGGGAAAGCTGGAAAACCTTCCCAAACCCTTCTAGGAGTTGGAAATGGTTCTGCCATCCTGGCTTTGGGGTGCTTTGGGAACCAGAACATCCCTGCACAAAAAAATTCCTTCCTCTGGTGGGTTCAGCATCCCCAAGGTCATCCAGGCCACCCTGGCAAGGACAGCTGGGTCACAGCAGGAGAGGCTGGCTGTGCTCCTGTCCCCTGGGACACCAGAGGGAAAAGCAGACAGGATGGGCAGGGCTGGACCTGGCTTTCAATGGTTCGTGTGAGCCTCGAGGAGAATCAAAGGCAGAACCTCCCAGCCAAGGCACTGGTGCTGTCTGGGTTTTGTCCCTCTGTCCTTTCAGGGGCTGCCAGCTCCACTTGTGCCTCCTCCATTGTTTTCCCAAGCTCTCAGGACAGAGCTGAGGAAACCAAGCCCTGGACCCTACACAGATGAAGAGGAGTAAAATTAGAAACCAGGAGAGCAGACTTCCTCCAGACTTCTTAATGCTGGAAGCCCAAAATATCTCCTTTGTCCCTGAAAAGCCCTTCAGCAGCTTCCCCTCACCAGGCAGGGCTGGCTCAGCTCCTGCTGTGGTGTTGAGGTTGGGGCTCTGCTCAGCTTATTTATGAAAAAAAAAAATTTCCTTTTTGGTGTGTGTTTGAGCTGTGCTGGCCACCAGCCCTCCATGGGGAGTCCCACCTTTCTGCATCCCTCAGCTCCCTGGAGCAGCTGCTGCTGAGGGGAAAACAGAGACCTCAGGGTCTGAGAGGAGCAAGGGTTTGCTGGACCCATCTGGGAAACTCCTCATCTCTGTCCTGAGAGGAGAAAAATGTTTGCTGGATCCACCTGAGGAAAAAAAGTCATCCCTGCTCCTAAAAGGAGCAAGTGTTTGCTGAATCCCTCTGGGAAACAAAACTCCTCATCTTGCTGGATCCATCTGAGGAACGAAACTCCCCACCCTTGCCCTGAGAGGAGCAAGTGTTTGCTGAATCCACTTGGGAAAAAACCCTCTTCATCCCTGTCCTGAGAGGAGAAAAATGCTTGTTGAATCCATCTGGGAAGCAAAACTTCTCATCTCTGTCCTGAGAGGAGAAAAATGCTTGTTGAATCCATCTGGGAAACAAAACTTCTCATCCCTGTCCTGAAAGGAGAGAAATGCTTGTTGAATCCATCTGGGAAACAAAATCTATCTTCATCCCTGCCCCGAGAGAAGCAAGTGTTTGCTGGATCCCTCTGGGAAAAAAAGAAATTTCTCATCTCTATCCTGAGAGGAGCAAGTGTTTTCTGGGTCCATTTGACCGAAAAAAGTCATTCCTGCTCCTGAAAGGAGCAAGTGTTTGCTGGATCCCTCTGGGAAAAAAAGAAATTTCTCATCTCTATCCTGAGAGGAGCAAGTGTTTTCTGGATCCGTCTGGGGAAAAAAAAAACCCTCTTCATCCCTGCCCTGAGAGGAGCAAGTGTTTTCTGGATCCGTCTGGGAAATAAAACTCATCCCCATCCCTGCCCTGAAAGGAACAAGTGTTTTCTGGATCCGTCTGGGGAAAAAAAAAACCCTCTTCATCCCTGCCCTGAGAGGAGCAAGTGTTTGTTGGATCCATCTGAGGATCAAAACTCCTCATCCCTGCCCTGAAAGGAGAGAAATGTTTGTTGAATCCATCTGGGAAACAAAACTTCTCATCCCTGCCCCGAAAGGAGCAAGTGTTTGCTGGATCCATCTGGGAAAAAAAAAAAATCCCCAAACTCCTCATCCCTGCCCTGCAATGAGCTTAGCTCTGCAGGGCCTGACTCTCCTGCCAGGAAATTGAGCTTTACCCCACCAGGACACGGCAAGGAAGGAAAAAATCCAACCAAACTGCTCTTGGAGAGCTCCTATTTCTTCTTGGAGCTGGTTCCCCTTTCCCATCAGAGATCTCGACCCTTGGACTGTGTCATTTTTGGGGACAGATGCTGTGACAAAGAGCACTTTTCTCTCAAGCCCCAGCTGCCCTTCACCTGCTGCTGGACATGTTTTATTTGAGCCAGATGCACCAGGAAAAATCCTTTGTTTTACTCCTTCTAGGCACAGCTGGCCTCCAGATACTCAGAAATCCAGAGAGAAAAAAAAAAAAAATAAAAAAAGAAGCACAGAGAAGAAATCAGTCAATGCTTCAGAGCACTGGAGAATTTTAGTTCAGGGAAATTTTACAGGGAAAATCAGAATTTTATAAGGAAAAGGATCATTCAGCCTCCTTATTTGTTCATGATTCCATAATCCACCTCCCACAGAAACAGAGGGAGAAGGGAGAAAAAAGAAACCACTTTTGTCTGGCTGAAATCAAAGGTGTCATTCAGCTGGAGAAGGGTGTGAACAACAATGTCATTTTTTTTTTCTGGTTTGTTCTCCCCACCCAGGTGTGTCTCTGCTTACCTGGGTTAGACCATTCCTGTCAACACCTGGGAAAAATTAAAAAAAAAAAAAAAATCAGCTTTCCTTGGGCTTGCAGAGGTCCTGTGGGTGGAACTCCCACGAAAGGCCCTTTGTTCATGGGGATTTTTGGGGCTTGCTTTGATCCTTTCACCAATTTATTTGATCCAATATTTTTATCAAATTTTATCAATTTATTTGATCCAATAAATCCTTTCACCTCTTTTTGTGATTTCAATGGGGCAGGCGAAGCCTGTGGGGAGATTTTTGGGGTTATCCCCTGTTTTGGGGGACAGGGTTTGTTATTCTCTGTGAGCTGGGGGAAAAGGCAGCTGGAAATTCCCTTGGTGCACAAACGCAGCAGCAGAATTCCCTTGGAATTTCCACCAGGAAGCAGCAAAGCCCGAGCCATTCCACTGCAGCTGGCAGATTCCCTCTGAAAAACATTGGGGGGGAAAAGAGGAGACAAAAAAATACCTTTTTTTTTTTGTCCAGGAAAGCCTTGAAAAAAGAGGAAAACAGGAGGTCAACAAATCCCATTTTTGTCCAGGAAAGCCTTGACAGAAAGGAGAAAACAGGAGACCAACAAATCCCATTTTTGTCCCAGGAAAACCTTGAAGAAGAGGGGGAAATGGGAGACCAACAAATCCTATTTTTCATCCCAATAAAGCCTTGAAGGAGAGGGGAAAACAGGAGACCAACAAATCCCATTTTTTTTTGTCCCAGGAAAGGGGAAACCAGGAGACCAACAATCCCCTTTTATTTTTGTCCCAATAAAGCCTTGAAGGAAAGGGGAAAACAGGAGACCAATAAATCCCATTTTTTATCCCATAAAGCCTTGAAGGAGAGGGGAAAACAGGAGACCAACAAATCCCATTTTTTTTTGTCCCAGGAAAGGGGAAAACAGGTGATCAACAAATCCCAATTTTTTTGTCCCAGGAGAACCTTGACAGAAAGGAGAAAACAGGAGACAAACAAATCCCATTTTTGTTCAGGAAAACCTTGAAGAAGAGAGGAAACGGGAGACCAACAAATCCCAATTTATTTTTGTCCCAGTAAAGCCATGAAGGAGAGGGGAAAACAGGAGACCAACAAATCCAACAAATCCCCTTTTTTTTTGTCCCAGGAAAACCTGGAATGAAAGGACAAAACAGGTGATCAACAAATCCCATTTTTTGTCCCAGTAAAGCCATGAAGGAGGGGAAAACAGGAGACAAACAAATCCCATTTTTGTCCAGGAAAACCTTGAAGGAAAGGGGAAAACCAGAGACCAACAAATCCCTTTTTTTTGTCCCAGGAAAACCTGGAATGAAAGGAGAAAACAGGTGATCAACAAATCCCATTTTTTGTCCCAGTAAAGCCATGAAGGAAAGGGGAAAACCGGAGACCAACAAATCCCAATTTATTTTTGTCCCAGTAAAGCCATGAAGGAAAGGGGAAAACCGGAGACCAACAAATCCCATTTATTTGTCCCAGTAAAGCTTTGAAGGAAAGGGGAAAACAGGAGACCAAAAAATCCCATTTTTTCCCCAGTAAAGCCTTGAAGGAAAGGAGAAAACAGGAGACCAAAAAATCCCATTTTTTCCCCAGTAAAGCCTTGACGGAAAGGAGAAAACAGGAGACCAACAAATCCCATTATTTTTGTCCCAGGAAAGGGGAAACCAGGACACCAACAAATCCTGTTTTTCATCCCAGTAAAGCCTTGAAGGAAAGAGAAAAACAGGAGACCAAAAAATCCCATTTTTCCCCAGGAAAGCCTTGAAGGAAAGGAGAAAACAGGAGACAAAAACCATTTTTGTCCAGGAAAGCCTTGAAGGAAAGGGGAAAATGGGATACCAATAAATCCCATTTTTTGTCTTAGGAAAGCCTTGAAGGAAAGGGGAAACCAGGAGACCAACAATCCCCTTTTATTTTTGTCCCAATAAAGCCATGAAGGAGAGGAGAAAACAGGAGACAAATCCCATTTTTGTCCGGGAAAGCCTTGACAGAAAGGGGAAACAGGAGACCAACAAATCCCATTTTTGTCCCAGGAAAGCCTTGACAGAAAGGGGAAACAGGAGACCAACAAATCCCATTTTTGTCCCAGTAAAGCCTTGAAGGAGAAAGGAAAACAACCCCTGCATGATGGAATTGCAGCCCAGCCCAGCTTCTATCCCAAACCAGATGCAGCATCTCCCTGTCAAGTCCTGCTGCTCAGAAAAACCCCGTGAACATCCTGGAGACGAGGAAAATTCCCTCCCAAACCTGGCCAAGAGTTTCTCTGGCACCAGGACATTTCCATGAGGTCACCGTTGGAGTTCCTCCCATGCCTGGATAGGTCACGAAAAGAAATTAAAAATATTTTGGGCTTTGTGACCTCTCTTGCGTCTTACTTTGGTCTAGGATGGGGCAAAAAGAGGTTTTGTATTCCTGTCCAGGATTTGGGAATTCTGCAGGACACACAGCCTGGCTCAGTGTCCAGTTTCCCTTCTCCTTCCAGAGTTTACAGGAAAAAGTCTTGTCACCCCTAATTAATTATCAACTGTAATAAAAGATGATTCCAGGAATCCCCTGTGCTAAAAAAAAGTCTGATTTTTTGATCTGCAGCCCTGGAAAAATGTTGGTTTTTGGGCAGGGACAGAGGTCTGAAAAATTGTGTGTTTTTGCTGACAAAACCTGCAGGACTTGGGTGTTTTTAAAGGAAAAAACCCAAAATTCCACCCCTATTTTGGAGATTTGTAGGAATTCCCTGAAAGGAGAGAAATTTTGGGAGCCTACACTGGTGATGGAAGCAGTGACATGAATTGGCTGAGGGACTGCAGGCAAATGTTAAATTCTGTTAATTCTGTTAATATTAAGTCCTATTAAGATTAATTTCTGTTAAATTTAAGTGTGGTTCGGTTTAAATGTTGCTCAGTTTTAAATGTTGCTCAGTTTAAATTATGTTGTTTTAAGTTCTGTTAAGTTTAAATCTTGTTAAGTTTAGCTTCCTTCTAAGTTTTTTTAAGTTTAAGTGATATTAGGTCTATATCCTATTAATTTAAAGTTGTATTGCATGTAAGTTTTATTGAGTTAATACAATTTAAGATTCTTTTTTTTTTGCCAAAATGTCTCCGTATCGAGTTAAAGTTTTATTTGATTTAAAAATTACCTTAAGTTTTGTCAAAATATGCTTATTTAATTCACAAAGTTTAGTTATTTTTTATTAGAAATACGATATCTTGAGTATCTTTTAAAGTTTCACAATTTGGTTCTGCACCAATTTTGCTCATTTTCCCCTCTGGTATTTTTCTCCATCCTGTCCCAGGTGTTCCCACCATTCCTGCCCAGTTTGGTGTGGCCAGCCCTGGAGAGGAGGGAAAATGTGAGGTTTTTATCTCCTTTTCTCATGTTAAGCCAGGATTCAATCATTGAGAGGTGCACTTCATGTTCACACTCAGATATTTATTCATTCTTATCCACGTTAGAGTCTCCCAAGCTGTGAGTTCTGCCTAACAAAGTGAAAAATGGTTCTGTCTCTGTCTCTTTCCAAGGTCTTTTTAGCCCAAACTATCCAATTATGAAATTACACCTAAATTATTTTTACTTTTAACCCAATAACCAACCACTTGTGGCCCACAATGAGGATTTTTCTACCCAATTACAAAATACCACCCAGACCCAGGAAGAAAAAGGTGGAAAAGAAGGACTCAGCCTATGCCCTAAAACCTCCATCTTAATTTATATATATTATCATATACTAAAACCTTAAAATCTAAGTTTTTCCACCCTGTGATATCACACACTTCTATTTAACCCCACACCCACAATCCCAATGCTGCCACTCAATTTTGGAATCCTTTTCCACAGCCTCGGGTTAAATGCATTTTTTTTTTTGGGGCGGGGGGGTGTTAATGCCTCTTCAGCACAAGAAAACCCCAAAATTCTCCTTGCCCGGGGCTCCAACAGGAAAAGAAAGAACAAACATGGGGGAGAGAGAAGCTCCGAGTGTCTTTTCTTGGCAGAGCATCCCCACAATGACATCCTTGACAGGTGCCAGGAAGGGAAGCAGGGGCAGGAAAAGCCCCATGTGTGGGAGAGAATTCTGCAAAACAGGATCCGCCAGATTTCCCCTGCAGGGCAGGGAGCAGGGACAGGGGACAGAGCTGTCCCCACCTGGACACAGATTCCCTCCTGAGCAGCCCCTGATGTTCCCGGCTGGATGTTTTATTCCCAGTTTTTATAGAAATAGCTGCAGTTTTGGGCTGTCCTTTTGGAAGGGAAAATGAGAGAAGTGGGTAAGCGCTGTTTCATTCCCCGAGCCAGGGAATGCAGCTGGGGAGGGGAGGAAGGGCTGGAACTGCAGATTTGCAGTGAAGGATCTGAGTGTGGGGGCAGCTGTTCTGCTGCTGCTGGTCCCATTTCCCTCAAGGTTGTTATAATTGTTGCAAAAATTATGTGCTGTATAATTAATAACGCTGTAGTAAGAATATAAGTTTTTATTTCTATTAAGAAAAAAATTAGGTATACTAGCGGTTAATATAATATGCTTAAACTGTCTTAGTCAAGATAACATCCAGTGAATATGTAAAGAAAACCCTGCTATTAACATTAATATTATGTATTAATATTATCCATTAATATTATAAATAAATGCTATATAT
>VWZU01000607.1:2308476-2417178 GCA_013397095.1 Sterrhoptilus dennistouni | reverse complement strand
AAAAAAAAAAAAAAAAAAAATTCCACAATGGGTAAGATGAGCAGCAGGTGAGAAAAAGATGTATAGGGTAGAATCACAGATTATAGCTACCCATAGCTAATTGCTGTTTAGATGAAACATGTGCATCTGTTTTCAGCAATTAGTGTGGAGATCAATAGAAAACATATATATTTAATTAGACATATGGTTCATTTTACTATAATTGGAACCCCATGTCACTTCTGGCTCTCCATATGCAGTATGGTCTAAAATGTTTTCTGGGGTGTGTTTCCATCATATGGAAGGTGAAGCGCAGACACCAGCTGATACTCAGATCTCATTGTCTTGTGGTGCTGTTAAATGGAGACATTTACGGTGATCTAACCAGACAAGAAACCAATAAAACTTTGATTTTGAATGCCATTTAACCCTTTCCCTGATGACTGACCACACTGCATGTCTTGTAACAATCACAACTATTAATACCACATCTGCTCACCAGTATTTTGAATTAAGCCATTTCACAAATCTCTAAAAATTAAAGAAAATTTTAATTTTATAACTTCTGACAAACAGATGCATTCAGAATAAGGAAGAATGGATGTGGAATTATGAAATTTTATTCTCTGAATATCCCTTATTCGGTGATTTCAGTCAAAAACTCACACCAAGCCAAAAGAAAAAAAAAATCACAAAAAAAAATTTCAAGCAAATTCTGAATTGAAAAACCTATCCCAGCTCCCCAAATGTGTGTATTTATTTACTACTTGGTTACTGTATGTCGGTCTCATATATATTAAACTGTAAATGAGGGGAAGCTTCCTCTGCAGATACAAACAGCAACAGAATGCAGGAGGGAATTAGTAAAGCTTGTTCTCAATGCCCATATTTTCTGTATATGTGTGATATCAAAAAAGTGTTCATAAGCATTTTGAGCGTTTAACTCCAGTGTCTATCCTAGACTATTTTATATGCACATTTAAATATTCCAGTACTGCTTTCCAGATTTTTAAAAATAATTTAGCAGATATTAAATGAATTAAACTGGAACAATTCAGTGAAATTCAGAGCTTTCATACAGTTCTTGCTCAGAATACCTCACGTTGTAAACATCTGCCTGGCGCAGGCTAATGGATCTATTTTAAGCAGAAGTAGTTAACAGACAGAGCAAGAACGCTCTCTTAGAGAGGGTAAAGGAAATGGCAGGCGGAAAGTTGCACCAACAGTACTTGACTTACATGTTAAAAATTCTATGTTAAGTCTAATAAAGGATGCAGACACCAAAAAATGCAGCAGTGAAAGTGCTTTTTGAAAGACAAATGGGTATGTATGACCTGTTAAATGACCCCATATCTAAAGCATAAAAACAGAAACTAAACTGAAGTAAATCAGATCTTTCATCTGGATGAAAGATTTCAAAACCACACATCAGGAGAGCAAGTTTGCAACCAGATATGGGATATTCGGGACGAGGAAACTTCCTGGTTTTATGCTCTGGTAATGTCAGGAAAGGATTGCAGTTTCATGTGGAGAGAAGAAGAGCAAAAGCAGTAAAGTACTGAATCCCATATATCTGCATTTTGTAAGGTGAAATATTCAATGTGCATAAACTACTTTTGTTTCCAAGTTTGTGTTTCAGGAATAAGTATCTTTGAACCAAATCTTATAAATACTGGATTCAAAAATGAATATTTCCCCCCAATGCACTTCACTAGAATATTTGACCATATATACTAAAAATGTTACTTTTCAGTCTAGCATGACTATAAACAAATGATGGCTTCCCTTTCCATTAATGTATTTGCCTAAAAAGTTCTGCAGTTGCTATGCAGTCTTTTTATAAGAGGTAAAAGATACAGAATTAGCATTCCTCAAGCTGAGGAAATAATTAAACCTTTCTTTTCATATCTCAGGGAAATATTTTAAACTAGTATTAGGCAACATCACCACTATTTTAGAAGTGAAGTCTGGTCTTGCCAGAGAGGGTCTGGGAAATTGTTACTCTCAGGAACCTTCAATTAAAGAATCTATCTAATTAATTTGGGGAGAAATTAGACAAAACACTCTTCAAAGCAGAGCAAGGTTGTATTTTGGATACCTGAAATGTTAAAATTAAAGAGTAAAGGAGTTGTGGATTTAGAGCAAGTTTATCTGGAAGTTTCTAGGTTGCAATCTTGGGTACAAGAAACTCTGTCTATGTCTCCTTTAAAAATTTAAGTTCTTTTATTCTTATACACATTCCTCTTCAACTATACAAGCTCCCTAAGATATTTTTGGACTCCTCTTTTGGACCTCCTCCCTTTTCTTGTTCACTCCATATTGTTAGAGGAGTTCCACTGACCCAAGAAAGCTTTTTTCTTAATGCAATAGCTGTATAAAGACATATTTCCAGCAAACAAGGAGTTGCATTTTTTTTGTCAGAAAGTTGTTCTTTATCTTAATTATATAAATGGGCTCAAACAGGACAGCCAGAGAAGAAGTGTTAGAAAAGCCAAGGAATATAATGTAGTTTCTTTCTCATGCATTGCTTCAAAGATCCACTTTGTCCTGCTTAATACTTTTTATCCTTCTTGACCCCTAAAAGTGAAACAGTCCAGAACAAAAGTATTAGTCTTGGACCGATGCCTATGTATGTTGTCAATAATTGCAGGAATTAATGGGAATTTCTAAGTATTGTTGCCATTGAATAAATTGACATCATTATCTTTGTTTTACAAGGGGAAATTTCTTTCATCGGGATCTGAGTTCTTGCTTGCCTCATGCTGCTGCCTCGGATATTGGTGCTGGACAGAGACCTGGCCATGGAGTGCACTGAAGGCCAAAATAAAAAGAAAAACAAAGGAAGCAAAAAAACCACCCTGATTTCTCTAGAAATCCATTGAAATTGAGACAGATTATGAAGTTTTGTTTTTGCAGAGCTGACAGAAGAGCAGCTGGTTCAGCCAGGGAACAGAGGGAGCTGTGCTGAGCTCCGGTGTGATGTCCCATCTGCAAGAGCAGGAGGAGGACATCTCGCATGGCAGTACCATTCCACTTTTTTAGAGATACTAACAGCAGGTTTCATCCCTCCCTACTTTGTTCAAACTGGTTGCATAACTCAGAATAGCATCAGACATTTTGGCTGACAAGGCCATGTTTATTTCAGGGGACACCTGAGATACCTTTGCACCAAGAGCATGTCCTCACCCAAGATTTGCTGGGCTTCCCAGCTGCGTCTTGGCTACACAGCAAAATGTGTCCCACAACTGGTAAACCTAATAAAAAAGCATAATCAGGCCAAGATACATGAGAAAGAGTTTTTCCCAGTTCTCAGGTGGTAACTAGACCAGTGGTGTTGATGAAGGCACTGCACTACTTCGGAAGTTGTTTCTATAGAGGCCATTTGGCAGGGCAGAAGGGCAGTTTCTGTGTGAGAAGAACTGCCAGTGTCTCTCTGTACCCACCAGGAGCCCAGGGCCCTCCAGCCAGGACTTAAGCACTTGACTGATTTAACACCTTCTGTAGGTTACCACTCACACAGAGATTATGCCTCTGTTCAGAGTAAAGGGATTATGTTTTACCCCACACTCTGCCATGGAGTAGGTGTTGGCAAATAACTGAATTTTGGTGCCTAGCCCTACTATTAAGAATCAAAGAGAAAAGAATTCTAAATATAAGTTTGCAACACAGTCTTGTGATTTTTTGCATTTTATGTATGAATTATACACTTTATAAGGAGTGATGAGTTTATCATCTTCTTTAAACTGATTTAAAAGTTATTTTGTGATTGGGAGAGTAGGTCAAGGCCAGGTAAATGTTTACGGACATAACTGCATTGCCTAGAGATCAGAGATCAGTGCTAGGGAATGCTGCTGCCAGCTCAGTGAAAAGCCCACTGCTTGTAGTCATCTCTCTAGCAACTTCTGTAAAGCTTTAGCTGCTCCAGGGAAATGGGAAAATGCCATCTTCCCTCAGCCTGCAGTTATTTAAATGCTACAGTGTCAACCAATATTATGCTGCTTTTATGTTTTCTCTATTAGACAGCTACTGGATCTGTCTTTATGGGAAAGCCACCCTTGAAGTCACTTGACCTCTTGTTGCCTCAGTCAACACAGATGGAACATTGAATAAAACCAGGATGTTGCTAGAAATCATATGACTCATTTGAACCAGGGAGGGAGGGCATTTTTGGAATTGTTTTTTTTCTCCTTGGGCAAATAAGAGTTTGGCTTATCTAATTATATGCAAAGGTACACAGATTCTGTTTTGCAAGAATGTGTTTTCACAGTCCAGCAGTCATCTTTAAAAGGTCAACAGTTGTATAAGAAAAAGCAGCATACATTTTGATTTGAAGCAATACCCTCTACTTCTATTCAGGTCACTGGATCACAGGATCACTGCATGGGAAGTATTGGCATATAGATCATATCTGCTTTTTGTATCAAGACTTATTTTATAAGCCTATTTAGAAGTATAACTGAATTCTTCTTACATACAAAACAATTTAATAAATGGAAAATACAATTTTTTTCTCAGAGTCAAGATGGCACAATCCACAGTGCTGACTCTTTTGCTATCATGATCCAGCAGCCTCCCCAAAGATCTGCCAGCAATTGCCTGGAGGTCATGAGCTTTTTCCTTCCCTTTTTGTTTGGCCTTCTGCCAAAGCAGACTTGTTCAGACATCAAAACCAGCTCTGCTTGCTGCTTCAATATACCAGCAATACCTAATCATCCTGCTCTGCCAAATCATGGAGTGGATTTACTAAAGTACCATGGGAAGTAGGACTAAAGATACCATGTTGTAATGAAATTCATTCAGATCAAAAGCCCTGGCAACACAGGTGGAAGCAGTAAAGCTTGAAACCTCAAACTGGAAAAATGAGCACATCTATTAATCCATCAGATGGACAGTTTATAACTATTTTTCTCTCATCTTTTTGATTTACATCACTTAGACATTCCATTATAAAGTATCTTACTGCAAAGTGGAGGCATTAGAATATTCAATTTATGTGAAGCTATCGAACAGTGAGCAATTCCAGGAGGGTGACTCTTGTATTTAGAGGTTTGTAATGCTGACAGAGAAAGTTTGGAGGAGTGTAACAGGAATTCTAGTACAACCTTAATTTTATGTATCTGGACACATAATATCTCTGCTTGCAAGCAAAGATCAAAGTGGTTTTGGTTAGAATACAACATTCTGTCATTCTTCATTACTGTGACACACTGCTAAGCGATGCATGGTCAGAAGTTTCCCTCTCAGGATGCCACAAGCTCTTTCTTTAACTTTGGCGAAGGGAGTCATCACCTCATCCCTCCTGATATTTTCGTTTAGCTTTCACATTGGATTTCAAGATCAGCAAACGTTACACTGAAACCATGGCATTTTTACAGATTCACATGACTTTTGGGAGCACCAGTACATTATGAAATGTTTGTGAGCTTCATGGGTCCATTGATGGCCCAGGACTGCACTATCTTCTGAACAGAAAAAGATCAAACGAGAATGATATCAGGATACCAAAATGTCTCTGATGCAGTGAGCCTCTTAAAAATTCTGAAATCCATTTATTGGGAAAAATAAACTCTGTATTAATGGTAGTAAAATAAATGTCTGTACATACAGTATGAGAAAACTACATCTATTGTATGACTTGAAAGTTCACAAAAGCAGCACAGAAGAAACAGATGCATGAGTAAATCAGGAAATAAAGGGCAAGAGTCAATTTTAGAGAACAGGATACACAGGCAGTTTAAAGACATGGCTGGAAGCCCAAATTATAAGAGAAAGCTTTTGTAGAAAGCGTGACATTAGTTAGCATGGCTATATAGTAGGAGCTGTGTTCAGTCTTGAGATCTACTGGTTTCTGCTCACAGAAGGTGTTGATGGTGTCACTGAGAAGGGACCAGCCCACTAAGAGGCAAAAAGAACAGGCTTGCAGCTGGTGCACACTCCAAGTTCACACCACAAGCTCCAGAGTCGTGGGAAGCATTTTAATCTCTCCAAACTCCTTCAGGGAAGGTATAACTTAGGATGGAGCTGTGCCTAAGCGCAACAATTAATCTCTGTCTTAACATGACAGATACTCTTTAAGTTAAACATATTCACAACACAAATTGCATGGATAAGGCTGCTTGTTATTTACGGTGTACTTTGCTGAATCCCAGCTTGTGTCCTGTAAAGTGCCCTATTCATAAGGCAAATAAAGTTATATTGACTATGACCATGTGTTTGTTTCATAACCCATTGCCTATTGTGAAGCGTTGGTAGAACTGTGTAATCCAGAGACCTCCCTCTTGACCTACTTCAGTGATAACTGCTTTTTGTTCCATCTTTTGATAAACATTATTTCACATCTGGAAGACAGTCCCAGATATTTTAATATCTGGAACAGATGTTTTGTATATAATTTAAAAATAGTTCTTAAATGAAAGTTTAAAGAGCTGCTGCATATTACTTTTATTGTTGTTCTTATTTAAAACAAATAATTTGTAAGTTTGCTTCCTCCACCATTACAGGAATAAAAAAGTACAAGAAACTTATTTAAGTACAATAGAGTTTACCAGCCAGCAAAAGTAATTTTAATGAATTTTAAAAATAATATTATTATTAATTAGCAATGTAAAATCCTGCTGAAAAACTGCACCCCACACACATATTAGAAGTAATTATCTCAAACTGAATCTCCTTGTAAGTTATAAAAAGCATTGTACTCCTCACAATCTGAAAGTAACCAAAAGTAATTATTTCAGAAGTGGCTTAAACTCTGATGTTAATGCTGTTAATGCTGCACTCTCTAGGCATAAAACCTCCAGTAGATTTCACCCTCCATTCTCTTTTACTGATATTGTCTCTTACTAACATTTAAATCTTTGTTTTTGTGATTTCGCTTCAATTCCTATCAAGGTATAACAGAAATCAATGCAGCAGATGATGCCAGTAAGCCTTTCTATTTGAAATCTCAAGGATGAGGTCAGTGTGGGAACAGCAGTATTATGACAGACATATTTGCTCTCCATAAGCCACAGCTGGATCACACTAATCAGTGGCTCTGCTGCTTCTGCTCTGGCTTTTAAAAAGCGCTTCAATCCTCAATGTGCTATAGATGACAGACATTTTGAGTGAACTCTTGAGGAGACTCATTCTCACCCAACAATGTAAGAGTTAAGAAAAACTCCTCTCTCCATGTTAGAAGTGGCTAAACGTTGTTATCTAAACACCAAATAGGTTTATTCCCTTTATCCGCTACTCTGTCTCCACCCAAACACGTCTGCAGAAACTTCTGGTTCACAAAATTGCTGGATTGTTCACTGAATTAGCCAAAGCAATTCTGAACTTTATTGCTAACGGGACTGAAATATTCACAATCCAACTATTCACTTCTTCAAAAAGAATAAGAAGAAAAAGAAATCTTAATTTTGTAACAATAACAGTATGAATATATGGGAATCTTATTACACTATAAATTGCTGTTATAAAAATGTTCTTTGGAACTTTCTTTTTTTTAAGCTATAAAATAAGTTAATGAAAAAAGATAAACAGAGTGATTCATAAGTTCGTGTGAACTCTGCTAAGCTACTTATGAAGTGAATGAGGATTAGTGGTTTGTAAGAAGGGTCAGCTTTCCTAACTATGAAATTTTGTTGTTTGACGGAAGAGTCTGATTGAAAATAATGACCTCATCCACTGATTTACAATTGACCATTCTGTTATTAGGGGTATAAAGAGGCTTTCTGCTAATTATAGCTTATTTGGGTTCATTAGGTAGAGACTGACATTTCTCATAAAAAAAGAGGGTATGCTGGAGACATGTATGTCTCAGTTATAGTCTGGAATTCTGGTATCATTTGGGGACTGCACTTTTGAAAAAATAACTGAAGACCTCATGGGCTGCAAAGAGGAGGAAGCAACAGTATAAAGGCTGGGCACTGTGCCACAGTAAACACAGAAGTGTTTGCCATCCATCACACCACTGGTCTGGGCAGTACCCAGAGATATGTCTACAGGCCAAACACAAAATCAGGTTTTGTGGCTCTCAAAAAACAATTAACTGAAACAAGTATTTTTTTAACCCTTTATTGCTTATGGATCTTATATGAAATGTGTCCCTAGATGAACAAAATCACATGTACTGACTGATATTCATGAAAATCAAAGAAATTACAGTGTAGAAAATGTTCAGATTAAGAGCTGTAGTGCTGAAAAATACTTCTTCCTACATGTGGGAAGACAGAAAGAGTTAAAAAAGCAGAATTTAATCCTGAAATATTGCAAAGCGCCTTTTATAACCTATTATAAAAATGGCCGTGAGGTTTCTTTTAATCTGTTTTCATAGGTTTTTTTACACACTTCCAAAATTTCTGAAAGCCCAGTGAAGTCAATGAAGTTTCTCAGTTATAACTGATATTGAAAATAGATCTTTTTGAGCCTGGTCATGATTTCTCTTTTGAGAGTAAACATAGACAATCATTATTACAAAAAATTCCTGTCAAACCATTTGTATATTCTAATGTTTGTGTAATATTTGCAAACAACTCTGTGAAGTTTTGGGCCTTACTTTCTTCTGATATGGTGGAGTGGTGGATACATAAGGTACAAATATATCTCTCCGTGCTTGCTTTTGAGTAAAACAATGATTAACCATACATTCCTTTTCCTAACTATGCAGAAAGAATATCTTGGCAGATTTCCCACCTTTGAGCATTTGTATGTCTCAGTGAAGGCATGTGGTCTGAGAGCACCTTTTAGTATTAATACAAGCCTCGCCACAGCAATATGAGTGTTGCCACAAAAAGGTCATTGAAATCACTTAGAAAAATAATTTGAATTACTGTGGGGAAAAATACAGATTAAGGCCAGGTTCCCAAAACTGTTGTAACACACAGTTGTTACAGTCTCACACTCTGGCTCAGTTTTGCAACTCATTCTCTGTCCATTTGCAAGGAAACATGGCTTGATTTTCCATTAGATATAAATAGCAAGAAGTAAGAATACACAGGACTCTAGCTTTAGTTGTCAGTAATTTGCAACACTAAGGAGTGATTTATACTGAACACAGATAATCAACAAGGTTTGTAGGCCTAGACCCTCAGGAAATGTTCTTTCCCATCATGGTAGCTCTCAGAAAAGAGTCTTTATGTGTGGCAAACCTCCTCCAAGTGTTCAGGGCTTTGGTGAAAGAAGGTAAGAAAGAACTCAGCCCTCAGAGCGACTTCAGTCAGATGCAGAAACCAACTGGTTGCGATTGTCAGTGCTTTAGGCTGATCCATCTGATACACTGTAGGGCACAGAAGACAATTCATAATAAATGGAAACCAAATTGTGCACCAACAATCTGCCAATGCAGAGCTCAGATTTGAGGCAGGCAACAGACAGTTTTTGAAACCTCTAAGTGTACCTGACTTTCTTCTCACATGGAAGCAGGGGATGGATCTTCTCCTATGTGAGTCTGGCCATTGTTTCCATTACAAAAGCATTAATTGTAGTGGAAAAGAGCATAATGAACAGGTACGTATTTCTTTTAATCTGTCCCTTTGCTTACTATCTGTTACGCAAATCACTGGCACAAAATTTTCCACAGGAAAAGTTGAGTTAATAGGCAAACTCCTTAACCTGAAGAAAATAACACTGAAATCTTCCAAAACGATCCTAATAACTCCTACACAGTCTGTGATTCCTGAGTTCAGGCCAGAAGACAGACAGAAATATAATGAGAAACTGTCTCTGTTTAGGCCACACGATCATCTCTTCTTCAGACCACACTGTCACTCTACAAGCTAAAGTAATTTGCAAAGGAATATTCGCTGTGCTTTTGTCTTAAGTTTGATCATGTATTAAAAGCAGGAGCAGAGGAGATATAAAAACTCACAATGAGAATAGGTCAACTCCCACCTGGTTACAGTCTCTTTTCAGGCAGTTGTAGGGAGTGATAAGGTCACTTCTGAGCCTCCTTTTCTCCAGGCTAAACAACCCAAAGCAGGTGTACTCTCAATTCTTCTGCTCTGAGGAAACAAGTCTTTTTATGCTGTTTTTGAGAGAACTCTAAAGAAGAATGAACAAACTTCTGTATTTAATTGAGATGCACCATACAATTCCATTCTTTTTTTTCAAGTTTTGTAAACCCGAATACCTTCATATAAAGAGAAAAAATTTCTGAGCTTTTAATGTAGAGAGAGTAAGTTTAGATTAGTTACTAGAAAAAAATTCTTCATTATGAGTATAGTGAGATACATGAATAGGTTGCCCAGAGAAGCTGTGGATGCCCCATCCCTGGAAGTGTTCAAGGCCAGGTTGGACGGGCTTTGAGCAACCTGGTCTGGTTGAAGGTGCCCCTGCTCAAAGCAGAGGGGTTGAAATCAATAATTTTCAAGGTCCCCTTCCAAATCAAATTATTTGATTCTGTGAATCAGAGAGTCTGCCCCATTGCTGTAGTCAGCACCATGGAAGAGCCAATTTAAAAAGCATTATTATCCAAGGGAAAATGTGGAGACCCCTCCACACTGAGGGACTTTGGCATTGAAAATTGTCCTAAAATGACCCTCAAATTACTGAAGGAAATCATCATCCTGGATCTGCTATAACACATAATCAAAGACTCACAGAATAAATTAGGTTGGAAAAGACCTCTAAGATCATTGTGCCCAATCTATGACCAAACACCCCCACTCCCACTAGACCATGGCACTGAGTGCCACATCCAGTCTTTCCTTAAACACCTCTAGGGATGGTGACTCCACCACCTCCCAGGGCAGCCCATTCCAATGTCCAATCATTCTTTCTGTGAAGAAATTCTTTCCAATATCCAACCAAAAACCTCTTCTGGTGCATCCTAATGTCCTCTCTTTCTGTTGTTGGTTACCTGAGAGAATAGGTCAACCACCACCTGGTTACAGTCTCTTTTCAGGCAGTTGTAGAGAGTGATAAGGTCACTTCTGAGCCTCCTTTTCTCCAGGCTAAACAACCCAAATTCCTTCAGCTGTCTTTGTTTCAGACCTTCCCCAGCTTCATTTCCCTTGTCTGGACATGCTTCAGCACCTCAATGTCCTTCCTGAACTGGGGGCCCAGAACTGAATTCAGCACTCGAGGTGTGGCCTCACCAGTGCTGAGTACAGGGGAAGAATCAATTTCCCAGTCCTGCTGGCCACAGTATTCCTGGTACTAGTCAGGACGAGATTGGCCATCTTGACCACCTGGGCACACACTGGCTCATGTTCAGCTTCTCTCTATCAGCATCCCCAAGTCCTTCCTCACTGAGCCACTTTCCAACCACTCTGCCCCCAGCCTGTAGTGCTGCATGGGGTTATAGTGTCTCAAAGTTTTGTCCTGAACAACAAGCAAGACTAGAAAATTACTGAGTGGTGATGTTATTAAGGACGCCAAATGAATCATGCAAAAGAATAATTTAAAACACACACATCCCCACCATGTATATATGGCAATAGGGATTTAAACTAACTAGTTAATTGCTTCCAAGAATTGATGACTCGTCGAGTGTACAAGATGGCAAAGAAACAGCTCTGCTGAAGTCGAGATCCTCCAATATCCTGTCAGCTGACACTTAGAGGCTCAGAGCTGCCTGTGTGCTCCTGCTTCCACTGAGCTGGGAAATACACAGAAGTATCCCTCATAGGCACTGTGGTCCTAAGGAGTACAGAAAAAAAATCCAACAAACAAACAAGGAGAAAAATCAATTCTGTCTTGAGTAGCATTTAAACAGTTTAGAGTAAAACCACTGGGGACCACACATTCAACACACAGAAGAAACTAATTTTTATAAAACTACTTCCCATCCATCCTGAGCATAGGACAGGGCAAGGGTGGTCTGGAGTCTTATCTTGAGGCATAAGCACAAAAAAGCTGGATTGGTATCACAAAGATAGCCCCTAAGTCTATTTCCTAACTTCTGAATTATCTAGCTTTTAATACTGTGGTTTTTCAAGATAGGTTGTGTGTTTATAGTTTTACTATAGAGCAGCCAAAGAATTCAAATGAGCAGATCCAGCCTTTCTATAAACCTGTGGAGAATTTTTCTCTTCGTTGAAATGCACAAGAGTCTTTGCCATAGTTTCTTTTAGTCTCAGTGTTAATTTCTCACTAGAGAGCATGACTCTAAATCACGATGTCTTTTTCTGCCACATATTCAAGCTGAGAAAGTTTGGAGAGATTGATTCAACTCACCTTTCTGTCCATTCTCCTTATACTCCCTGACTTGCCTTTGATACTTAAAATTTCCAGGGCCTAATTTCTTGCACATTTCAGTCTAAACCTTGACATCATAAAATTAGTGTGTAACTCATGACTAAGCTCTAGCATGTTACAGAAATATCTTGGTTTACCTTCCATCTCAACTGCTTTTAAGACCGTAGGTGATTCTTTTCAAACAAAGCACACTGATTCAAGTCCATGTCTTCCTCTGTCATTCACCACTGAGAAATCCATGTTGGGTGGGCTTAGACAGGATGGGATATCCAGCTAAAGGTCTGTCCTCTGTCTGATCTGTGTATAGGATTTAAACCTAGGTCATCACTGCAAAGCAAAGCTAGAGGTGTTCAGTTCTGATATCCTCTCAGACTCTCTTGTCCTACTGTGTAAAAATACTTAATTATTCATTAAGTTTAGACAGAGTGTTAAAATTACTATATTTAGATCACAATCTCTGCACATACAGCTACCAATGTGTGTGTCAAGTGGATCACCTTCAACAAACACAGACTTTGCTCAGCTTATTCTAAGTGTAAGGCAGCTCTCTTGGGAGGAAAGCAATTTTATTTCAAGGCCTTGCTCCAAATCAAATTTATGGGGACTTGAATTTTAGGATTCACTGCTTTGAATTCAGCTGGGATAACAGACTTCCTCTCTTGGCTTTTTTTAACATCACTTTTGAATCTACCCTACTTCTGGAATTGATTTGTAGCTGTGAAGTATATGTTAACAGAGTCCTCTGCCCTGTATTCAAAAATCTGCACAAGAACTACCTTTTAAGAAAGAGCTAAACCCTGCTCTTGCCTGGGAATGCCCTATTGGCCAACTTAAGTTACCTCACATACATCTGGGTGTTTTTTCTGAGCCTCCTGGCTTCAGATATTTAAATGCACTCTACCAGTTGCCTGGCACTAATTTGACTGTTGAGAATTGCCCATTTGTGCAACTGGGTTCCATTTCTGTATGCTCAGGCCAAACAGGAGGGAGGGTGATGGCTCTGGGGGCTCATTGAAGGTTGTGGGGACAGCAAGGGTGACACTGTCTCCTTGGTCAGGTGGAGAGCTTAGAGACACTGGGAAAGTTCCTGTGAGCCCCAGTCCAGGGGATGGGCACAGCTCACCTCTCTCTGTGACACCACCTGGGACAGAACCCAGCCTTGAAACTTCAGGCAGTTGTTCAAAAGCCAAGGAGAAAACATATGGAAAGAATGAAACCAGGGAACCTCATAAAAAACACCTGCATTTAGAAAGATGAAAAACATGGAAAACAACCTGAGATGCTTTGCTTGAAGCAAAGGCTGTGGGTACTGCCAGCCTTTTTCTGTGCAAACAGAAACCCTTGGCAAAGATTTGAGGTATGAGGTAATTGTTAGCGATGTTATGGTTAACCAGTATCAGATTGGTACACTTGAAACATTCTCATTTTAGAAGGCTGGATTTTAAGAAATGGAGTGAGACTTCTAGAATTTCTTTCACTTGATAAATCTATTTCACTTGATAAATTTGGACTCCTCAGAAATGCTATTCAGTTTCCTCTCCTATTCCCATCCCTTCACATGCCCATAACAAACTGTGGTTTCCTAAATAATTTTCCATATGAAACCTGCAACTCAGCCCAGGTAAACTCTGTCAGGATATTATGTCCCTGTTTCATGTGCTATTTCTCATTCCCTTCATTTGAAGAGTGAGAGGAATGTGTCTCATGTGTCTTGCCCCAGGGAAGCTCCCCACCGCAGTACAGCAGGAAGACAGCAATACACCTGAACCAGTGCAATTAAGTCTTCTCAAAATGATTTGCTGACCCATTATTTATGTCTTGCATCTTTTATGATGATCACTAGCAAAATAAGGGATGGCAAAGCTAGTGTGTTGTTCATGGCACCTCTGTAAGCACAGCCATCTCCTGTGTCCATGAATGTTTTGTTCTATATGGATACTACAAATATGGGTGAGAAAGCGTCTTTCTTTGAAAATGATCATTAGTCATTCTTCGAAGCATAAAAATGTTTTGGGATGGAGTAAATTGTAGGCATGCAATTCACCGAATTATTTTTTGTAGCTGAGTTTCTGGTGGGATTTCATCCATGCTTATATTGCACAGGTTTTCCTTATTTTGCTTCCTGGTTTATGTTTGCTTTGTGATCTGTAAATATATCACAAGAAAGACTATTGCCAAGGGATACATCAAACTAACATTTTCTAATCAATAAATTAAGAATCAATAGCAGGTCACACTTAAACTTTCTGAGAATCTGACTTGGAACTTTTAAAGTTGAGAAATGCACATCAGTAAGCAATGCTAACAATGATTCATTCTCCTCAAATAAAACCTGTTTCTCTTCCATAGGCAAATGTAAGAACTTTGCTTATATAATGAGAACTAAGAGAAATTATTTATGGAAAAAAGATTAGTTTTTGATAAAGTACCACACACAGATTAAACAAATGAACTCATAAATGAACATATGTTAAAGAAAATGCAGATAAATTACACACTCCACCCTTACTTCCTCAAACTAATAAAACTGATAATACCTTTTTCAGGCCAAAATATATTTCAGCTTTATTCTGTAACAAACTTGAAAAGAAATGGGGAGTGTCAACATGCAGCTTTCAGCTGTTGCACCTGAAATGCAGAAAAAATATTTTACTATTATCTGTACCTGTCTGAACTTGCTGTACTTGCTACCCCGGGGGTGCATTCCACACAAGTATGTCTGATGTCTCTGCTTTGAAACAAGCAGCCTGTGTTGTGGGAAATAAACAGGTCGGTGGCACACCTACTTATTTTCTTTTGTTATGCCTGCCTTATCGGAGAAGGAATGTACACATCACAACCTCTCATGTTCTATGTTAATGTAGAGTGACTATGGAATTCTTTCTGGATTACTCTGCAATCTGCAAGAACAAGCAATTACAATAGGTACAAAATAAGCACTGAAGGCTTCCATAATAACCATACTCTGTAACTTAGTTATCTAAACCCCTGTTTAATGTTTTAAAGACTCTTTCACAGGGATCCGTATCAGTATAAAAAAAGTAAAAAATAATGTCATCAGCTGATATGTCACAGACACGTTTTTAGCAGGACTGGGCACTGAAAAGCATGAAAGATTATGGTTTATGAGACTAAAATAACTCTTCAATTAAAAGCACAGTGTATATTCTATTTATTCCATCAAAATAAAACAAAATTGTTTGCTTCAATGTAATAATTTAAAAATCATTAAAAAAAAGCAAGTTAGCAATCTAAAATGAATGCAAGCCATCATTGATTCTCAATTGGACAGTTTAATTCTGATCAAAATTATACCGGGACGCCTATTTTTTATACACTCTAGTGGTTTTTTTTTTCAATTTATTAAAAGTAGTCATTAATAATCACTTTACATGTTGAAAACTGACTATTTATTATAGCTTTATATCTAAATCCGTAGTGTTATAAACGCAAAGGCAAAAATCGGATTAACAAAGAAACAATTTATTAATAAAACGATCCCAATCACCGATAAAAATAGAAAACCACAAAAGGATTCACAGCGCAGCGCCGTGTGGAAGAGAAGACCGCGCTCAAAAGCACGGTTTTCCCAAATCCACACGGAGCAGGTCGCAGCTCGGGGTTTTATAGGGGTTTTCATGCCCCAAGGCGGAACAGGTGCCCAGGATAGTCCAAATAGTCCAAATAATTTTCGGATGGGCTTCCCGGATTTGTCGGACTCTGCAGACCGTATTCCGGGAAGATCCTTTCACATGCGGATGGAGCTCGCCAGCCCATGTTTATTTCAATGTGTATTCCTCGGCAGAGAATTCTCTTTTTCGTTCAGAGAGGAATTTCACTGTCTGGGTGCGATGCCGATTCTTATCTGGGTTGGCTAGTGTCTTTGTTTCTCGTAATGGTCCTTGTCCTGTTCTCTTTGTCTCAGGACTGAGGACGGTGGAAACCTGGTGGGGGAATAGTTTCTACGGACCATACCTTTTTCATATTTTATATTAACACCAATCTAACATATTTTGCTATATTCTTTTATCACGAATTTTTACCCAATGTCACATTTATCACAGTAGTCTTGCTAGAACTTTACCATTTATGCTGTTGCCCTTGAATTAATATTAACTCATTATCTTAAAAATAGTTCTCAAAGGATATTTGATTAGGCTATTCCGTGATTTTTCTCAACCACCTGAGAAAAAACCATCATTCAGCAATCATATTTTTGTGCATATACTTATATATGCCTGATAAATTGAGCTTAGCTTTTCATGTGTTTAAGATACAAAAGAGTAGTTTAAACACAGTAGACAGACACAGGGCATGCATGAGGGATCAGATTCATGCAAAATCTCTTTACTGCTGTCCTAGGAGTTGTCAGAGCCTCTTCTACAACATTTGTAACCCTTTGGATCTGGGACTAAGTTAAATCAGTATTTCTTCACACAGGTGTACGTGAAGAAATGCAACTGGTATAGGGAACTGGCAAAGGATTGGGCACAGGGAATTGAAAAATGTTCAGACAGAGAAAAATAGAGTGAGAACAGTTTATCACATTGTCAGCAGCTGATGGAAAGCTCGATCTTGCCCAAAGAGCTCTGTGTCCCCTGAAAAGTGCAGGTATAAAACCAAATATAATGAAACAAATAATAAAAATTAATGGTATATGATGCATAAATCACCTATTCTTGAGCCTCCATTGCATAAAATCCTAAGCTCAGCATCTCATCTTTATCTCAGATGAGATAACATCTGTCCTTCATTATCTTCACATGCAGACTTCTCTCTGATGTGTTTGTGAATAGCTCTTTTTCTTCTCGGATAAACCTGACATTACAGGACTCTCACTTGCATTAGAAAACAAGGGTTCTTTTTCTTGAATTACTAGTAGTAAGTCTTTCAGAGTTGTGTTCTTAATGAAAGTTTCCATAGATGGTGGATTCTATTTAAATGGCATTACACTTCCATAAAACCAGTAGGTCTTTATTGTTTCCATATATACCTCTTATAGTTGTTTTTTGAGCTGGTTGCAGGGAAAGCTGATGTCATGTAAAACTTCTATGAAGGGACCCTTCCAAAAATTTTTGGATCATTATCACAGAAACAGATTCAAGAACAAAAGTTTCTGTGAGGCCAGAGGAAGTTTTACCAACCCACCTTCCTCATATTGAGGTACAAGGTTCAGCTTAGCTTTTCTTGGCCATCCTTACACTCACATGAGCCACAGAAATACCAATGAGTGTGGTGTTCTCTAGCCATGACTAATTTTGGAGATAGGCTTTGATTTCACCTATAGCGTTCTGAAGATGTCTACACATAAAACTTCCAGTCATCCATATATAATGATTTCTAGGACAAAATAATAGATATCTACATCCTATCAACTTCTTATTCCCTTGACTAACCCCAGGATGAGTCTTATCTGTAGCTTTGTTTGAGCAGTAACTGGGTATGATCTCAAACTCCAAGTATCTGGAGAAGACATCAAAACATTTTCCAAAGTTCCTGAAGATACTAAAACAGCTGCATGAAATGATTCTGATGTAATTAGGCAAGGATAAGAAGCATCACAACAAGGTGAAATAAGTGACATGAATGAGGCAAGAAGAAATGCTAATACCTTCTCCCTATCCTTGAGAGTGGTATATACATACATAAATATATGTATATTTCAGCAGGATTGTTCATGGTACTTTGCAGACATAAGAGAGCTCCTAGAGAAATTACAATTTAAGGTTATTCGTCATTGCTTTACATGAAACTACTAAACTTGGCAGGATCCATATTCTTTTCTAATATTACGAGGGATAAAATAAGCAGCCAGGGATCCTATAGACTGAGTAATGCTAAAAGAAGGTGTTTTATACTGTAAATCTGGCACCCTCCACTTCTGTATCTGGATGCATCTGGTCTCAAGATGGCCCGGAGTGGAAGTGGACATCATGGTCATGTAAAAAATTCCTCTATCTCAGCTTGAGAACTTGGCTGCTCCCAAGCTGCAGGTGGTCCTCTGCTGGGGACACTGTCTCTTGCCAAGAGCCCTTAGCTGAGATGGGAGAAAGGAAAGCCCCAGAGTTTCCTGTTTTTTTGAACTGAAGTGTCAATGACCATTATTTATTAACTGACAAAGGGGCCTTTTTTCCTCTCTTTTAATTAGAAACTACAAGAACTTGCTTTTCAAAGCTGAAAATACTTGAAATGATCCCAAGCAATATTCCAAACCCACTAGCCTGAAGCTGGCAGTTAGAAACCTAATGAAATCTGATCGACTGGATGAGCCCTCCTTTTCCTACACACATACTCACAGGCACACACACGCTCCCCTTGCCCAAAAGCACAAAAAAAGACCCCAGACATGGCAAGTGCATTCCTTTTTAACAGTCATCTAAATTTGTCACACATTTAGTGGACATTTTGGGATCTATCCATGAGAGATTACACTTAGTTCTTTGAGAGGCAAAATCTCCTTCATGAAACCTCCCAGAGCACAGTAAGAAAAGTACATTCATTTCCCAGGCTATATTTAATTTCATTGCAAGCTCATCACAGGGCTTTATAATCCTCTTCTGTGCAGAGTATCTTCATGGTCTGAACTCCTCTTTAGCAGGGTAGATTTAGCATTTGCTGTGGGAGGGGGGAAAATCTAAATGAAGCTGTGCTGAATTGCAGCAGCTGCTCCACCACAGGCTCCCTTCTCCCCATTTAGCATGATCTCTATTCCAGCTCAGGCCTCTGCAGCACACACACACACACCAGCTCACAAGATGTGAGGGTTTTGTCTTTTAATGGCAAAGTTTGATAGGCTGCTTGCTGCTGAGGTTCAGCCAGATACAGCTGGTCAAAGCAGTGCTGCTCATTTACATCTGAATTCTGTCAGGGTTTATTCGTCATGGATGGAGTTAGTTGTGAAATGCTCAAAACTGGGAGAATATGGAGGATACAACATAAAACAAGCATCTGTTCTGTGAGAAAACTGAAATGCTGACACAAAGCAGGGTTAAAGCTAAAGCAGTTTAAATGGCTGAATAGGTCTCCTGTGTTTGAGAGCTCCAGGATTATTTCATCTGCCTCATTCAGCCCTCTTCCTAGTAAGTTCTTCCGCCATAGCCTGCTCACAGAAACAGGATTTGAGTCTGTATTTGTATTGTTTTGCTTCTCAAGAGGGGCTTGGAAATTGTGATTGGACAGAAATAAGATTATGTCACAGGTGTATAAGGAGCAAACTGTTTAGAGATGGTGTATGACTGAAATGGTTTGAGGAAGGGGGACTTGGGATGGGGAGTGGGCAGAAATTGGGGAGGTGGGAGATACATCAGCAGTGCAGACGTGAAGCAGGGACTTCTTAAGTTTGGCTTGAAGAATGCCCACCACCTCAGACCCATCTGGTATTGCTGGCCTATGCTTCTTTTGCAGAGAAATGCCTGTCTGCAACATGCTTATTTAAACTCATCACGTCAGCTGCGTGTTGTCCACCTGTTCCTCTCCAGCAACAGCAGGATCACTTGCTAGCTGGTCACATGCTTTCATGATGAGCCTTCGTGATATATTTGCCACCAAGTGGAAATGAATTTTTAAGATTTTTCTGAAGATATTATGATGCCCAGAAGTTTCCAAGGGAAAATATTTCATCTCTCTGAAAACATGGGAAAAAAACCTCTTTATAGATCTTCAGTCAATGACTGCCTCTAAGAAATGAAGGTTTGCAGAAATATAAAACTGACATGTGGCGCTTTTCATGCAGTACATTTTTTTCAAAAGCACAGATATTTATGAGAAATCATGTTTCATTTCCATTTGCACAAATTTCTATCATGTGTTCTCATAGCTATGTTTGATGGCATATTTGATGTCTCTTCCCATGACAAAAAAATCTCAAAAAATAAATTTTCAAGGATAACCCTACTTGAGTTAGGATATACTTTTTCCTATACTAGCTTTTTATAGGCACAGGAACATCAGTGTTTTCAAAATATTCACAACACATATTGCATATGCTAAGAGATACACTTAAATCTTGTTGATTCAAGTGCGACTTCAGCATTTTAAGTTAAATACACACTTAAACTCTTTGCAAATGGTGCATCAAACACTTGTTAAAACCTCCCTCTTTCATACCAAAGGATCATAACTTGGAGTTAGTGCAGCCACTCCGAGTACTTTGATCTATGCAACACTCTTCCTTCTTGTCTGCTGCCCATCTGTTCATATCCTTGCCCCAGTTGCCCTCCATGAGAGCTTGTGGGCTTTCTGAAGTCTGTTTAGGTGGGATGCAGCAGAAATTCAGTCCTGATGCACCAGAAAGGTTAAAATATTGACACTCTTTGAGTCAGGAGTTAGAAACTCTGTCAAATGTGAAGAGGAATAACTTGCAGCTAATTGCAGAAAACTGCTAGTAATCCATGAGAAGAGGCACAGACTGTTTGACTTTTGAGAACTCAAACAAGAAATCCCACAAATTTCAGGAACCTCAGAATTCCTCTTGCCCATGGTGTCTTTACAGTCTTTCTCTAAATTCATCCTCTTGTCCTTTCAATGGCAAGTTAGCTACCCCTTTGCTCCTTTTGTGTGTATCATTCTTTGCCTTTTTTTTTTTCACAATCCCTTTCCGAACCTCCTCGTTACCTCCAAGAATATACAAGTAGATAAATAAGCAGTGACTCTGACCTCTCCCTGACTTTGCTCTGCTTCCAACAAAAACACAGTGCAGGTTGATGCCTGAGCAGAATTCATGATAATTTTAATCCTTTTGAAACAAATGTTTCAATGTTTTTGTCATCTGGAGCTCTAGGATAAACTTTGGAATGAGAATATTCTGTCTATATTTGTTTGCATAATTTTCAAGATCTTTACGTCTGTTTGGTTTTTATTTGTGTACATATATATTTGCGTTATATGGTGTTCACTACCAAATAGAGATAGTGGAGTCTCTGTGGAGTCATAGCTATCTGTGGAAAGTAATTCAGAAATTTGGAACTCTCTTCCATGTTCAGGGAGTCAAACCCCTTCAGCAGATCAGCATCACCCTCTTCCAGGCCATAAAAATGCAACATTAAGCCTGTTGTGACCACTAACTGGTCTGTCTTTTTTCTTTGAAGTGTCATCATATGGAAGTCTGTACAGAGAGCAGATGTTTTGTCTAAATTTCCCCATTTCTTTATGTCAGCTACGCTCTGTCCTTTGTATTTTTACTATTTCTCTTACATTAAGAGTTCAATAATAACAGAATCTGCCTAGTTTGTCAAAGACATAAGAAATTTTGCTTTTTCATATCAAGCACTTGACACATGGTAAGTAGACAGTGCCAAAGGTGTCACACACCAAAACCCCGTGACTGAGCAAAAGGGTACAAATATTTCCATTCTACAAAATTCAGAACTCCATTCCAAATGCAATTGGTAACTAGTTTTGGATAATATGCCATGTGTTTTCCAAAGGAACTTCTGGATTTGCCTGGAAGAAGTGAACTGGATTGCTAGACTGTGTAAATTATTAATTTCTGTAATCCTGCTTTGGGGTCCACATTCCAAGTGTATATTTACAGGTTCTACTGTAAAATAAAGGAAGGCTAGGTCTCAGCTTGTCCAGCTGGTAAATGTCAGTATTTACACGTTTTTGTCTGCATTAGGAATTCATAATATCTTAATTTAGAGAAATTTAATGGGTAGGTAACCCATATGTACTGATTTCTTTGGGCCTATAAATACCACTTATTTTTTTTAAGAAAACAGAAGGATTAAATAAATACAAATGTATAAGTGTGTTTGAATTTTCCTATGCTTTAATAGTTGAAGAAAGAGCTTCAAATGTGTAGTTATTTCTAGGACTTGCAATACCAAGTCTGAGATCAAGCAATTTTAAAGAACATAAAATTTATTGGAACCACATTGCTCTTGTTCTTAGAAACCATAATTTTGGCTTTTAAACTAATATAATTTTTGTGGAAAATTAATGCTTGCTGCTAATAACTGGATACTATTTCTAAGAAATCCAGAAACAGTCTTCTGATAAACAATTAAAAATAATTTATGAATTTATCACATGGCCTAGATTTAAATTTGATCAGATTCTCTACTGTCTTCATTTGCATTATTGAGAGCTAATTCCAGAATTAAGTGGCTTAGTTGCAAATTTTTGAAGGACAGCGATGATGTTGATTATTGCATGAACAAAGCCTAGGATTTTTGAAGAACTGAGGGGAATTAAAGACCCAGCTTGCAGTGGAATGTAGACACCTAAATCTCCTAAAGCATATTTATATTATGACTAAAAGATGTTTTGTTACAGTGTTACCCCCTTATAGGTTGTAGTGGTAACTATTGGTTAAGTTTTGCCCTGAGACCTCTGCTGTAGCCAAGAACACGAGAAGTGCATGTAGCTCTGTCTTTATGGACCTCCAGCCACCACCCATTAACAAAAAAATTCCAGGCATGGCAATGTGAAGAAATAGCCTATGTAAAGGAAAAATCTCCTTGTTTCACATCACACTGTCATAATAAATCATGGATATGAGCATAACAACGACAGCAAAGAAGATGAAACCTCAAGGTAATAGTCAGTGGTTGAACGTGTCAGCTTCTCCACCTCAGTAAAGGTGCGATAGTATCAGTTCTTAGAACATGTTACTGATATTTCTCCCATCCACCAAGAACTGCCTCAACAAAACCTTGGGATGAGATGGAAATGAGAAAATTAGTATGTGGCGGTGTGCATTTTGGGTTTCCTAAAATTTCTGTATAATTTTTGTTACTAAGTTTCTGTACTGGTTTCATTCCTTCCCCCACCCCACTTCCCTTGATCACTGCTGTTAACTTCATAATAGGCCTGGCTCCCATCATTGTATGTCCCTTAATAGCCCTGGCTCAGCCCATCCGTACCTATTTTATCTTATCATGGACATTTGATGGCCCTAGCTGAAACAGGTGGGTCGGCCACGGCCTCAAGTATCTCCACACCCCTTTTACCCCTAAATGGCAATATTAAACCCCCCTCTATCTTTGTCACTCTCCTTCATTTCCATGAGTAACGCCCGTGTTCATAAAAGCAGGAGAGACCCAGAATCTGGACTCACACTCACTCACACTTACACAGTCACACTTTGACCACCTGGGCTTTCGCCCTGAATAAACACCTTCTTTACCACCAAGTGTGAGCCGCTCCTTTCCTCCAAGCAAGCACGCTCCTGCCTGGGATCCAGACCTGCCTAAAACTTCATTATATCACGACAGAGCCCAGCTAGCTGGTTGGCAGCTCTGGGGACCATGGTATTAGTAGTTTAAACTTGAGGTAATGTATATTAGAAAGGCCTTCAATTTTCCTTTTTCATTTGACATGCCCTCATGAATCATCAAGCTTCCCCTTGAAGTGTTGCTTTCAGCTGAAAACATGGCATTGTGCAATCCTGCATCTTGGGTATTTAAAAAAAGAAGGTGATTCTTAACATCAATTTTAGCCAGTTTTAGAAAATCAATCTGTGACGTTTCTATCCGGAATGTTACTGCAACAGCCTTCTGCACAGCAGTTTGTGGTGCCATTCAAAGCTCTAAAACAGCATTCTCCTAAACTGTGCTGGCCAGGGCAGTGGGAGATGCAAGGGCATGGATGGACAAGACTAAAAGAACAAAGGTGCTTTTCCAAATGTTCCTCTGAATTCTGGATAGCCAAGGAGAGACAGTGCCTAGGGAAGATCAAGGTCAGGCAACATTCCAGTTAAATATGGGGATCTGAAGTAGAGAGGTCAAATTACTTCAATGGGAGAATACATTTGGTGATTGGAGGCAGGAGTGTGGGATGAGTCTTCCCACAGCCACTTAGTATAAAAATTTTTGAGGTAGGCAAGCTGTGCAATGCATTGCTTACTACATTAAATTTAGTGCTTTAGGTTCACTAGGATGTCATATGTAAACTTATGGTATTATTCAGCCCACACTCTCCCATAAACAGGGACTTTTTTTAGCTGTAACTAATAATTATAGAGCATTAACGTGGCGCTCTGGTCCAGATGACAAGGATCTGCCAACAGTAGCACCTTATGATCTGGTCTGGTCTGTCTTACTGATTGAAAGAAGGAATAGGCACAACCAGTGTTTTAGACACATATTTAGATCACTCTTGGCAACCCCCAGAATGGTTAACATATACACTCTCACTTCATATTATGTTTCGAATTGAACTGACACCTCTGTTTTTCCCTTTACTTTCAAACCAAGTAATAAATCTTTGTCATGCCTCAAATGAGAAACTGGCTAACCCTATTATTTTTCTTGAGATGAAAAAACCCCACAAAACAAAACCTAATAGCTAAAACAGAACTAATTTAGTTGCAATACAATGGACTAAGTTTTTGGCCGTAAATCCTACTCGTGGTGCACTAGAATACACCAATAATTTCTCTTGGATAAGAGAAAAATGCATATGGTTGTTCTAAAGTATACACACACAGAGAAAAAGTCACAAACCTTATTGATTTTGGCTGTATTTGTGCTTATCTAACCACAAACCATGGTTAAAACTATTTTGGCAGTGTAACAGTGCATTATATAGTTTATTGCTTTTTGTTTTGGAAACTGAAAGCTGCTAAGATATTGTGGTTTGGAAGCTGCTTGCAGAGTGTATACAGTGTTTCTCACAGGCACACACTTTCTCTGTATTTTTGTTTTGTCAATGGATTGTAGACATCTCATACAGTTAGGCTTTTATATACCTTTTCAAAGACCCTTAAAAAGTGTAGGTGGACTCTCCGCTCAGTTTAATTTGAGTCACTCCTATGGTATTAAAAGTTATGTGTTATACCATAGTAAATACAATAAAAATGTGTTACACCACCCCAGAAGCTGTTGGTTTTTATGGGTTATTGTAACAGGTTTTGATTTCTTAGTTACTAACTGAATATTTATTCATTTTACCTTTCCTTGAGGAAGGTTTCTTACCTATAAAAATACTTCCCTTTCTGAAACTTATTGAAAAAATGAGAATTGAATTCCACAGTCTTTTTTTTTTTTTTTTTTTCATTATGTATGTCTGATGCCAGGACACACACACACAAGGAGGAAATTGAGATATAGGTGAATAAAGAAAAAGAATTAGAGGGGAAAGGATGTTGGTGTGATTGGCGCTGATTCTGTGGAACTGCAACAGCAACAACAGAACTAGATTTTATATTGAGAATGATCACAGTGTTTATGGTTTAGGTTATTTTTGGGGGGACGCTGAATGTACAGAGAGATAGGAGGGGTAGTATCAGGATAGAAGTGGTGCTTAACAATTAATTGGAATTGAGAAATCTGTTAAAAAGCTTTTCACATAGGGACACTTGGGCCATCAGAGTTGTACCAGGGACCTGCTTTACCTGGAGACCTGCAAGGTAGCCTGAGGCTACCACAGGAGTGTTGATTGATTGTATACACTGTTCTCACCAGAACTTTCAGTTCTTACAGTTCTGTTGTAGTTACCTCTCATCTTTAAATCAGGATTGTTCCTGCACCCACTGTGCTGGGTGGCAATGGAGAGTATCCTTCCCTATTTTGCTGAAAATGAAACGGAGTGTGATGAGATTTCAAGGATTATTAGGGTAAAAAAAAAAAGTTTCTATCCAAAGGTTACAGCAGAGATGCAAACTCTATCAGGAGTCCATGGGGCAGATCTCCTGATTTCTCAACGTGGTCCCATTGGTAATTCCTAACATAAATGCATACATTTAGTTTGAGGAAAGTTTCATAGAGATTTTTGTGTTTTCTCCCTTTTACAAATAAAACGGAAAACTACTGTTTAAGTCTATCTCAGTGTCTTTTTCATCCTTTTACCTCCCACTTGTATATCACTATCAGGGGAAGAGCAGCTTGAGCAGAATTAACAGCTTTTAAAAGGGATAAAAAATTTCTTTCTCTATTCACTTTTATTTCAAGACAGAAAGGCTGATAGAAGTGCAAGGAAATAAATGACTAACTTATAAAAGTGTTTGCCAAAGAGAAGATGTTCCATTTCGTATGGTCCAATGTGTGAGTTGAGAGGAAGAAGGGATGTACTTTTCTAGTGGAAAAATACTATCTCCAAGATAGTCAGGAGAGTGAGCAGAGGCTGAGTGCTGCCCAGGTGCCAGCCTCTCCCCACCACAGCCAGGTCTCCCAGGGAACTTGCCTGGCTCTGCCTGGCACTGTTCAACCCCAAGCATGCTGAGGCAGGCACCCCAGATTATGGGCTCTGGGTATGCCTGGGGACACATCTGCAGGCACATGGCACATGGAGAGGAGTCTGGCCATGAAGAAAAGTCTGATCCAAGACATACACAGAAATTCAGAGCTAGAGGAATAAACCAGAGGATACATGCTTTTAAAGATGACAACATGTGATGAAATACAGACTGCATTTATATGTGGTGAAGTAAAGCACATACTTTATAACATAATCAAGCAGCTATTGATTCTACACACAGTGGTTCTCACACTATTTCTTTTTTATTGCCTTCTGTTACCTGTAGCCATGCATTGATGTATAACAAAGATATGTGGGTGTAATAAATATTAGGATGCTTTCATTTATGGCATGCCACTGAAGGGAGCAAAATCAATGTGAAAGAAATAAAAAGGGAAAGTAGTCTTAAAGGCTGAAGCTATAAATCAACATTGTGCAAAGGGCCGGTCAGATTTATTTGGTGCTTTCACTGCAAAAATACATGACAGTAGGAACTGGTTGCCCAGGACAGAATAGCAAGTAGGGCACACAACAGCACCTTTGCCTTTGCTGCCAAGGTCAGCCCCTGCCAACACAACTTTGCTCTGACTCACTAAAGGTCTCCTTTTTTATGTTAATCTGTCTTCCAGCACCCTGGCACCTGCACTGGGGTGGGGGGACCCTGGCTGTGATCAGGGCCAGCAGAACCCTGGCAGACTGCAGAGAAGATGACCTTGCAGCAGTGCTTGCAGGCCATGCTGCCAGGCTGGCTCACCCTCTATTTCACAAGAGCGTCCTCCTCCCGGTCTCCACCATGATGTAGACATCCAGATCTGTACCATACAGTGGTCCAGGTGGGGCCCACATACTGTGTGCAAACTGAATGCAAACTTAATTCCAGTACCTTTCCCAGGAAACATAGCTTTCCTGCTGGCCTGACTAGGGAAGGTTAGTGTAGATCTAGGCTGGGTTCCCAGATTCTGAAGATAACTGCTGGGGAAACAGAGGTGCTTTTCTGCAGCTCGGGGAAGTTCTTTAGCCCGGTCAGTGAGCAGGAGAGCGCTGCCAAGGGGCCCCTCCGCTGTGGCAGTGTTCAAAGGGACGTGTCAGTCACGAGTGCATTCAGCGTGCCTTGCAAATGCCTCTCCAGCCATGGCCTGTCGGGGATTTAGGAAGAGGAATGCCTGTATCCCCAGCTCCCAGCTGCTCAGCCCTGTCAGAAATGGGCCCATCCTGGTGATGTGCTGAGATGTGAACCCTGGCCCCAGGGAACTGTGGCGAAAGAGGAAAAGCATCTCTGGTGTTTATGTGTCCTCAGGCTTCTGCAGCCGCTGTGTGCTCATACGTGGTGCCTCAGTGCTGCATTCACCACTCAAATTCTGCTTGAGACACCCAGTGTGAATCCAGGGTCTGTATTTGCCCACTTAGGATGCATTAACTGCCACACAGTGTAATCCCTACTCTTTCTAAAATGGTTCTTTTCTTCTCTGTCTGTTTATCTTCCTTCATTTCACCTCTTGTTGACTCCAACTCTTCACCTGGCCCCTAAACCGGCTCTCCTCTTTTGACCTCCAGGTCTGGACCCATCCTGACCAGTCTGTCCTGCAAGCACCTTGTCCAAACCCAGGTTTTTCTCTCAGTCTCCCTCTCCAGGGCCTCTCATGGCTCTGGCCAGGCAACTACACCTGTGGCTGGTCTACCTCAGATGATTCCCCAAACACTTCCCGATTTTCTCTAAGGCTGCAACCAAGATCCTTCTGTGATCTTCCAATCCCAGAGACAACAGCTGCTCTTCACCAAAACTGTGGGGCAAACTTTAGTTTCCATAAGAAAAGGATGATTTAATGAGTGAATTGTAGAATTTTTAAAAGTCTTTCTTTATTATTTCCTTCCTGAAAGCCTTCTCCGTGAAGGGGCCCACAGGTAACACACAACAGGGCATTGTGTACTTGGTGCAATTATGTGTTTGCTCTGGTAAACAAAAAGGGTGCAGAACCCAACCAGTTCCCAGATTTCATACTTTCTCCAAGAGTTTTCACGGGAAAGCATTCACATTTAACTTCCTCTGTTATTGCAAAGGTTCAAAGCATTCATACTTGGCATATGGTTTTATTTTATTTAGAGCTTTATTTATCATTGTTTTCCCTGAGTATAGAAGCCACCGTAACGAAACTGTTCTATGATTCAAATATATGTATAACTATATAGTGAAAAAATGAAAAGGGAATTTAAACAAAAAGTAAGTGAGCTCAGCACTAAACCACAGCATATTTCCAAATGATACCCCACAGAATCATTACATTGCCTGTGTGGTGGGATAAAATGAAAGCAACCTCCATGAATGTTTTTCAGCAAAATGACAACCACGACTATATAAATATATTTATAGAGGTATAGATAGATATATAACATAAAATTGGCTAATACCACTTGAACTTTATTTCTCTCTAGAATATCCTTGTTTACACACTGATTATCTTTGATTTATACCAATCTGAATGAGAAAAGGCATACCTGCCACTTACAGACAATCAGACCATCATAGTCTCTCTCATATGTAACCTCTGTAATAAGCATGTGTTCCATTATTTTTTTCTTCTTATACTGAAAGCTTTACTTTGCACTTGTATCTGTTTTGATTTTTTTCTTTCAAAACTTATTCATATGTGGGAAGGATGGCTGAGCTAATTTCAACAGCTGTTGAAATTTTCAAAAATATAAAAACATTTATTATGTAGTATAGCTTTGAACCAAACAGATAATTATGTCTAAAAATTCATATGTCTAAATTGTTTGGAAACTGTAATGCCACAAAAAAACCCATTCAAACAAGGTCAAAATAGACAATCTCACATTTTACCTTAGATTTTAAAATTTTGGGGAAATCTCTGTATGAAGTGAACTCCATGCATTAGAAAGAGAATACTTTTTGACTAAAATTAGACATGGGATTTATTAGTGCAGGCAGATATCAGATGTTTACCCAAGCTGTTATTATGCCTTTGAAACTAAATGCTCAGTGGAGATTAATAGAACTCTTGACAGTCACAGAAAACACCACTTTCCAATTGGAGAAGAAAAAGTTGACAAACTATGGGAGTGTCATAGTTAATCTCATGAAGAACAATGAGTTCTTCAATTAAAAAAAGGGAGTATCTATGCTGCAGTAATTTAATATCACCCTTTTAAAATGAAATAATGATCAAACAATTTGCTGTACAGATGCATTCTCATTGCATTAATTGTGGCAGGGCAAACAAGTTCTAACAACACGGTCATTAAAACCTATCATATTTCAATCCAGAGCTGGAAGGTTTCAGTAGCTAAGTACTGCAATACAGCATCTTTCATCTATTTGTAGCTGGCTGGAGGCACCCTAGATTTTTAGTAACCCAAAGGTTTTTTTGTCCTGAATAAAGATCTACTGTTTTCTTGGCAAAATGAAGCAATAGTTTCAGTTCCATGTGCCAGTACAGCTCCCACTGTCATCAGGGTCTTTGTGGGCTGTCTCAGCACACTAGCAGGAGGAATTCAGCATTCAGGACTGTGAATTTAGATGTCACCCCTAGCAATATTCACCTGAAGGACAGGTTGGGAGAGCTTGCTGTGGGAATGTCTGAAGGAACAGACAGTATTAAAGTCACCCAGGCTAAATTAAAGTGTAAAATATACAAATTGTTTCAAATACTTGTACTTTTTTATTTCACATGTTGACACCTGCTGTGGACCTGCTGCAGATCTGCTGAGCATCTCTAGAGGCTGCAGGAAATGTGCTTACTCTAAGTCACACGCTGCATGATCTTAGCATCAAACTGCAAAGTATAGGAAGACTCTGCTTGCTCTGCACCTTCTGCACTCTTTTTATTGGTTGGTCTTTTGTGAGAGTTATATTAACACTCAGTGACAACCTTATAGTGCTTGTGTCTGAGTTTGAACCAGTCAGGAAAAAGTCTGTGCTATATTTAGAGAGAAAGCTTCTCTTTCTTTCTTTATTAGTGTAAATTATTTTGCTCTGAGTCAAGAGCTTCCAGACTTACAGGAAATTATAAATAGGCCTCTGCTTTACATGCAGGAGAAAAAGGCAGTAGGGAAAACCCCTCTGATTTGTTTGTATGAATGATAGCATATCTCCTTTTCACAGGGCTTGAGGCAGTCTCATTGACGTGGTGCTTCAGTTTTGGAAATGACACTCTGCAGTGAATCTAAGCAGATTTACAAAGCTGGTGGCAAAGAGAGGGATGGCTGAAGGGCAGGAGCAGTTCACATCCAAGTGCAAACAGGTACAGGACTCCTGCCTCAGTAAAATATAGTCCCCAACGCGGTGGACTGACTGAAATAATTTTTTCACCTGATCTCAAATGGCCCAGGCCTATGTGAATGTTATGCCTTCTGCTGAGAGCTTCTCTGTGGGACTGCTCAGGCAATAGCTGAGTTAATGAGTTAAATCTGTGAAACTGAAGTGTATAGTCAATGCCACAGAGAGAATGCAGATTGGACTCAGCCTGCCTCTTTGAGTAGTCGAGACAAAAAGATATATAAAATCAATTTGGGGTGAAGCAATTATTTTCTAATTGTTCCGGAATTAATCAGTTAAATTTTTGGACTGCATGTCTGATACTCATTCTCTTCTAGTTTCAGTTTCTGAAAATATCTTCCCAAATCAAACAAGCCTGTATTCCCACAGATATTGGGATGCTTTCAAAGAATTACTGAAAAACATCACTTGTGGAAAGGACTGCTTGTGAGCCTCTGCTGTCCAACTTCAGTCTGAATATAACCCTGCAAGGTTTTCCCATGTGTTGAGAAAATCAGAATGTTCTAGAGAAGACTGCAGCTTGCACTTTTGCTTTTGTCTGTGTCACACCATGTGCCCTGATGACCAAAGGAAGGTGGGGAGGGGTGGGGTTGGCCATGAAGCTAATTCTGTAAATAATATATATCTTGCAGGTATCACAGGTAGGAACCTTAGAGACAGATTTTCGCTTTTGCCCTTGAACAATAGTAAAAGAACATTTTGGACAAGAAGACCTACTTGACTACTTTCAAAGTTCAAGATGTATTTCTGGAGAGTTGGGAAAGAATAACTCCAGGTTCAAGAAATGTAATCTTTTGGAATATGAACAAAGCCCTGAAAGTCTTAAGAAAGAGGTTTAAGAAAATAGGCCAAACTGATTCAGAAAACTTTCTTGAAAGTTGCCTCTCGTGCTACCAAAAAAGATAAGAAAATCAGGGAGTCACTTTGCACACAAGACTAAGTCACTTTATAGCAAGAAACTGCAAATTGATGAAGACTTTTCACTCTGAAGGTGGGAGTCGGACGATGCTTTTTATTGTGCCCACAATAAGCTTAACCTTGGGCAAGGATGAATTTCATTATAAGAAAACTGACTAAAAAGCAATCAGAAAAATCAAAAGGACACAAATTAGAACTGTTCTTGCTGCAAATGAACCACATTTTGAACTCTGATGGATTCTGGTTTGTCCATAGTGTTGTGTGCAATCTTGAATTGCAATGTTTCATGTACATGTAATGGTAGGTAAAAGTTACATGTTTATTAAAATAGAAACTACAAGGCTTAGCCAATATATGATCATCCTAGATAAAAGCTGATTCACTTTGGCCCAAGGGCAGAACCACTGGAATAAATCCTACTAAGCGCTAAAATCAGAAAGAATCAAAGCTACAAATCTGGCATGCAAGAGCTTTAATCCAGAAGCACTATATACATTGCATTATAGTTTTGATTTTAATGTACTCGTTGCTTGAGGAAAAACCATCTGCTTTACATTATGCCTGCAGTGCAGAGTACATAGATTTCATGGCATCTCTGTACAGAATAACAATAAATGGACTGTGAACCATTCTTCAAATATCTTCTTTAAGAATATAACAACTGGTATAATATTTCAAGGTATGAAAACACAAAGAGAATGAAACAGAATAACTGCAAAAATGCACTTTGAAAGAATGTTTCAGAATGGTCTTGGTCATGTTCCTTTTATTTTATTGTCCATTTTGACAGCTGGCCATCTTCAGCTGTCACCAAAAAGATGGATTCAAAAGTTTCACTTATTCCTGTTTTAGAGATGCTAGATGCAAAAATAATAAAAGAATTATTATATTTGGAAGATATACTTATCTTCTGCAACATGAAAAGTGCTAGACATGTTCTGCGTTTCTTTTTTTCCTCACAAAAAAGTTATTAGTTAAAACACTAAGGAAAAAATTTATGGAACTTCAGATTTTCAATAATAGATTAAGACAGAAAACTTTTCTAGGCTTCACAAGTAGCTGGGTTTAGAAAAAGTTGTCAGGTTGATTTCTGGAGGGGGAAACACTCCGTAACAAAAAACCCCAACCAACCAACCAACCAAACCAACAAAAAGGCATGATGCCCACAAGTGTTTTCCAAAACGAGTCTGTAACCTGTTTTTACACAGAAGTAAATCTAAATATCTGGAACTGTCAGACAAGCAGCACAGATGTGATGATGATCATAATGTTACACAAGCTTTATAATTGTGCAAACATTATCTAAAGCATAAGGTAACATACATGGTTATTATGGTCACTAGCCAGCACAAAGTTCAGAGGAGGAAGCAACAAGGTGAAAGTAAATACAAGTCAATAGAGCAGTTTTCCACTCTTTTGATGAAGAATGTATGCTTGCTCCATGCAGTGCAAGGCAATAGTACTACAGTGGGAACTCATCCAGGACAAATGTCAGGTAAGAGCCTGAAACATCAGTGGTGGCCAAAACAGAACTGATCTGGGATAATGGGACTGCGTGGTTGAGGAGCAGGCCCCTAGGTCCTGCTGTTCTGTCACTGTGTGAACTAGATTCCCCTGCTTTGGAGGATAAATAATCATTGTCCAGCCACAGTTAGACCAGTAATTAGAAAATCTGTCCTAACTATCAGAAAAATGCAGTGGTGCTTGATACCTTTGTGTGTGGGATGATATGACCAAATTCCTTTACCACCAAAGATCTAGTGCTGGTGACCTGGAAGTCCTTCTCAACTCATATCAGAGAGCCTTTCTGTTTACACTAGACCTGACTCCAGTGTCTGAATCACTCTCCAGATTTCACTTGACTGTAGGCTGAGATCTTTGTTGATAATAGTTACTGAAGTACTTACATCAGGCTCACAAGTAGATTCTAAAATTAGGCTGGTGCTGACTCCACACCCTTTCACTCTGCTGTTGTTTCTGTTGCACTTTTCCAATTGTGTTAGTCAAGACAGAACTATGGTCATGCAGACTAGCCAGCACAGTAATTCTGATTCATCCATGAATCTGTAAATCAAAAGAAGTTTAAAATGCTCAATAAAATAGTCTCATATGCTGAGGTCTGCAAACAGAGAATATGAAAACTTCTTTTTTTTAAACTCCACTTTAATTAAATGAAAGGGATGCATATTTAAGCAGGGAATCTAGAGAGGAGTTACATTTTATCACTTGGGTAATCTCCCCTGCTTTGGGCCAGCTTCTTTACATGACTCAGTCTTCACAAGTGAGCAACCAAGAGCGCAGGTTCTCTATTCCCATCAAGATCTAGTTGTACTTATGGGAGAAGGTGAATGGATCCCTCTGGAAAAAAATCTGCCACTGCAAAGGCAATAAAAGAAAAAAGTAACCTTTTCCATGGGAGCCCACTTATTCTCCATGCTCAAATCAGAAAGGTTCATCTCTAGCAGCTTCTGTCGCTGCACCTGACTGTGCTAGGGAAAAGTGGACTGGAGCTCTTTTGTGAGTACATCAGAGTAGCTACATTTCTTTGAGCCTATTTTGACATATTTACAAAAACAGAAAAACCAGGATATGTATAGCAAAAATGAAATATAGGTAATGGGACCCCAAGCTAATTTTCATTTACATTTATTACTTTACATTTTATTTTAGCCTGGAACTGAAAATTATTTGGATGCAGGAGATCATAAAACCATAGAGCATCTTGAGTTGGAAGGGGCCCATAAAGATAATGTTATACCGTAAGCCTTCATTTTTCCTGTTGGTGGACAAAGTACACTTCTTCCACTGCAGTAAGCAGAGGAAGTGACCATTCATTCTAGTTCCTTTTTGGTACCTAAAAGAAGACTATGAAACTAAATTAAATCATACTAGCACTTTGTCTGGTGTGACATTGTGTACACTCTTTTCTTCCTCAATGTAATTCAGTGTCTTTCAGCATATAGCAGAATCCAATTAAACATAATAAATCATGATAAATATCATAGATTCAAGTGGGAAAGGTGGCTTCCCCAAAACTAATCAAAGAAACAGGGAAAGATTACTAAATGGGTCAAGGGAATAAAATATTATGCTATAATTACACTAAATACAAAGACAGAGTCTGAAGACCTTTACCATACCTGGCATCTGTTGGGACCCAGATGTCAGAACATATCTACAATGTTCTGCAATGTTTAGAGTCTGGCACAAGTGGCTCTATGACTTCAAATGACAGTCATCCCCAAACAAAGTATGTTGTACAGAAAAAAACCCCTTAACTAAATGACCTTTCTGGAAAAGATCATGTTGACATTTCAGGTAAATCGGACAGTGTTTATAAAGAAAAATGCAGTAAAACATTAATGAATGCCTCTGCATTTGGCAAAGAGCCAAAGAAAAATGCTGTACACTGCTTTTCAGAGAAAGTGAAGTTATTGTTCCCTTCATGGGTGTGGGATAATTGTTATGTGCTTCTTTGAAGCCAAACTTTCTCAAAGGCAATTTAAAGCATCAAGTAAATTGCATGTGTTTTAAAAATAAATTACCTCTTTTATTGACAATACAGATATTTGGCCAGGAGTGAATCTATAAAAGGAGCAGATTTATTGGAAGAAGCAATAGGAAGGTGTTCTAAAGATTAGAACTCCATAACATATGAATTTTTCTGTTGTTGATTCTTACTGTAACTATTCTAACAAGATGATTTCAGTGGTAATTTGGTTCCTATGTACGTATGTATGTATGTATGTATGTATGTATGTATGTATGTATCTATCTATCTATCTATCTATCTATCTATCTATCTGCCTGATTTCCTCCCCTAATAGCCCAGACCTTGGTAAAAGATAGTTCTCAGCTTTATTCATAGCAGAGATTCTCAGTACACTCTTTGAAACATCTCTTTGAAACATCTTAGATTTATTTAAAGTAAAGTCTTCTCTTGGATAGGTAGTCTGAATGATTTAATCACTTGCAACAGCTAATATGAGGGTTTACATTCTGCACATGTCCCAGGTGAGTTGTTTCACATAGTTCTTGGAATTTTTTGAGTCATAGATCAGTTAGTTTGTAAAACTGTAAAGAATTGTCCACAGAATTTTTGGCCTGGTCAGCAAGCTTGTCTTTAGCCAATTACCTCATCTGCAAACAGAAAGTCTCTTCAGAATGAGAAATAGGAGATAAGAGGGGAACACTTATGGCAGAGCTTCTAGTGGAGAAGTGGATACATCATCTGCGAAAAATATCCAGCACTGTCCCAGCTAGTTGATCCTAACCAGAATCATGCAAGACATATTCTGAAGGGATCACAATCAGCTTTAAAAGATTTTGCTTGAAAACTACCTCTTAAAAAACGTTCTTCCTCCTCACCAGGCCAGAGATCTGAAGAAAAAAGAGTAAGCATAGAAAACTAAGCTGAGTGCCAGCACTTCCAGCAGAGCTCAAGTGCTGGGATCACTATATCTGGCTGTCATGCCTGCCTAAGGCAGCCTGCACTGATTGCTGTAACACCCACTGGTACTGGCAGACAGCTGGCATCCCTACCACTGTAAAAAGCTTTCTGGTTGACTTTCATATCCCCTGTCACAGAGAGGGGAACACTCAAGATGCCACTGGTAGCAACAAATAGATGATTCCCAAGGACTTCTGCTCAGAGAATACTAATACGCAAGACACAACTTTGCTGAATGTGTTGGATAATTGATAAAATGGGTTTATGTTGAAGGCTGAGCACCAGAGGCCAGAACAGACATGCTGTGAGGGGGTCACATTTGGACATAAGTTCTGTGTTTTCCTTAGCAAGAGGAGATTGGCAGTTTCTTGTCCATAAAAATATAAGTTCCTTCTGCATTCCAGATTCTGTGGTGATACAGTTAAGTCTTTCCAATTTTAAAAAGTTTTATTGCAACAACATTGATCAGTTATGACTGTGTTATGACTGTCCAAAAGGACTGCAGCCTGGGGGTGGATTAGAAAGACAAGAAATTGCTAAATTCAGTTTTGCCTTCCCCTTGATTTCCATGTCTGTGAGATGGTATGTAAATCAAACTGATTGCCTATTAACATGTTAAACAAATCTACATGCTGATCATGTCAGAATGTAAAATTATTTCTTAACTTTTTTCCTCCTAAGTGTTTCTCAACAGCATGCAGATGCCCCAATGTGGTGGTGATTCCTACATCAGGAACAGGCACCAATCTCCTGTGGTCTGCCAGCTGCTTCTGTAAAAGTTGTTGAATTGCTTATGTAGATATTTTGGATAGCCTATAGCTAAAATTGCACTAGATGTCTGTGTTTCGGTCCTTGAATATCTTCCAGTGTGTCACTTACCAATGTGCATAGGAGATTGAATTTAAGAGGTCAGAATTTCAAGATTTATTTATGCAACCACCAGCTGTGTATACTCGGAATAATTAAATGGCTGATCTTGATCTTATACCTTAGTCATGCTTTTGATATTCTATAAAATACAGAATAAAGCTACAGCTAGCATTACTTTTGGTAACAGATCTGTTCCATTTCCAACAGTGAAGTATTTCAAATAGTCACTTTTCATTACTCTGAGTTAAGAGCAAAATGGATGATGACATTATCGCTGAGCGAGGAGGAAAAGATGCATACCAGTAAGGCTGTGTCAGTAGATTGCTAATTGCTGTGTCAGTAGATTGTAAAGGTTTCAATTTCTCAGTGAAGGGCAGGGATTACATTCTTTAAAACTACACAGATGATGAGGAGAGGGTGAATGGCTGAGGAAGAAATAAAATAGAAAGGAGGTACAACACAAAACCTGATTTCTCCACCTGTAGAAAACATAATCTTCCAAAAATGTTTAGAAAATAAAGTACATTTTTGTTCTATTGTCTCAACCTCTACAAATAGTGTATCATCATTTATGAAAAACATCTGCCAATTAGTAGCAGGACTGAAATATGAAAAGATCTGTGGTTTTGTTCTATTGTCATTATTTCCTACCTTCCCTTCTTTGATGCCAGAATAGTTGTAGCACAGGTCAGAAAACTAAGGTTAAAAAAAACCCCACAGTCAGTGTTTTTGAAGTTATAGGCATAAGAGCTTTTCTCTGTTTTGTGTGAACAACAATCACCTCCAGCTTCAGAGGCAGTAACCATTCCTGCTGGGATGGGAAAAAGGTTAGGAGACCCAGAGGTGACATTCAGAGCCAGAGACTGCCAGAATGTTTTAGGTGTATATGGACAGTACAGTTATTCTTGCAAATATGTTCTGTATTTTTCTACATGAACAGGCAGAAGTGATCTCTATCCTGAGGCACAGAGTTCCTAAGTAAGGTAGGCCACTTCTAAACTCACCTGTCAACTTTAAACAAGGTAATTTTCTTACTTTGCAGACTGAACTAAATCCACTGTGACTGGGCCTCCAGGTGAGGAAGAACAGTCAGGGTACAGACACAGACAGGGATAGAGGGAAAAACAGAAAGTGAGTGAGTAAATCTATATATTTTTGTTTGTTTGTTTCTCTCATAGGCCAAAAGGATTCCACAAAACATTGTGAAGAAATATTTAGAAGTGGCAAATATAGGATTTCCCTGAGCTTCCCAAAGAAGCTCAGATAACTTATGCTGCAATTTGTCAAGTTCCATAAGGTAAAAGGATATCCTGAGCAAAGGAATATGTATGCTCAGCTGCTGTGAAAGTATCTTGATGGTAGCTGAGAACACCTGCTGCAGGGTAAGATATGACATACAAAGGCTGTCAGCTAGGGAGTAAACACCTTCCTTTTCCAGTTCTTCTGGACATATTTTGAAATGTTTGTATGAGTCATTTCCAAAGGTTTTGTATGAATTTCAAAAACACATGAAACCAAAAAGAAAAAGCAATTTGGTAGGCAGCTTTTATCCCTTTAAATGCACACAAGCAAACATCCACTCTTGAGCTGTGTACATATATTTTTCCCACAGAATGAAAGGCCCCAGTCAGGGACCAAGCAGAGTCGTGAATAAAAGATGGGAAAAATCCAATAAGTCATACAAATTGTTTGCAGGGTACAAGCTAGCTCAGTCTAGGTCTGAGTGTCCAACACAATGGCACCTCTAACTCCTAAGGGACCATTGCTGGATGTCCTATTACACCCCAAACTTCCTTAATATCTTGTCTTTCTTCCAGATTTATCCAGAAGCTCCCTGTTGCATCCTCTTCAGTCAGAGGAGGTCTTCCTTGCCTTTTTATCTCAATTGTTCAGGAAATGCAGATTGTCAACTCTTCGAAAGTATGAAGAAAACAAAGAATTATTAGTGGTGGAGAAAGAGACATTGGATAGAGACAAATGGAAAGCTCATTTGACATGGGTTTTCAACATAATGTTCAGCAAAATAAAACCAATATAAATCCGGCATGCATAAGGAATTACCTCATCTGGAGGAGGCAAGAGATTTTCCCATATATGTATGCCTCTAATATAATGAACAATCAATTCAAGTAATGCCTCTTTGTCCAGTGCTGATGTAATGGACTACATTCACTTTGAGAAAAAAAAGAAAAGAAACCCAAAACCCCCAAATCTCTTAAAAATCCCAAGCCCCGTAAAAACCCAGCTTGAAGAAAGAAAAGAATTTCAAAACACAATAAAAACAATGGGCTTGTGTTACAAGGGGAGGTTTTTATTGAAGAATTATCTTGTCAAGAAAAAAATAATAGCTGGTCACCTGCCACTTCCGCTGGATCATTCTATTTCTTTTTCCTTTTCTCTTCATACAAATTATTTTATAGCATGGTGTATGGAAATACCAGTCAGTAAATACATAGTGTTCAAACTGACTATGGGTGATCATCAAGAAATATTTTGTTGTGTGCCTCTCTGGAAGGTCGTTTCATGAGATAACTATATAGAGAGACTAGAAGGAAGAAATGAAGAGGACAAAAATATAGGACAAAGGAAGGGAAATCCTTCTCGCAGGGAGAGCTTTTACAGGCCTGCTGGGTTCTTGCATGAATAGGAGGTAACACAGTCACCCCAGTCAGACAGATGAAGCTTTTCTACAATGAGGGATCCTATTCTGTGAGTGTGAGGAGAGAGACAATGTAAGAGATCTTTGCATCATTCTGTGATCCATTAGTAATGTTTCTGTTTACTGATGCAGTTGATTGAAGTTAATCAGATGATGTATTTCTACTACAAGCTCTGCAGTGAAGTAGCCATTTTAAATGTTCCTGACAGAACAGCAATCTCTGCTCAATCCATCAGAGATTGACAGTTTGACCAACACCTATAGAAAACTATATGTCATAGTTAGTTATGCAGCTCCCCAGGAACACTCAGCAGAATGATGACAAGACTTTCCATGAGCAGGGCAAAGAGCACAACATAGCTGTAATTCACAGCCCTTGACTATTTTTAGTTTCTAGTGCTTAAAAAGCAGGCTTTGATACATTAAGAATTAAAAAAAAACAAAACAGAGCAGGATGTAATTTATCCTGCAAGGCCAAAAATGTTAGCCTAAAGATCTCTTTAATGTGATCTTAATGGCACTGTACTGACATTCATCTGATGTGAATGATTTTATTTAGGCAGACTAACAAAAAAAAATCTTGAAAGCCACAGAGCCTGCACTGTGGTTACAAATGCATATGATCCCAGAAGCAGATAAGTAGCTGATTTGCTCCCAAATGTGCAGGATCTCAAAATACATTAATGGTGTGTGAGACTTTTTTAATCTCCAGCCAAGAGTTACTATTTTTTCTCCTTCTGCTACTAGGCAAGATGTGCCTGGACATTTTACAGCGTGTCATAAATTAAAGAACACCAAAGGGACCTTTTGTCTTTATTATAGCAATCTACACCAAAACCACAGTCTGATTTTTTTATTGTAAATAGAACAACATATCTGGTTTCTAATTCCAGAAAGTTGAGCAGCAAGTTGTTAAAGTGGCACTGAAAAAGCATTTCATGCATGACTTAAGAGGCTGAGTGTCGAAAATTGTATCTGAAATTATACCAGTAAAAATATAGTATGGTAAATTAAAGGTCAAATACTAGCTCTTGAGGGATGGAAGAAGGGTCCTTCATCATTCATTGCCTGGAATTTTTAAAGTGTTTCTCAAGTTTTAGATTACAACTAGGAAGTTATAAAAGGCCCCAAAGATATAATTCCTCTAATGTGGGGAGCGACAAGGGAACTGTGAGTGGGCTGTAATACCTGGCTGGGTATGTTTATCTTAGCCAGAGAATTGCTACCTACCTCTCAACTGCTGGCAGTGGCTTGATTTCTCCTAGGCAGGAGAACTGACTTGGGGCTGCATGAAGATTGACAGCCCAAAATGTTGTGAAAGATTGCTTTGAGGGAAGATGTGACTCAGAAGCAACTGGAAAAGAGAGAGCAAAACTATTGCCAGGTTCTCAGCATGCAGGGGGCAGAGGAGGAAGAGTGATGACAAGGGACAGTCCCAGGACAGGTATTCTACTTACCAAGTCTGCTGTAAGACTGATGGTTTAGGCCTAAAAAAATTTTTAAAAACCCAAACCCCCCTGCCCCCCCCAAAAAAAGAGCCACAAACAAACAAACAAACACCACCACCAAAAACAAACACCCAACCAAACAAACAAAAGACCCAAAAAAACCAAACCACCAAAAAAGCTAAAAAAGAAATCTCTCCTCTAAAGCAGAATAGAGGACTGATATGCAACAATCCCTTTATGCTGCAAAGCAGGAAAAACTGTTTAAGCTAACACACGCAAACACCTATGTTAGTTATCTGTGTTACTTTCAGTGCTCTGGGCTGCTGCAGCAGGAACCACTCACGAACGTGCCACGGGTAAAGAAAGATAGCAGCTGCCAGAGCAAGGAACAGAGAGTAGTGAGAAGCTGCAAAAAATGGTAGCAAGGAAGTCTGTAAAAGCTACAAAAAGCAGATAAGCAACTTTGCAGCTGTTCAAATTGGGTCATGTTACCCAATAGATTTTATCGATTGAGGGCTCCTGCTTAAGTGGTATCTCAAAGTGCATGAGAGTTGACCTAGCAGTTGCCACATCAGAGGAAAACAGATTCTAAAAAAGTGTGGTATTTGCTTTAGGCATTAGGTGTTATAAATCATCCTGTTTAACCAACTTACTGGAATTTTCTTTTTCACCCCTCGTCCCCATTCCCCTTTAAATTACAACTGCTAGGTGACCTGTGTCTGCAAGCCTGGGAGTCAGCTTATTTGGAACATTGAATAATTCAGATCAGTTACTCCAAGTTCCTGGGTAGAAGCTCTGCTGGGTATTTGTTGCGAGGATCCACATTTGAATGCAGTCCTTCCTGCTGCCAGGTGAGCCCTGGCAGAAGGCTTGTGCTAGAACCACAAGGCTGTTGCATAAGAGGGAGTCACCAGTCAGACAAGTCTGATCTAGGAGCTTACAGTTGGCTCCGGGCCCTATGGTGTGAAGAGCACTTAGCACTGTGGATCTCCCTGCAGTGCCTGTACAGGAGTTAAGAGTCTTGGCAGCAATTCTGAGCCATATTTGTCCTTTGTATATCCTATTAGTGACTTCAGCTACTGTGCAGTGCTGCTGCAGGAGTCTGGATACCTTGATCCCTGACGAAACAGGCAACTGCTTCAACCATGAAGCAACAGTTCTTACTCTACTGACTCCCACAGGCTAAATTCTTCACCTGCCTTTGCCATGTGTCAAAGTGATTTCAAGGCGTTCTCACAGTATATTTCAGCCCTTACTGCAGAAGCGACACTGTTGTCTTCATTCAGAGGCAGGAGACTGAAAATTACACTGATAATATCTGAACGATAAGCTCAAATTGGTCTCATTCTACTGGTATCTATTGGAGCAGGTTCTGTAAGATTTATATGACCCCTGAAAGTGGGCAGATGTGTCCATTAATACAAAAATACTCTAGTTCTAAAAATAAATAAAAGCAATGAAAAATATTCCAGTGGTACATCTACTCAAATCTGGATCTTTTGCCACGTACTTCACTTCTGTCCAGATTCTAGAAATGGGCACGCTGACTTCAAAGCACTTTGAACTTCCACAGGTTTTGAAGTCACAGCTGAGTCAGAAAATCTGTATCTTTCTCATCTGTAGCAAGAAACATTTTAAATGCTGGTTTTAGATATCTGCGAAAAAAGGAAGGAATGGAACAAACTTGACAAAGTCACTTCACAGTTATATTTAAAGGGAAAAGTCAGAGCTTAGAGGCATTTGATGAGGTTTATCTACATTCTTTAAACTGATCATTTCCACATTTTTGCTGCTTAATAATAAGATTCTTGGTCTCAAGGTCCTATGATTGTTATTTTACTTTGCAATATTAAAATTGAAATATAAAGTTAGCAAAACTTTTCTTTGCCTGAGAACTTCCATTTATTTATTTTATTAAGAACAATTGAGGGGCTGAAAGTAGATTGGAGCCATAAAGCTAAGTACATGAAAGTTTATGTACTGATTATAAGCCTAGGTCTGAAGTTTAAAGTAGACCCTTCTTTATACTGAATGAGGTGTCACAGGCTCTTATTAGCCTTTCAAGTTTTGATTAGATGCCAGTATAATTAAAACATTCTCTGGCACACAATCATGTGCCTTCACGATCACAGCCTGCTCTGTGTGCGTGCACATGCACGTTACACAGCACTGCTACCACCACCCACCAGGGACTCACAAATGCTACACCATTTTTTGTTCAGTAATTTTAGGTACTTCAGCAAAGGACTGTTCTATTTTTTATAGCTATTGGCAGTACTGTGAAGTCCTGATCAGGTTTTGGCATTGTATATGGAACTCTACTGGCAGGAAGTCATTCTGCACTTACTCTACAGTTTCATTTATAACTCGGAAGAGCAGCTTGCACCTTCTGTAGAAAAACACCTGAGAGACACTTATGAACATAATGTTAATGAGAACTTTCAATATTTGTGCTTAAAAAAAACCATGTATGTAAGTCAGTATGGACAGCTAAAATCAAAGTGAATAAACTCTCCATTGAGGCCATTTGTAACATATTTCAGCTGCAGAGATCCTTCATCTACAGATGTAAAACCAAGTATGAAGACCATGTTAGTTTTTAATTTTGTTTGCAGGCTTTTATGTCTAAACCTCCATCCAAAATTGATTACGTCTCTCCCCTCAAGAGCATGAAAAAATGTTGATGAAGAGCAGAATGAATGTCCTAATTGCCGGGCCATAGACTATCCTGGGAATCCAGCACCGCCTCCTGAAGAATCCAATTGTCCTACGTGCATGTCCTAGACCAAAGGACACATACTTGCACTCTCACTCTCTCCGTTATTCATGAACTGCTTGTTCCAAGTAGAACGACTTAAAAGAAGAAACTTTTTCATTTCAGGATATCCTAGGAACCACTATGGAGAGCATTGCTTTCACAACCAAACTCCAAACAAGGTAGAGGACGGAGCTAATTTGTTTTACTTGCACATTATCTCCTTTCAGCAGACTTTATGGCTGCTTTCTGTTGGACAAATTTTCTTGGTATGTTCTGAAAACGCTGGTTTGGGCCCCACAGAGTTGCAGGAAACACCTGGCATGCAACTTTGAGGGCTTGGTAGCCAAGTAGCTTGGTATTGCCAGGATCCGAGCAGTTATGGAATAATCGAGGCAACCAAGCAAGGACTCTGATGATTTAAATTTTGCTCTTTAAAAAAACATGGGTTATTATTTAGAAACTAGAAAATAATACAAATACCTTCAAACATCTTTCAAGTCCACTGAGAGTGACACCATCCTTTCTCTTCCTATACCTCCCACTCAAACCCCTTTACTAACAAGTATCACAAATTAATTTCATAGTTTCTTCTAATTTAGCTCTTACTTTTACTAACAAAGACTTGAGTTTTTTAGTCCATACCATGCACCAACACATGCTCACTACTCTGTGTTGTGGGAAGTCTGACTGTCCATAACCAGAAAAAGGAGAAAATGTGATCTAAAATTTTCATTCTGTAAGAATAGGAGGAACTTTTACATTTATTATTATTATTCCTGTTATGCAGTATGAAGGATTCCAATTAGTCCAAACATCTCTCAGACATTCTCTACTGTTTCTATAATTGTTTTTAATAATGAAACTTCTCAAACTTATTTCTATGAATTTCAGACATCCAGATGATTAGGATCATATATAGCCTTCAAAATATGTTAAAATATCTGTTGAATTTATTAATTTTGAAGTTAATTTAGTAATTAATAAAAGTTATAAGCAGTGTTGCTTATACTTCGATTTGCATCCAGGCCAGATTCAAGACAAGTAAGAGCCTGGTAACTTCAGCATAAATCACAAAAAATGTTTAAGGTTGAGGGACCTCTCCTTTTCTCAAAGGAGACTAAAATGTATATAGCTTTATTTAATACTAATAACATTTTGCGTGGGACATTGAATAGAAATCCAGGTTATTAAGAAGAAAGCTCATTATCTCATAAGACTGATCTTCGATTTCACATATTTGGTTGAATCTTTGAAATCTTTTCTCTTAGATACTGATGCCCTAATACTATAGTTCTTAATTTGTCAGGAAGACAAATTTTGGGAGATAAGAGGGTTTATAGAATGTGGGTTCACCAGAGAAATCAATGCACCAGAACTTGCTAGAGTGAAAAAATGGATGTCTCTCTCTAGAGCTGGCTCAGATTTATTGATAAGCAATCAAAGAGAGCATTGCTTCGTGGAGGGAACAGGAATGAAATGGGTGAAACTGAACAGTGGCCCATGCTGGAACTTACATGTTTAGATTGTGCAAAGTACACAATTGGGAGAATTTTAATTTTTAGTTTAAGATGTCAACTTATATTTTGGATGTCAAGATGTTTTGATGTTGTATTACTTAGTTAGAAGTACAAGTGTCAGCTAGTAGGGAAGGATGCCTGGGCAGAGAAGAAAGAAGGCAGGAAGATAATTTGCTAAATTAATCAATGACACAATAAAAATATTAAAAGTAGAATCAGGCTCTTACTCTAGATAGTAGACGTAACTCTACTTTAAAAGCCAGTTCTCAGATAAACAAATTCACCTGAGAATAAAACAGCTCTCAGATTAAGTGTGTGAGTGGAAGACATGGTTCCTCACTAGGAAGATCTCCAAAATACCTGTTTGGAAAAAGCTTCCCTCTGACAGAAGATGACTTCGACCAACAAATTGCCTGAGGTTTTGATGCAGTGCCCTACTGCATATTTGGTATCACCCCAGTTGTTAACTTTCATGTTGAATTAGGTAGGGCAAAGAAGAAAAAGCTTCATAAATCATAAAGAAAATGGCTTTCTCCAGAAGAAAGTATCTCCTTCCTTCAAACAAAACTGGACAGTAAGGTCCTATATTTCTGGGAACAGGTTGATACGTGGCTTGAAGGTGTACTTTTAATGAATGCAAGAGACTACAAAGAAAAGGATGTCCAGTGTTGCTTATATTATTGCTTGATTATTTCCAGATGTTACACTATAGATTTGCAGTCCTGTTGAATTATACTTTTACCTTAACATGTCTTTTAGGCAGAGCAAGGAGAGTAGACAATAGGACTGTCATACAGAGTTCATAGCCTAGTATTGATTCTAGGTAAGACATTTGTCTTAATACATTTCACATGACAGTGGTGTAGTTCCAGTCAATTAAATTACTGTCCATCATGGCACTAAACAGAAGAACTATTGTAAATTTGGTAAACTGCATAGGGAATTACAGTGAAACATTGGATTTAGCATTATAATTTCAAAGATTATCATGCAAGGCCAACAGAGCACACAGGAAACAGTAATATTAGCAAATATTATTAGAAATAAACTAATTGTTTTCTTAATGTCTCTATGAACTAGTAATAAACAGTAAATACCAATATAATGGAAGCACCAACGGCCAGCTATAAATCACAAAAGAGAACATGCTTCTTTTCAGCAGCATCAATGCAGAAGTCTGTTTCTGCCTCAGTACTGTTCAACTGTGAATTTACTGTGACTAAGCAAAGAATATAAGAGCCTTCCAACTAGTAATTGTGGCTTGCTATTTACAAACTTTATTTATAAATTCATTTTCATGCAAGTATAAAATACTAATTCCATGGACAAATACACATTTGTTCACCACTCTAAATTATATACATTGTATTTGCATCTAATATTCAGAGAAGTGCAAAGTCCACAGTGACGTAAATAACAAGTTTTGTAAACTATTTTAGATGACAAGCTCTCAAAAGATATTAGTAACCATATGATAATTTTTTTCTGTATACTGCTGAAATCAAACATTTTTGTAGTAAAAAGAACATACATTTCAGCTACATTCAAGTGAATATTTTATTACCATGTATTATGTCTTACAAATTTTAGTGGAGATGAGCAAGAGCGCTACAGAACCATACCTTAACGCAAGAGGTGTATTGCATGGTATGTGCAGGCAGAGCAAAGGAGAGAGAACTGGAAAGGAAAACAAGGTAAGAAAACTTGTACAAAAATGGACAGTAATACTGACTAACACTGGGTTATAATCTTACTTATAACAGACCTGAAGGGCTAATAGAGATCCAATTCAGAAACACCTGTGCACTGTAGGTACAGTTTGGTGCAGATCAAGAGTGCACTAATACAGTCAACGTTGTATGCATAAGATAATGCACAAAATATGCTGATATGCATATAAACAACTAACTTGTTTACATTAAGTAGGGCAGCACAGTTGTAGTACTGCATCCTTGGCACTTAGTGATAGGACAACATGTATTTGGTTTAACTAAATTCATAAACAGGATATATTATGGTTTGCAAGATGGAGCACATACATTATTCCTTTCAACCTTCTGGTTTTACAGCATTTTTACAATTTTCCAGTTCAAATGCAAACATGACACACTAGCTAGACATGGAAGACGTTTCAGATGTTGGCTTAAAACATCACCTTCAATAAACAAAAAAAAGACAGAATTAAGAGTTAATTCAAATTATAGTAAGTGAATTTGTTACTATTGTCTTGTGCTGAAAACAAAATCTGAAACATGGAAAAAAGAAAAAAAAAGCAATCTTATAATAAAACCCACAATGTCTTTATGGGCTTTTCCTGAATAGTAATTGTTTCCTTAATGTCCCTTTCATATTTGCTAATTTCACTTAAAAGAACTGCTGAACTTATTATTCTGAAAAGTTGCAACTGAGTTAGAAGTTTGGCCTAATGTATCACATCACATAGAATGGAAGAAAATATGCTCTTCTTCAAAGAAAGCATGTTTCAGCTATGAAAGGATTCTGATTTTAAGTGATTGTCCTTTATTAAACAGTATTAACAACTATCTGGAGGGAGCCAATTTATTTTTGCCTGTTTCAAACAAACTGGCTAAATTGCCATTTTACATTATATATAACAAATGTAATAAAATTGTTCTTAACATATAATGATGTAATACTTTAAAATTAACTGCTTAAAATATTTTACAAAGACATTTTATTATATATGAACTATACAACACACAAGAGTATGAAATATTTTGAACATATACACATTTCTGTATTTCTCACGTAGATTATTATTTTGCACCAAACATTGGTGTTCGCAATTTTACAGTCCTCAGATAAAAGCAAAACAAAACCCCAGAATGTTTAGTGGATATGTTTAGTTTGGGTTTTTTCCTGAAAATAAAACCTATTGCAAGGAGAATTTTGCTAATGATTTTTTTTCTTTCCCCAATTTTGTATTTTGCACAAAACTTTCCAAATGGATCAACATACACGAGAAGAATAACGTCTCTGTTCTTTGCAGTGCAATTTGCCAGGGATAAAACTGAAACCAAATTGACCCTTTCCCCATTATTAACACTGAAAATTGCAGTCAAAATAATGTCAATCATTACTGAGATCCTTTGCCCCTTTTATTGAAAATGCAATCCTTTTCAATATCCATTTTAATGAAAACATTTGCATAGAGCAGCCTTGTATTATTTCTAAAGAACATTATGAGCGTTTTAACACAAGATAAGGCACATGTTTTTCAGCATTAATAATCTAAAACTAATCCTGAGGATCTGCTCCTCCCCCTCAGCAAAATCTGGTTTTTTTAATATACCCTGTATTACCTGAAGAAAGCAGAAAAGCAGTATAGAATAAATTCAAATTCGTTAGGTGAACTAAACTCAGAACATTAACAACTCCTGATAATAGTGTAACAAATCCACAGATGAATTAAGTCACTCTCTAAAAAATAATTATTAGAGGGAAAGAAAAAAGGACACAGCCAGTAGCACTGTTAGCTAAAAGTTCACATACTAGAGATGACATTAACAGTGAGTTTTGCTAAAACAAACTCCCATCAGAAACAAGGTAGCTAAATTGTGAGGCACTTAAGGTTGACATGAAAAGGAGGAATGCAAGGGGTCTGTTTCATAGAAAACCTGAAGTTGCATATCATATCCTTGTATTAAGCCTTCTATTAAAGTGCTAGAAATGGAGACTTAAAACAAAAGGATTCAAATACAAAATAAGTGATTACAGAGCTTAGTATGCATTAAAATTAAGTGCTTTTGATTCTCAAGAATTTAGAGCTTTTTAATAGTTTTTAAAAAATAAAGTCTGGAAATAATACACATGTGAAATCACCTTCCTTGTGCCATCAATGCTATTTGTAAAGTGCCCAATTATTTTCTAAACAACAAAACCATTTGCCTTATCTTATGTTGAATAGCATGACATAGTCTGTAGTATGTATGCAATCCATACTGCAAGGACACAGCCAGCCTGATGGAAAACAGCATATGCATACTTTTAATCGGAAGATTTAATTCCACCTGTCATTCTAAAAAGCCAGGTCTTGAATTACATGTCCACCCGTATATAGTGCAACCAACCTCATATTCTCAAAATGTAATTTAGCTGGTAAAGTCTGATGCTCAAATAGAGACTTATCAAGCTTTTCCTCAGAGCAACCTGACACCCAGACAAAATCACAGATGGAGCTCTAGATCTGAATCACATAAATCCACTAGATGCCAAATCTGAGAAGGATCTGGGTTCTTTTGGATGATGAAGAGGCTGAAGATGTGTAGCAGTCTGTGCATTATTGATCACATCTAACTGAGAGGGATATGATTCATTTACATTTCCTCCATTGAAACCATTTTGGAACTGGCAGGAAAAAAAAATATAAATGGTTAGTACAGGAAACCAATTTATTTATAATTATTTAAAATCTCTCCAAAAGACACATTAGATGAAATAATCTTAAAATACATTGATGAGCTTTAATTGGTCTTTTTTAGTGATGATTAATGAGAATTTAATTTTCATTAAAATAGGGACTGAATCATCAGGGAATCTTACCCCTGTTGAAGTCAATGGGGGCCCTACTTATGGCTAAGTGAAGAAATAATTCTATTATCTAAAGTGCAATAGAGTTACCATTTCTAGAAAGTACAGTCTGAAAACTCCTGATGGTCACATCCAGCTGTTACATTTTAAAAGCAACCTATTTATATCTTTCCATGCCTGCAGTGGGATCCAGACCTAACAGTTCCTCCAGGAATGCACATGCAGTTCTATCCATAAGCCGAAGCATACTGTGTACAATCCACTGGATGAAATGTTGCAGGGTGGGCTTTTTGACAGCCCTCATACTGACAATGCCAAGTAAGAGCAATGAATGGCTTTCATCAGTCTTAACATAATTGTTCATAGGATTATTTTAATCACCTAATGTAATGCTTCCTGTCATGCTATGGACTTTATCTACAAAATACTCCATTCAGTCATCCAAAGAAAATACAACAAAGTATTTTAAACATTTCCATCATCTCTTGAGGAGCAGCATATATTGTAAGTACTCATTCCTTCAAGGTTTGTCTTTAAGAACATGTCTTATACATTCATTCATTCATGTATCAAATTATGCTGAGTATTAGTTCTTCTTTTTTTCCTTCTATGCAAACATTGAAATTTGACTAACTGTGCACAAGTCTAACTTTTTAACAAGACTATAGCCATGTGAATTATGTATTTAATCAAAGCTGACACTTTTAAGAGTATACACAAGTATTATTTCTGAAAGAACCAGGTTATTTCAATATTCTTCATTAGTAAGATGACCACACTCATTAAATTTTTTAGGAATGCTCTCAACGTAGAATCAAGTACTTATGAAGGTTTCTCCTGCTTAATAAAGGAATCAATCTATATAACTGATCCTAAACAAGCAGCCAAATGATCACAGGCCTTTCTGTCCTTCTCTCTGACTAAAAGTGATTTTAGACTACACTGGTTATGCTCCTACCACACTTATAAGCAGAAGGTCAAGGTGCATGACCACAATAGACCTTTCTAATTCTGTAGTTTCTTATGTAGAAATCAATGAGAGCTGGAAGCCTGAAAAGATACTAGTCATAGCTTATATAGCAACATCTGTCCTCTCACCACTGACAGGGAAGTCAGTGTGCTAAACCCAGCCACCAAGGCTGCCCTACTTTGGTTTGGCTGTATGAATGTGGGCTCAGACAGCAGTATCCTATCTGCTTAGTCACATGAGGCTTGTGCTTAGGAAGTGCTACTCAGCCCATGCAGCACAGGAATATCCTAACAAGAGCAGCTGAATTTGCCTCTGAACAACTTAAGTAAGAACAATTTTTCACAAAGTGGCCTTTGTTCATTTTTTTTACAGCAAACTAAATGTCCTATTATTATTGCAGCACAGCATTCTAGTAAATGCGGAGCAATAGAGAGAATTTTTTTCAGAGATGCTGTCTTAGTCATTAAACTTTTTATAGATAGATGTGAAGAAAATGCAAGGAAGAAAATTAAAGAATAGAGATCATAACAAAAATTATTAAGGAAGTGTGAAAACAAAATAATCTGCAAAATAAATGCAATTGAAACCAGCCACTGAAAATAAAGAAATGGAATTGCAAATGCAAAAGCTGTTCAAAACTGATGCATCACTTTAGTACAGCTTTTGTGAAAAGAGTAATTCTTTGTTTTTATAAAGATAAAGTTAGATGGCCCTGGAGCTGCTCTGCAAGCCTATTAAGCAGCACTCTGAAAGACTAAACACCGAGCACAGACAGGCAACGCATGGCCAAGCCGCGCTCAGGTTTGCACAGTGCAGTTTCTTTAAGTCTCTTCATGCAATTTCAACCCTGGGCACTCAGGAAGAAGCCATTCATCTAGCTGAACTGTTATATTTTAGGTAAATTTCTGCAACTGCATGCTTTTCAGCAGTGAAGTAGTTTAAAAAGGGGAACGTTTCATACTTGTATTAAGCATGCAAAAAAAGGATATGTTCTAATTGCATTCCTCACCTTTGTTTGGCATAGGTTAAATGCCAATTAATACTTTAATTCTGTAAATGCTTATGCATGTGCATAAGCATTTTCAGGATCAGTACTTCAGAACATTAACTTGTTGAGATAAAACAAAAACAAAAAGAATTTTGGCTCTATACTTTAGCAGCATTAAAAGGAATAAAGGGTACAACAGAAAGTACTCCAACAAAGGTGATTCAGAATCAGGAACTAGTAATTGAATTATATTTCTAAGTTATTTTTATCAATGAAGAACAGTATTTACAACTGTAGGCTGTGCTACAGCCAGAATCCTCTCTTCTATGGCTTTTATTGTGCATTCTCCTTGGTGAAAAAGGACCACCTTAGCTTACTGTGACTATAACTTTTTCCAACTCTTTTTTTCTTCAGCAGTTAATTTAGACAGCAGCTCGAGGAATAAGCTGGCTTTCACTTATAGCAATATATAAAAACTTTTTTGCAGTAACATTGTGTATAGGAGTGAAACAGTTCATATTTCAAGCCATTTTTATGATACTTTAATCTAATACTTTCACCAATCCTAAAATTATTGAGGAATCTGAGTACCTAGACAATATTCACATTTCAAAAACATTTTTTTTTTGATCTCTATAACATATTTAATGAAAATGAGTGTGCCAAGCAAACTCAACTCCTCTCTAAAGGGTCTATCAGCAAATTCCAAGACTTGGACCAACCTACTTTTTTTCTGCTCCTATAAGGAAAATTACTGGTGTATTACCACAGGCTATTTAATTCACTCTTGATTAATACTGCCAGAGAGAGCTATCAGACTGCAGGTATACATATATTTAAACCTGGCCAAATGCAACTCTCTTCACTCTAATGAACAATTTAAGCAAAGACATCCACACTCTGCTAACTCACCCATTTCAAACTCAGCAATTCAGTCATGACAAACTCTGCCACCCAGCAGCCACTGAAAACAGTACAAACTCGATTCAAAATGCAAGCAATGCAGCAATGCTGTTTACCATACCTTGTTCCCCAATGTTTGTTGCTGCTGATTTGTCATCATAGGATCATACTGCATTTGATCCACGCAGCTGGGCTGTGCCTCCTGCGTGCACGGGTACATAGAAACAGCGCCTGCATAGCATGTTTGAGGAGTGAGCATAACTGACTCAGAGTTTATCCCACACTCAAGGTTTTCAGGGACTTGCTGCAAACAACTGAGAAAATCCTCGAAGTTGGAAGAAGTAGAATAGTTGGATACATCAAAACCTGCTGCAGGAAAATCCATTTGAGCAAAATTAGAAAGCTGGGGCATCATCGCTGTGGGTTGCTTGTAAGGAACAAAGTCTTGTCTACACTCATAAGAGGAAGTGTTAACTTCTGATTTGTAGGAGAACTCAGATGTACTGGCATGCATGCCAGGGAACATGTATTGCTGGGGCTGCTGCTGTGAGCAGCTAAGAGGCATGCCAGAGCTCCAATTTGTGAACATCCCATTGACTTGCATATGTTTCATCTTTTGACAGAGCTGCTGTTGCTGCTGTTGTTGCTGTTCCACAAGCTGTTTCTGGTGCTGATGAAGTTGATGTGGATCTAAGTCTTGCTGTACCATGCAACCTTCATTCTGGACCAAGGGCTGCTGCTGGTTACAGTCTGAATATAAGAAGTCAGATTTATTTAAGGAATCCTGAACATAAGTCAGGATTTCATCAGTTATGTTGATGTCCCCAATATCATCCACATCAGGTAATTCAGTTTTAAAAATCTCCTCATCCTGCTGAATACACTTTAGATCTTCAAAGTCAATACCCAGACTTTTCATCATGCTGTACAAATCACTACTTTTGTTATCCTGAAAGAGTGCTGCACTGTCTTCAGGAAGTGGAACAGTACTGTCCTCCATCAGCTCCCGTTTGAGAATGTTGTGATTTCCAGCAGGCAGGAGATTGTCTGTCCAGCCACTGCTAATAGCACCACCCAGTTCATCCCTACTGTCTGCAAAGAAGTTCCGCTCAAAAGAAAGTTTATGTGATGCTGGAGGGCAGAGATAAACAGACTCATCTTGCCTTAACATGACACCCAGGAGGGAGTTTGGATCCACAGACTCGTCATGCAGCGTTGCTTTGGCTCCTTTTCCCACTGCGCTTTTACTCTTCGGTTGAGAGGGGTCCATAAGGCTCGACATAGGGAAAGATACCTCATATAACACAGCCTCACCAGTGGCAAACATGAAGGGCAACTTCATGTTACGCTTCCGTAGATGTTCTGCCCCTTCTTCATCTCTGAAAATAAATCAGATATATAACATGGTACAGCAGTACTAAACCGTTACTCCAATCTTTTTGTCCCCTGGAATTAACATTTAAAAAATGAACTATTCTATTTGTAGGCATTTTTCGAATTCCTACCTATTCCAGCTCAACTTGGCTGAGTTAAACCAAGAGGCAGATTATGAAATAAGAAGCTTATGACTGTAATACCACATTTACATACTACATTTGTAATTAAATCTAGATAGCGTACACCATTTTCTGTGCATTATGGACTGAGGTGAAAATAAGTGGGCTTTGTTCCATGCATTAAGCCTTTCTTGGAATAGCAAGCAAATCAATACTTGAAATATCTCTCTCCATTTTACAGACTCTTAGCAAAAATTATTTAACCTATTTAACAAGGCTGAATTCTATATTATACAGAACTTAGTTTTGAACTAAAATTCAGGACTGAATTTCTTTGTTATTGTTCCTTGTTATTTGTTGTTCCCTCTACACAACTGCAGCTGGATTTCTCAATTTTTGCTCATTGGGATTGAAAACGGTGGATGGAATAACTTCATGCTTCTGCTGCTGATTTTGTTCTTAAAAGAAATCACTATGTCTAAGGTTTATGCAAAAGGACTATGCCACAAGTTCTGAAATATCAGAATTCACGTTTGTAAGCAAACTGAAAGAATTTTGGGTATTTGGAATATAAAGGGGAATAATTTAAAAACAAAAATTCCCTTGTGAATATAAACAGCCTCAAACTAGTTTTCAGTTTTTGGAGAACACTGCTTTATGAAATGATGACTTACGTAAGAGGTCTTTGAGTGGCAATGATGTAATCTGGTCTTCCATTTTTGTAGACAAGACGTGCATTAGCCTGTAGCCAGGCCCATCGATTTTCTTTGGTTAGAAGCCTAAATACAGTCATTCCACTCTCACCTGTCTTCATCACTAAAGAGTAAGCATACTGGTTACTGTCCAGCAAACAAAATCATGAAAACCTGTATGTCATGAAAGGAAGCCCGTCTGTAGAGAAATTTTACAAACCTCATGTCCTCAATCACTCAGTTTGGTGCGGCACTAACGCATTCCCAGTTAATCAGGAGGACGGATCAAGATGTCTAATTTACTTGTAAAATAGAAGTCAAAACTGCAAGGTATCTGCTACAGATTGGCAGCATTCTATATAGGGCTTTGTCCATTATTTCTTCAATAACAGAAATTAATAAATACTAGAACACGTAACTGACAAAAGCCCAAGTTTCTCTTACCTTCAAAAAGCAACTATTACTTTAACAATTAGAAAACACATTAGTTCTGAATCCAATTCTTCCATGTTTCGACAGGTTTATGCAGAGGTACTTAAAAATCTTATGTTTCATCCAACTACCACTAGCAATGTTTGATAAACATACTCAATTGTCACCATGTATTTCTGTATTGGGTTTGTGTGGCCAGGTTTTGGTAGTGGCAGAGAGGGCTACAGGGGTGGCATCTGTGAGAAGCTGCTAGAAGCTTCCTCCATTTCCAGCAGAGCAAATCCATGGCAGGTTCAAGGTGGACATGCTGCTGGGCAAGACTGGGACAATTAGAAATTGTGGTAATGCCTCTGTGATACCGTTTAAGAAAAAAAAAGTTACTGTGCAGATATAATTGTGGCCGGAGAAGAGCAGGGTGAGAATACCTGAAAGGAACAACTCTGTAGACACCAAGGTCAGTGAGGAAGGACGGGCAGGAGGTGCAAGAGCTGAGATGCCCCTGCCGCCCGTGGTGAATCAGCTGAGCCCATACAGAACCATGGGGATGCAGAAATCCACCTGCAGTCCATGGAGGAGACCCATGCTGGAGCAGGTGGATACCTTACAGGAGGCTGTGTACCCATGGGAGGCCCGTGCTGGAACAGGCTCCCAGCAGAGACTTGCAGACCCATGAAGAGAAGAGCCCATGCTGGAGCAGGTTTCCTGGTGGAAGGTGTCATTAAGGCCTTATTTTACTTCTCATTATCCTGCTCTGGTCTTGTTAGTAATCAATTCAATTAATATGCCCAGATGAAGTCTGTTTTGCCCGTGACAGTATTTGGTGAATGATCTCTCCTGGTCCTTATCTTAACCCATGAACCTTTCATTATATTTTCTCTCCCTTGTCCAGTTGTGGAGGGCAGAGATAGAGAGGCTTTGGTTGGTGCCTGGTGAGGGGCTTTGGTGGGTGCCTAGCATGCAGCCAGGGTCAACCCATTACAGTCATTCTGGTGCCAAAACCCAGGACAATTACAAGGATTTTCAGATAAGGACTGGGAGAAGTAACAGGCAAAACGAGTACTGAACAATGTTAGAAAGTAGAATTATCATGGGGAAGTTTTGTTGTAATTGTGGTGAAGGGACAGGGGGTGGATTTTGTGTAAACTGTCAAATTTTGTTCTGTGTTGTGATGAAGTTATCTTGGTTTTTGTGTGGGGAGATTTAGTTTATTTTGGCTGGTTTTGTTGTTCTAAATGAAGGTTGTGATGAATGTGGATTTTAAAGATAATTCTTAAATATGTGATTCACAGTGGGCAAGGGGTGGGAAGTAATACAATTGCTCAAACCCCCTGCATTTCTAGACAGAAAAATTAAATAAAATGTATTAGGAAAGTCTAGAAATCTAAAAAATCCTTGCTACTAAACTTCTTTTCTTTATTTTAATTTTAGCATCAAAAATGTAGCAAAACCAGTTTTAAGACAAAGTTTTGAACCATTCAAGTTTCATCCCCTTCTACTCTGGAACTCTCTTTTTCATTATGAAAGAAGCAAAACCACTGATAAGCAGTGACTGAGCTACACGTGAAACAGAAAATGTGCTTAAATAGGTTGAGAACAACCTGCTGAGGGGCATTGTCTATGAGGGGATAAAAGAAAAAAATTAACTGTTCAAGTAGAAAAGAAGTACCATAATATTCTGAAGATGATTCTGTAAGTCCCAAAGATAACTACGTTATAGCTAACAACAAAAGTTAAAAAAAAAAAAGTCCCCTAAATAGTTATATACCAGATAGCTGGTGTTTATTTCCTTAACACTACACTTCTCTCCATAATTGTTACTTAAACCAACTCAAGCTGCCAAGAATCAAACCCAGAAATGTTTGGATGCTAGCATGTTAAATCAGAGATTAATTTCTGGTAAAAATCTTACACTAATATCAAAAGAAAATGTTTCATTTAATTTGCTAACAGGAAAGCTATCTTTAGCAGTCTCCTTGTCCAAAGAAAGTTGTTGAAATAGCAGAAGTTGGGTCGAGCAGAGAGGGAAGTGAGAAGAGCAAGATGTGACAGACACTGGAATATTTATCCTGAAAGAGCCTAAATAGGAATATTAAACATTTCTTCTACCACTGTAAGTTTTCAGAAGGACAGATGGAACATATGAAATGAACAGTGCTCTTTTTGTTAACAACCTTTTTTTTTTTCTGTAGTTCATATTGCATTTATACTGAAAAAATACTCCATGCTTTGATTTTTCAGCCTTTCTTAGGAAATGAAACTTACTTCGGATGTGATTTTCAGCACAATAAAGCATATCAGCTGCATGAATAAACTGGTATCCTGTTCCTCGCATACATAGCTCTGCTTCGGTGTATCCCAGGATAATCTTTCCTCTGTAAGATAAAAATCAAAAAATTGCAACCCTGCTGCTGAACCAACTCACAAAATGAATGTCAAGCAAGTTAATTATGGCTAGAACATTTCTGATGCAAGTTTGTTGCTAAATCAATTGTATGCAGAAGCAGAACAGCTCTAATAAAAAACAGAGTCAACAAATCATAAAATTTTAACTAGTCTGCCAGGTTGCCTTCAGTGACTAGGACTGGGTTCACAAAACCATTAGATCATAAAAAAAAAGTGAATGCCTACAGCCAAACTCTCAATTCCATACTACTGAACATATTCACTCCTAGCAGGCAGCTCCCATTAGCCCTGTTTCTTATAATTTACCTATAGGTGCTTGTGTGTAGAATTAAGTAGGAGTTGAACTTTAGTTATCTAAAACTTCTTGTCTAAAACAGAATTTTTAGTAGCTTAAAGTTCAAACCCAGATGTATCTCAGAACTACATCCCTTTTGCTATTGAGTGGTTTGGGACCCCTGTGTTTGCATTTAAACAAGATATGACTCAGAGGACCACTAGCAAGAGTCGTGTTTGACCCTGGCAGCTAAAATTAGAGTACTTTACTAGAGGCTGGGGAGATGAAACACTTAACAAAATTCATGTGAGATACATGATAAAAAGACATCGTCAAAAAGAGACCTAAACGAGATTTGAAACAAAGAAATGGAAATTCAAAGACAAAAGGTAAAAAAAGGGGGAAAGCAGAGATGAGGAACAATATACATAAACTGTAAAATATGAGAAAAACTGAAAGATTCAAGTGGGAAAAAAATATCAAACAGAGGAAAGAAACATCTGTGTTAACATTTGGTTAACTTTTACTTGTATCAGCTTAGAGAAATAAAACATTTTGGTCTTTCAGTAGACAAAATGCCAAGTAATTTAATTCTATCCTGTAAGCAGGTATGCAAACCAATATGAAAGACTCTGCTAAAAATGAAAGCATTGTCAGCCAAAAATAGGAGGGAGAGGAGAATGAAGGAGGCCAGAGGCTTTTATTTTGATTAAAAAGCATCATAATGGACTTCTTGCCATTTTGATGCGTAGTAACATTATTTTGATCCAGTATTGCAGTAGCGTTTCCAAATTTTACATAGGGAAAATAATGGTTTTGAAATATGTAAAAGTTATAGCATAAGAAAGTATTCAATTTACTTTGAAGAAAAAAAAATCCATTGTATTTTACACCTATTTGAACTGAAGAAGAAATGTGGAATGAAATGAAACACTTGTTCTATCAGTTCTAAAGCCAAATTTCAAACCAGATTTAACATGAAACTTCTCTTCTTCCCTAATTTATTAGTGCGCTATCTTTTGGTTTTTTCTATTTTATGTTGGTTTTGTGGGTTTTTGCTTTGTTTTTCTAACAATTGAGAGTCAGACAGCAGTATGCCATTTCAAAGAAATAGACTATGGCAAACCTATTTCTCTTTACTTGATAGAAGGGCTGGAGAGAAAAACCTTAACAGCTTCTAAACAACCATCACTGAAAGAGTCCATATGCCAAAAGAGTAGCCTGCTTTATATTTCAAATACATACTTGAAATCTATTTCATCAGCAGATTATTAAACAATTACACAGAATGGTTTCACCTACTTTGCATCGCAGCCAGTAGGTGTGAAATCCAGTTTGTGTTTAGTTCTGAAGATGAAATTTTTGGTTCGTATCTCAAGGATAGATGGTGGCTGCAGGGGTGTAGCTACTGCAAACAGTGCAAGCTGAGGGGACAAAGTAGCCCCATCTTTCCCTTTCTTGTTTTGTCCATGGAGAAACTTCAGTCGTCCTTGAAAATTCATAGCCTTAAGATGAGGAAAAAAGTAATTGCTATAAGCTGTAGATATTTAAAAGCAAGATATTTCTGTTGTGATGTAAAACACATATTTTTCATTTTTCTAAAGATTCATCACATTCAAGGTTTATAGAATGGCATACATAGACGTTACATACATAGCTGTAACAAGTACAGAACACTGTTGTTACACACCTGAGTATGTCACTTCAATATCTACTAATAAACTTACTGAAAAATTAATTAATGGGAAGATTATTATGTAAAAAAACAAACATGTCGTATCAAATATCAACTGGGCTTCTAATAATCTAATGAACATACATGCTTGTAATGATATTATTTCTCTTGCAAATTTGTATGTTGAATTTTGCAATTGTAAAGAATTATATTTTTTAAGATATCCCAAGGAGGTTGATAAACCCATACTTGTTTTAAAATCTAAATAATTGACTAACAAAAAAATGCATTAAAAAGAGCAAGCACAAACTTTTCCAAATAAGGAAAAACTATGGTCCTCTTAATTACTATAATTTATTGCATCTCAAGATACTCAATTTGATACAAGAAAATACTCTTGTAATGCTCTTTGATCTACAAATGACACACACAAAACCAGTTGCTTATTTGCATTTCACTGAGGAAACTGGGCTATGAAAAATGAGAGAATTTGCACCTGGTTGTGACAACATCTTAAAGGGGAGACATTCAGTGTCATTAACTGAAACATTGTGGTTCAAACAGCTCAGATATCTTTGGAGACTTAACAAATAAAGTAAGTTGCTGCACCTCTTGTTAGGATAATGCAGATTTCCAACTTTTAAGCCTATATGGAAGTTTTTATGTGACTCCATACTCACCAGGAATCCAGATGAATTATCCAGGAGACATCGTAACCTACAGATGAAATTCCTTTCCATAAAGGAAGAATTCTCTGGAGGAAGTTGGTCTGGGTTATAATAGGTTGCTGGCTGTGAAAAGCCATTATCTCCTGCAGGAAAGGATTATTTATAAGGATTATTTTGAGAAGAACACCTAGTGAAGGCTATCTATAACAAACGATCCTCTATCTCATAAACAAAGCGTTAGGTCACGACCTGAGCAAGAAAATCAAACTGGAAACATCCTCACAACCTATAATGATTGTAACACTGAGGCTAAGCATCAATTCTTCTGATGGGATTATATTTTACAGGCTATGGTACTTGAAAACTGAATGTAATTTATTTTAAGTGGTTTTTTTTTTCTTTGGGGCTTTCGTTTGTTTGGATTTTTAATTTATTCATTATGTTTGTCAACAGCCTAGATTCTGGATCAGTTGCAAAGAGAAGAGTTCTCAGCAGAGAACATACCCATGTTCCTACAATGACAGGATCTGCAAAAAGGCACAGCCACTACATGAACTGAGTATTCAAAAATTCAGTAATGTATTAAACTGTGAAACTTACTTTCCATACAGCTAGGTGAAAGCAGTAGCAATAAATAAAAATCAGCAACTTTAGGAAACCACCATAAAAAATCAGAATGTTTCTCCAATGAAGGCAAAATCACCCTACTAAATAGTGAAAATATTTCTGGGCTCTGCTGATCAAAACACCATATTTATCTCTCCAGGTATACCTGGAGTACTTGTGTTTTGGGGGTTGTTTGTTTTAAAAAACACTCAAAGCCACAATTGTTAACTAGGATAACAACATGGTATCCTTCCACCTCATCAGGACGAGCATTTGCTGCTAAGTGGTATTTACAAAACAGACTTAAACATTTGGAATATAAAGTAAAACCAGAAAGTAAATCAATAAACTTTTGATAGAATACATATGTTTTAATGAGACTGCATATACAGAGATACCAGAGCATGACTACTCACAGCAAACTTAGCAAGACAATCTTGTTTGCAATATATATTTTAAAAACAGCCATTCCCTATTCATACATGCAGAAAATTAAGAAAAATCCAGATTAAAAAGACATTTTATGATAAAATAATCTTTAATTTAAAAAGTAGTCCATGTACTCTCAGAGAACCGATTTTCAAGTATGGACAAAATAATAATACAGATTTTAAGAACCCATATTGACCTTCCAGACATGGAGATGAGGTCAGGGAGAGCATGTCACTTAATAACACACCACATTATATTTTCTGAAAAATAATTTTGTCTCATGAACAGCTGGAAAAACTTACAGATAGGCTCAGAGGTTAGTACACTGGCAAAACAAACCCACGGGTAAACAAATCATTACCAAAAGCCAGTTCAATTTAATCTCCTGTGAATTCAAGCAACTGAATTGGAGCCAAATGAGATTGCTGATGTCTTACCAATAGGCCTTGCAACCTACTTAAATCCTGTAAGTAGGCTGAGTTATCCAGCTTTTCAGATAAAAATCAGGAGATACCTTTTTTCCTAAAAGAACTGGTATGCAAGGGCAATTTTTGCTGAATAAACTTCAAGATATGGAGAAAAAGAAACCTTTTTCTGTCCTAGCTGGTAGTGTGACAAAAAGGGATAATCTGAAATTATAGCCATCTGAAGAACTGTACTGTCCAGTCACCATGAGCAGATCCCACAGGCAGGCCAACTCAGGTATTTTTAGTCCAAGACAGTTACCATATAACTTTGAAATTAGAAAATAAGAAATTTCCACACTTGTCATATGGATGGCTCTCAACAGACAAAGCAAACTTCCTTTGCAGATTTTTTTATTAAAAAATTGCTTAATTGATGCTGAGAATTTTCAACACTTCTGAGATGGTGCTTCTTTCTAACAAGGTCTCTGAAGAAGCAATGATTATGAAGGAAGAGCATCAAAGATTTGCAAATCCTTGATGCAGATCTAGTACCCAATAAGCAGTGCCAAGGTTTCTGCTGGCGTCCTTGGCACTGGTAGGTGTGTCCGTCAGCATTTCTGCCACAGGAGAATTTCAGTGCTATTCTTTTGATAAATACAGAGCTGAAATTTGAAGGTTCAGCAAGTCCAGCTGGATCCTGTGCAGTTTGTCAAGTTCCATAGTAAAATGCACATTTCCCAAGTGTGAGAAAAGCTGTGATGAAAGAAGTGGCTCCCAACAGGAGGGGAACAGAACTCAAAACAGGAGGCAATGGGCTTCAGAACTGAGCCTCCTGCACTTGTGAAAGCAACACTGCTGCACTTTTCCAGGCAGACAGAAGGCAGGAAGGTTTTACTGCCAGGATCTTGAAGTGACGCACTGTAAGAAGGCAGAGAATCTTACAGAGCATCTACAATCCCTGGAGCAAAACTACCAGTTAACACTACAGGGGTTAGAACCCATATCCCTCATAAAGCTCACACTAGATCTCATCAATACCATGGAGCAACGTGCAGAACACGCAGTGCATTAAGTGCTTGTCTTAAACTCATGGTTGTGCAACATGAGAAGTTCAAAATATAATCCAGACTTAATGCCCCAAAGCAGGTATTTAGGACTAAAAAATCAGAATTTTGCAAACTTCTCTGGGAACAAGACAAGGACTGGGAGGCATGTCTGGGAAGCACAGTAAGAGCTGAGGAAACCAGTGGTTTACAGCATACCAGAGTATTGAGTGAGAAATAACCAATCCAGCCAAACTGAAGCAGAATCAGTTCCCAGATGCAAGACTGAATCTGTGCCTGAGCACAATTTTATCTATAAATATTTACAGAATGCTAGCTGAATGTGTTAAAACAGAAATGGATTAAATTTGCAAAAATAGAGAGGATCCTTATGGTCATAGCATTATCCTTTGCTATAAATCTGAATTCAGTCTAAAAATCCTCAACATCTAAACATTTTATGCCACTTGAGGCTCAAAAGTCATCATCGAATCATAGAATGGTTTGGAATAGAATGGACCTTGGAGATCACCTAATTCCAACCCCCTCACCATGGACAGGGACATCTTTCAGTAGAGCAGGTTGCTCAAAGCCACATCCACTTAGGTCCTGAATGCTTTCAGGAGTGGGGCACAATTAGCAGTTTTTAGCAATCTAGAAACACAAGATACAAAATAAAGAATTGTTTGTAATCCTACTCAGCCCTTCCTGTTATTTAGTCACATATACTGTAGAGGCCACTCCAACCTGATGTCATACTTTTCAAACAACCTTTTCTAAATTCATGCACTTGCTTAAGGTCCATAGAAGACAATTTCACTCCAAAGCAAACAGGATGAACATCTGGTTTCTGAGAACTGTACTCTTTGCTGTGCTGAACTGTACTATTAAGCTACTGCACAGCTAGTTAACTAGTAGAGATTGATCTGGAGATGATATACCACCATTGATTGCTGAATGAAAAACTGAAATATACTGAGGTGTGTTACAAACACAGTAACTTTTCTCTTTCAAATCATGGCATTTCCATGCTCTGATTTTTTTAAAAATTAAGTCAATTTAAGGAAATGGACTTTTTATGGATTAATAAACCCCCTATAATCAAGTCATAGTAACAGAATATTTTACATATTTAAACAACCATTTGGCATGTTTAAACAACTGTTGTGCAAAGGAAGCATTAAAATGGAGCAGTTGTCTCAATGGCTTTGTTGTCGTTATGATGCAGACACATGCTTCCTGTATTACACAAAACTACCTGCACCCACACATCTTTGCTCTGATACTCAAATGCAATGTGTTTCTCCCTTGGTTGTTTCTCAGTATAGCAGCTCACTTAAGCATCAGCCAGTAACATGTGACAACTCTGCTCTAACATGCATATTACTTGATCTTAAAGGCTCATCTATTTAATCTTTTTTTTCTCTTCCCTTTTTATCTCCAAGAGAAGTACTGGTCTATGCAGCAATGAATGCACTATTCCCAAAGTAACACTGTAACTAGCACATTCTTAGACTGATCAGTCTAAGAAACATTGCCACCTATACTCAAAATTAAAGTCTTCCAATTTAAATTATAATTAGTATTTTAATGTTGCTATGCTGTGAATAACAGTGATTATTTAAAGTGCAAAAAATAGTAATACTCACTGTTGGCTGTGTCCATAAAATTCAAATAAATTTGAAAACCACTATTTCTTCCTTTATTCATCTAAAATTATCTAACCTTTTTTACGCAGACAAATTTAAAAAGCCTAAAAAACAAACAACTAATCTGACAGGCAAACAATAAATTCTGTTTTCACCTTGTATACTTGGTCCAGAATCACCTGACTGGGCAGGATTTAATGCCCAATGGAGCTGTCGTTGAAACTCGGGTCTGTCTTCTGTGTGAATCAGTTCAAATACACTCTGGTGTATAATATCCGACTAGGAACCAAAGGATAAAGGTGAGGAAGAACGACAATAAGAAAATCATATAACAATATGATACAAGCTGTCTGATTGACAATGCTGTTATGGACATAGCAAAATCTATTTTGCTCAGAGATAAATACATACAATCACATGCAGGTGGCAAAGCTTCATTAAACAATTTTTAGTAGCACAAGGAACAACTCGGTTACACATATGACTAAACATGGGAAACAATAATAAAAACTATTGCCTTAGGAAAAAAAAAAGTTACATTATGTCAACTATTTTTTAGTTGCTTTTACCTAAGAATGCCTGGAAACGCTATGCTTAGGTTCTGTTTAAATTATTTAATTTTATATACTGGTAAATAAAGTACTTGCCAGCTAGTACTTGACTTAACCCCCTATAGGTGCTACAGGAATACAAAAGAAGCTAAAGACCCTGAACCAAACTGCCAAAACTAAGTGCAGATTACAAACTGGATTTGTTTGCCTGAAAAATTTGTCATTTCTTAAGGATGTGCTAAAACATGTAATTATTAAGCCCTTATTCCACTACCAATTGTGTGATTAGGAATGTGATCTAAATGGCAAAGGCTCAAGAGCAGGGATCAGTGCTTAAAGGAATTTAAGGGGGGGAAAAAAACCCACTCAAAGTATTCAAGAAAAGACTCAATTGACTGAGAAGAGTTAAGATCCCCATTTTTGGCATGTTTCAAAAGCCCAACCATTATATAAATAGAAAATATTTAAATAAAACATAGATCTAACATAATTGAGATGAAATTACAAAAGCAGAAACACACGTCAAATTTTGCTATGATGAATTTCATAAAACAATCAGTATTTTCCAGAATAAATTGCCAGAAATGCTAATTTTTGTAACTTTAGGATCTCACTCCTATATCATGCACTTGATGTGCTGGCATTACTTCACAAACGTTATACACAATTTGTTTTCCAAGCTCTTTTCTTTTTTCATTCCCTAACACTGATGTAATATGTAACCCCAGGAATAACAGTGGGGTTTTTTAAAATATTTTGTTTTACACAAAATTTCCCCAATCTCTTATCAGTTACCTGAAATTGCAGACCAAGCAAGGTTTCTTCCTATTTTTAGACAGCAGTTGAATCTATCAATATGCAGTATCCACAGATACACATTGAGAACTATAACTATCATCTTCATTCTATCATCTTCCCATAAAGCAATCCCAGGAGTTTTCTAACAAAGGCAGAATTTGCCTGCTATGCCTCAGTCTTTACTACAATGGCACCTGGTTTTCAAGCCCAATGAAGTCAGCTGTAATCAATCAGCACCATAAATAGTAAAAAACAAATGCTTGTTTTGAAATTAAAAATTAAATAAATAAACAGAAGCAAGAGAACAAATTCTAAAAATACCAAAAATCACTCACTTGATATTTATAAGTCTCAGGGCATATGGAAATAATTTTTCATGAAAGGTTTCTATTAAAATAATTACCTTCCCATTGAATTATGCCTCACTCAGCATCATAAACTGGGTAACACCACAGTATAAATTTCAAACAGTTGTTCCAGTAAAGAATAATTAAGTGTGAAAATTTCCTATCTTGCCTAACTCAACTTTGGAAATTATATTCCTGTTGTGCTTGGCCTGACATCCTAGCTATGTAAGCTGATAGAAAAGTAATATGGTTTCAAAGTAATTCAACCTAAAGAACCTGAGATTTTTATTACAAAAAAAATTTAAGACCCTAAATATAAATTTAAAACTGATGTCCCCTGAAATTAAGCAAAACCTCTGAAAAAAACCAGAAGAAATAAACTTACTTGTTGGAATCCCAAGTAGTCTTGGATAGTAGAAGAGACATAAAAGACCAGAGCATCTGCTGTAACAACTAAAACAAATCCATTTAATGCCTGGGGAAGAAACACAGCAAACTATCAGCTTCAGAGATAAAATTCCAAATAATTACTGTGGCTCTAGGTCTACCTATACTGTAGTCCCCCAACAAAATGTGAAGCATGCAAAAGCACATAGTTATCTACAGCACGAACAGAAGGATTCCTCATTGCATTTCTCTACAGTATATGTGTTAAGATGATGAAAACTGCATCTACTGAAAAAAAACCTAAAAACCTAAACTTATTTTTTTATTCAGTGGAGAAGTCAAACTGTGTTGACTCTTGATTGTACAAGACAAGGGGACTGTAGTGTGAAGAACTATAAGTTTATCTAAGATCAACCACAGTTCACAATGCTTGTGTGGCTCAAGCCTTGGATATCCCCAGCTGCCCACAGCACAAGTGAAAGCCTTGTCACAAACCCAGTCCCAAAATCCATTCTATTCATAGTACAGACAGGCCACTGTGGACAGGAAATCAAGATCCCCTATACAGTCCAAGAAAACATTTTATAGTTTACTTAAAATAGAAAACCTCTGCAAAAGTGGACTGTTGCAAGTAAACAATGTTTTTGAAGAGATTTCCCCCTCTGTGGAGCAGCAGACCAGGCGGCTCCACACTCCGAGTCACGCAAAGGGCATTTATCTGAACTCCCAATCAATATGGGCCATGGCAATTGTTGTGATAGCAAACAGTACATTTGTGACTTGGCAGCTCATCTGAAAGGTGCCGATCTACTTCCATGGATTTTGGTCAAGATTTAACAAAAGGCAGTCTCTAGGGGCTGGATTGAGTATATTGTGCCACTTAATTTCCTCAGCTGCATTCAAAGACAAATTTGGCCAGCATACTCAAAACACTTTTTAAAAAAACCCTCTTTATACCTGCAGAATTAGTGTACATAGCAAATACAAAGTAAGTGTAGGATATCCTATATCTTACTGCAACAAAGTAATAATATATAAATATCTGATTAAATGACTGGTCTTTAAATGCTGTGAACCACTCCAATTTAATATGTAGATATTATTTCATCTACTCTCAAACAGTTGTTAGCTCTATAAAACTCCTTATAAGTTTAGTAAGTTTTACGTGAATAAAGAATGAGATTTAAAAAAATTAATAATAAGCTGAAAGCAAATAGCATAGCCAATCCAAGAAATCTCAAGTGTTTACACAGAATCCTCGTTTTTGATGAAGCTTGCAGTAATTTCATGGGAGCAGAATGCCGCAGTGGCAGGTGCTCATGTCCTCTGCTGACCCTGTTCTGCACGGCATTTCACCTCAGCTGCTTGACATAAAAAATCTGCAAGCTGCACAACATCTAACTTTGTCTCAAATGTTAAAATTGGTTACTCTGGTCGATTCCATACAGAGCTACCTACACCTTCTGTACCTGGAATTCAATCACATTTTGCACTGGCCCTGGTACACAGTTCATCTCAAACCAGGATTGTTACTGAGATAGTCATATGCATTATTTAAGCCAAAAATTCTGTAAAATGTATATATCTGGATATACCAATAAGTGAGTGATGAATTTTGATGGAGGTTTTTGCAAAATGCAATTCAAAAATAATTACCTTAAAACCTTAATTAAACTCCTTAGTGAAATTATTATTCTGGAGAACTGAAGAATTTGTGCCTCTAAAAATAACTCTCAATGCTCCTAATAAAGATGTAATTAAAAAATTATTCATCATGGTTGAGAACTAAGTTTTAAAAATTTCTTAGAGGTCATAATTTGTCTTGCACTTTTTATCATAAACTTGCTTGGATTGTAATAGATTTTGTATTTAAAATAAGAATTTATAGTAATTTAAATAATTTTAAAGGAAATTTAGCTTGCTTTTAAGGAAGGCACATTTATGTATTTGATCTCTGCTTCCACAATATATTGAATTAGCAAGACAGTTTCTATGCTGGAAATTAAAGACAACTTTCTGTTTGTTAGGAAGCAAGCAAAAAAACTAATGAACAAATAATAGCAAATAAAGTGCTTTTTAATTTCACCTTGGCAAAACCAAAAAAAAAAAGTAGGGAGATAATAAAAAGAAAATGTTCATCATCAGTCAATTTATTCACCTGTGTAATGCAAAGGGCTTTTGAGCCTAAGTAGAAGAGAATGACTTTATCAGTATTTACAACTTACTGATTCCCACTATCTTCTAGAAAATTCTCAATTTCATCACACTCATGAGTTGTTACATAACCTGAGAAAACTCCATCTGCATATTCATTCTCATTATTTTTTTCACATATATAAAATATTTACAAAACAAATTAATTTAAGACATTCAGTTAATTTACTTACTTCCCAAGAGAGGAAGAATTTTCAGTAACAACTATATTTACTTAATTTTCATACTGAAAAAGAGTTCCCTCTTATAACTTCCACTCAGAAGTTATAAAAAACCTCCTGTATTTCAGATTAAATAGATGCCTCCAATATAAACCATATATTTCAGTTTTTTAGGTTTTTTTCTGTTTAAAAAAAGCTGTTCACTGGCAGTAACTCCACAACAGTTTTTTCTCATACTTTATTAAGATTAGAAAATGAAATACATGTCCTAGTCTTTTTAGTTGGCTAGAAAACAATTTTTAATTAGCATCAATTTAAAATAATAGTTTTGTGGGATTCTTAGAATCTTTTCATTTCTAGTCTTTGAACACTGAAATTAATTTTTTTCTAAGCAAACAATTGGCTCTGGCTGAATGGTTTGCCACTTTTGATAGACAGATCAGTGTGAAACCTGTGTAGAAGACTGAATATCAACATATTTCAAATGGAGCTGCAGGTGTCCATAAAATCTACTTTGTGAAACTAGTTAGAACACTGTAACACCTGTATTTCTAATTTCTTGAGTTTAATCTGAACTTGGTAGTATACAATTATCCATATGCTTTGACACTCTAGGACATTAAAACAGGCTTGACAATTAAAAAAACCCGCACAATTTTTAAATTAATATTTTCCATTAATTCATATGAAAATTATTCAAAGTATTTTAAAATTTGTCCTGAATCTACACTATGTATGTTGAGTTCTTTCCAACCACTGAGAAAGCAAGATATTTCAGCAAGCTCAAGTCCTTTGAAGGAGAAATGATTTCTTTCAGACAACTAGTCACCAAATTTGCAGTAAATTAGTAACTTATCTGGTCCTTATAAAAACTGCTCCTTTATATTGACATCTTTATTAACAACAGATGTAAAGAGATGGGACACCCCCCATAAATAACTTAGAAACGTTGAAGAGCAGCTCATATTCTAACATCCACTCAAAAGTCCCTACTACCAAAAAAAAAAATCCAAGAGCTGTTTAATATCACCTTAAAGAAAATGAGGAAAGAATTTCACAATAAGAAAACTTTCTATCTCATCGCTAAGAACCTAGTTTGGTAAATACAGGTGTTTGGTTTTTTTAAATTTAAATCTTTGTACAATATGTCTACTGCAAAATGTACCTGCAATAGGAGTTCTCCTTCCAGGATCTGCATCCCTTCTCCACACTTTCCTGTTCTAGAGGTTTCCTGAATGCCATTTCTTTCGGGTCTGGTAGAGCTAGATGATTTTAATGCAACTAGAACAAAAAAGAAAAAAAATTTGAGCAATCTTTGAAAGGCTCTTACAAGAAATTTAGGTAGTAATCTGCTATTTTATGTAAAAAAAATGGATATATATATATAAAATAAATTCAATCAAATGAAATATTTTTGTTTCCATGTCAAAATTTTTCCTTATAGAGTGAACCTCCCAATTTTGTCATCCTTCTCTTTTCTATACATAATACTTTCACAACAAAATCATTAATATTGCAAACAACCCAAGCCTCATTATTTTAAACCTTTTTTCCTTCCTCTCCTTTCTTTACTCTAAGACTCATTTCTAGTTTGCCACTCTTGTGACAAACAAAGGGCACTTTTGTTTCCATAGGTCGTCCTCCTAATAACGATAGCAACTCTGTGTTAACGTAGGAGAACACTTGCACTTATTCTTATCCCACCTAATTTCAGACATCAAACTATGGTTCACCAGACAGGTAAACCTGCTCTAAACCTAAAGCTTCCTTTGGGAAAGGATGGAAAGAAACATGAACCCTAAATGCATGCTAAATAGCAAAAAATCCCAAGAAAACAAAGAAAGTTATTTCAAACAAAAAGGAGTAGGTATTTTCTGTCATAGTTAAATTTAAATCTTTCAAACAACTAGGCACTCTTTCCAGCTTCAGATAAAATACAATAACAATGAATCATCATTATTCAGATCACAAATATTTCTAATTGAAAGAAAAAATCACCCAATTACTAAGAAATAAAGAATCAAATTATATGGATAGGAAGTTTCCAGAAGACATTCCCATCTCTGCATCCTTCTAGTAAACAAGGTGCTACCAAATAAAACTACATACTCAAAGATCATCCATTACTCAGAATTCACCTACTTTTCAAAGCTTAAAAAAAGAGGGAAAAAAAAAAAGTCTTCAAATCTGAAATTAGTCTGTAGTGTCTAAACAGCTTAAAATCACTTGAGCAATTGCACCTTAAACCTTTACCATAAAACTAAAAGCCACCACCTCCAAACCCCAAAAATTCTATGCTGCAAAGCAAGGGAAATTTAGAATAGAATAAAACCTACAAAAACAACTGCACTTCTGTAAAATACAAGTTTCTCATAATGATGGGATATTCAGCCTTCAAAATTCAAATGATTTTTTCAACCTGCTGAAAAGCTTCATTTTTCCACTGTTCAGAACTTAAGTTGAGAATCCTGAACAACTTCTGTTCACTCACCTTTAAATTACATTATTTTTACACTACATATATTAACTGAAAGATAAATGATGCCTTGCCCATTTTTTTAAGCTATCATGGCAGCTAAGAATTTTCAAGCCAGAGAGTTTTCATTAAAATATACCTCAAAGGCACCACAGAGGAAAAATGTGTTCTAAAGAGACATTAACTAATTAATCAGATCAGAATGTATCTAAAGGTTTGCTTTGAAATTAAAACTCTAAGGCTGTTCTTCCTACAAGGCAGTCAAAATATCCTGCAACAGGCCACACGGAGGTAGAGTCTCAAATTCATGTGAATAGGCTATGTAGCCAATTTTTTTCTAGCATTACTTCAAAAGGATCTATGGAATATTCACTAAACATCCCTGAAGCAAACAGGCAGTAGAAGAAAATGTTTTAAAATTTATATCATATGATTATTGAAAAAGTCCACATTCAGTGAAAGCTGCAAGTAAAGACGTCTAATCATCCTTGCCATTCTGCAAAATACTGTACATCATTAAATGCAAGTGAGTTTTTTCTTTTATAATGCCTGATAGGATAAAATACTGTCAGAAAGATAAAATCTATCTGAGCTCCTGCGCTCAAATGTAGCTGATGCATTGGTGGCTATATTCCTCCTAACTTTCAAGGTGCACCAGAGGTATGTGTGAAGTTAAACATTTTCCTGAACTGGAATCTACAGCTTGTGCAGAAATCAGAATGTGGATGAAATCAAGCTGTTTACAACTAAGGCACATGGAAAATTGCCAACAATCTAGATTAGTAAAAATGGAAGATACAGTGGAAATTAGCGCTGTATATCCATAATTTGGTATACAACTCCTGAAAAAAAAAATAAACAAACCCAAATTTACCTTGTTCTGACACATAAATCACAGGCCTGTTAGTGCTTGCTGCCCAAGTCCCTGGCACTGAACAACCCCAGATACCAGGATGCACACTTGTAATGTGTCAAATTGACACTTCTATACTGTCAAATTGAAGGCTACCAAAACCAAGGAACCTTACAGCATGGGAGGACAACCTTGCCAAGCAGATATTTTCAACAGACTTAGCCACACAATGATGAGGCCTCAGAAACATCAGCTAGAGATATAATAATAGGTAATGGAAAGGAGAACTAAATCTTAAAAAGCATAACTCATCCAAAAGTAATATTACAGTCAACATCACCTAGCTCAAAAGCAGCCATGTGTGTTCTGCTAGTTCTCATAGTCCATTTTACTCATGTCATGAGACAAAATAATCTCAATAGTTCATTACTTTAGAGTCTTCGAATCCCTGAATTAAATAGAATTCATTGTGGGCTAACCCCTCTCAATTTTCCTACACAGGAAATTAAAACATGAATACTCCCACAGAGTAAAGAGGAAAAATCTGTACATGTACTCTAGAATCTATTCACTATCAAATTACTCTCAGAATTTCTCATTAATAATTTTAAAACATAAAAAAAAACCTCACCAAATTTTCTTATATTTGTAAAAAACCCAAAATCAAATAAGTACACCAAAAAAACCTCAAACCAAAAAACATCTGTTACACAATTTTAGCAGGAGGGTTGGATTGTAAGCACCTGCTTTCCAAGTTGGTTAATGATTGTCATTTAATCCTGTGTCCAGCAATAAGCACCAATCCATTGCCTAGACTTCTCTGACTTGAAGTACTGAATCTCAAAGACAACTAGGCAGTGATATTTAATAGATTTTTCTAGACAAAAAAAAATATATAAATATATATATATTCTGATACATTTGTTTTATGATTGTGAAATGCTTTAGCACCCAAGCCAGCAAATGTAAAAAAAAAAGTTGTTTTTACATTACATATACAAAGATAAATTAAATAACAATGGTTACATCAGTATTTACCAGCTTCTTATCTCTGGATTTAGCTGTTACATCCAGGTGATAAGAGACTTACATGGAGACGTAGTGTACTTTACTAGACTAACATTATGGAGTGGGGGGAAAAAAATGGTTTGACATACAACTACTTTTTCAGGCCTGAAACAGAACTCTAGCAATTGAATTCTAACTACTGTCAAAAGCCATCTTTCCTTTTAAAACCATTTAAGTATTCATTAAAAAATTATTTTCAATATATAAGGACAATAGCTATTAGGTGATTTTTCTTCTTTCCAGGGACCAATAGTCAGTATAAGAAACTGCATGAGTTACAAGCAGCTTGCTGAATCAACTAATAATTCATGATAGATTAATTTTATTAATTATCTGCTGAGATATTCAGAAGGTAATCTAATATGAGGAAAATTACCACCACCTCATTTAATCTCTATGCTTTCCCTCAAGAGAGCCTCTAGTCCAAGATGAAAAAGGTCTTTTCACCTTCAAACACCTGATCTCCAGGGTTTATACTTGGTACGTATGATCCCTTCAAACTTCAACCCACAACCATCATCCTCTTCCTTCCAAGGCTGTCACTCCTGTTCTCAGGAAGAACCTTTGCCATGATTTCCTCACTTGACAGGCTGCTGCTCTGAAGTCCCAGCTCCACTATTTCATCCATTTCAGCTTGCAAAATCAATGACCAGGCAGCCATCTGAGCTACCAGAGCACCTTCAACAGGAATCCTGTAAATGATGACTCCTTATTCTCTTTGCCAGAAGTTTCAACAGCAGAGAATCATAAAATTGTCACAGAGCATGGGCAAAAACACTCTAACCGATGTACTTGAGAGGGCCCTACCTGTGCTAATTGTTGAAAAGTTAATAAAGTTAGTGGGGGTGCAGAGAATAATTCATCATAAGGTAATATATATGTTAGCAACTATCTAGCCAAGTTTCTGATGAGCATTCATGTAGAAGCCTGATTTAAAACATACATACTTGAACTGTTGAATTTACTTTATTACTTTAAAAAATACTTTAAGAATACAATATAGATAGTTAAATTACTTGAAGACAAAGGCATTCAAAAACTGTTCCACTTCCCTTATTCATGAAAGTGACATACCTACAACACTTATACAAATATTCAAAAGAAATATCAAAACAACAAAATCTAATAAAAATGCCTTTAACCTCAATGTGACTTACATCTTATGTAATAATCAGTTGTCCAACCATAGAACAACAGAGTATCATCCATCAGTGGGTATCAGGGCACTGTCAATATTCACCTGAGCCAAACCAAGCTTCTTATACTGTTTTCCTCAAATCTAGAAACTACTAAATTTGGAAAAAAAAGTACTTTTTTTTTTCCAAGTCACCAGAAAGAACAAAGTAAATGAGAAAAACAAATAGAAGTATTTTTTCTGTGTTGAAGCTTTTCTGACATAAATGCACATTTGGTGGCGCTCAGTTGTGAAGTCTGGAGATATTTTTCTCCACTGAAACCTGAGCATTCACACACCAAATGTCTCTTATTATCAAAGGAGTGAAAAAATGTATGGTTAAGCTTTCCATGTCAAAATTCATCTAATCCAGCCACGTGTTACTGGAGTGCTGAATAAAACCATTTCAGCAACTGCTGGCTGAAAAGCTTCATAGAAGTTTGAAGTGTTTGTAACCTTTTCCTTTTCCTACCTTCTCTTCCCCAAGGAAAAAGGATAGCAAATTATTTTAGAGGAGTCACTACTGAGAGGTGTAGAGAACAGTATCAAGATGCCAAATTTTAAACAGATCTTTTAAAATCATATTGAGACGCAACAAATTTCTTTGAGTCAGACTTGGGACAATTTTTACTTTTAGGTGAATGATCTGTTCAAGCCTAGAACTGTATTGAAGCAACACTTGTCTAATATTGCAAGTATATCACTAGCACATCAGTCATGCAGCCCTGGAATTTAATCTTAAAGAGCTTCCCAGAACTGCTTTAAATCAAATCTTGGCACAGTTTCCAAAATCCGGCCAAACAGGTCAAAGTTTGCAGTCAAAGCCAATTGAGACCGTTTCATAACCTTTTCAGTAGATTTATAAATTCTACTTGTCTGTTCTAGATTACTGTACAAAAACAACAGCTCTCTTGAGCGGGGTGGTCCTGCTCCAGCAACAAATGCTAAGCTTCAACACCAAGGTCACCAGCTAACACCAGACAAGGAGGGCACTACTGAGAAAACAGTAGTTTAATATTAAACTCTTGCCTAAATCATTAACATAAGCTAAACTGTTTATACTGGTGAAAGATCCATTTTAAGTGGGAGAAAGTATTATATATACACACCCACGTACGTAGATACATGCAACCTTATCTATTTCCATTACTTAGGATTATATAAAACATTTTGCACCTGCAATCTCTGACACTGTCAAGGCAAAAATGTTTATGAAAGTTAAGTAACACAAGGAAAAAATGCAATTAATTATTTTTCTAGTAAGATAAAAGATGCATTTACTTTGTATTATGTAAATAGCTACACTTCTAGATAGCAAAACTGTTCATTTTAGTAATAGGAGAGAAGGATTGCTCAGTATTCAGAGATACAAGAGAAAATACATAAAATTCAGAATTATCATAACTAGTTCTAAAGTCATAGTTACGTTACATGAGGCAAGATTGACTACTGTGTAGGCTGCACTTACAAGCAAAACACATTATATGTGGGGGAAAAAGGTTTTCGCTGTCTTCTGCATGCTTAAATTTTCCATTTCCTACTTTCACATTTATGATTCTGAATAATTGTCAAGATAGATTTACAGTGGGTCTTCTTCCTTACATGTCTGAAGATGAAATAATTTTAGAGCAGTCTTCCTGGCAAACTGAACTATAAATTAAAGTATAGCTTCTAAATTACAGTAAACTGTGGGTAGGTGGAGCAATGTATAACAGTGTGTGTTGTCCATTACTACTGAAACTCCAAAATGTAAATACATTAATAAAAATGTAAAAAAACCCATCACTTTTCTAACATGCAGAGCAGCATCAGAAGATTTCAGAGTAGTATCAGAAGAAAACACCTTAAAAAAGCAGTTAAGGATGTTGAATAACTGGATTTTGTACATATAAGCAAAATGAGGACAAAACTGTACATTTGGTAGTGATTAGTAACAAAGAATACATTTTCCCCCCTTAAGAATCAATGAATGCACCTAATTATGACAGTACTGGAACTGTTTTCAAATATATTTTAAAGCAGAAAAATTACCCATGAAAAATACCCAGGAGCTGCCTTTATTTTCCATAAAAAAGCCAAATATAGTTTAAAAACTCATAACAACCAACCTTCACCCTCAGAAGACATGGTACATTGATTCATAAGCATATTTTCAGCTAATGTGGAAATATATGTCTACATATTTAGGAAAAACTACTGAGAGAACCAATAAGCCAGAGAAGACAGGTACTTCTTGATTTGGCCTCAAAGAAATTATTCATGGTTCAAGAGAAAATGTCATGAAGCAGGTATCACAGGAAGATAAATCATACCACCAGGAATACTTTCAAAGAAATGTTACTCGATTATAGTTGGTGAAAGAAGGAAAAAAGATAAGGAGGGGGAATAAAACTTTTACTAGAGTAAGTTTTAACAAGAGAGAGAAAAAAAAAAAAAGGCCTGAAAAATTATTTCCAATATTTAAAAAAGAACAGAACCTGGGTAAGTGGTCAGGTTCTGGGCATTTCCCGGACTTTTGAGAGTCAGTAACTTAACTGCTGTACAGATACAAATTGCTTACTGATGTTACAAATCTCTAGAAATCAAATATTTCCAGGTGTGCAGACTTTGCGACTGCAACCAGAGCCCAGCAGGGCCACAGACCTGCACTGGACTCACTACCAGCTCTTTGCAGGTGCACCTCTCCGTTTCCAGTCATCCAGTACTTTCTTTTTGGCCCAAATTCAAACCAAATAAAATGCATGCTCATCAGCTATGTAATCAGACACGGCAGATAGAGCACCAGTCTACCATCTGCGAGGATGTTCAAGCATAATACAGATTTTATTTAAGGGAGGAAGAAATGTAGGACTTGCCCAAAAATGCTCAGGCTAAGAACAGGAAAAGGAAATTTTCATCCCCAAGCAGGTGATTCCAAAGCTTTAAAGTGCCTTAATACAAAATGTTTCAATAGAAACTTAGTAACCTATAGTGGCTGCCAGCAAAACACCTACTACAATATAGCCATACATATTTGCTAAATTATGGGGAAATATACTTTTGGCATAATCAAGATACAGAAATTTCAGTATTAAGGTTCTACTAAGAATCCTACTTTGAACATTTCAGAGACCATGGATAAAAACAGACCTACAAACCAAAAATAAACCAGTAAATACTCTGTCAGCATTGGACTGAAATTACTCAAGGTACAGCTCCAGAACTTCCCAAGGGCCTCGCTGTACTTACACTTCAGACATGTCTTCATACATATTTTACACTCAACAAGAGAAAAGAGCAGAAGTGGTACACATTACTTCAACTGCTGCAGGAGTCTAAAACAGTATCTTCATTGCAATCAATATATAACGAATACATGTGAGGAATAAAAGTAGCACACAATGTTTTTCTCAATACCAAGTACCATGATTTTTGAATGTGTGATATTTCAGATTCATCTAACAAAACCCATCTAAAGTTTAAATGACCTTGTGTTTCCCCTACTGTACAAAAAAAGGTCCAAAGAGAAAAACACTATTTTTCATTTACCTGTGATCAAATAATATGCTTAAATAATTTAGCATGAAAGCTATTTTTGGCATAAGGAAGTCTGTTGCTTGCCCTTTCAAAACTGACATGTCTGGAGTTCAGTTCTACTTCATTTCCAGGTCTATGGCAAGGATATATTTCCAGTGCTCAGAGTTATAAATCATAAAACTGACAAAAACTTGGCAGGAGTATCACCTTTTTTCTACCTAAACTTCAATCAAATTTCATTGGCCAAGACTCAAAGGGAGATACAAATTTGCCAAAATTACATTTCTGAATCGCAAGATTACTTATAAGATAGTAAATGAGTACACTCATTTGTTCTACTGGGGGAAAAAAGAAATAATCTTTTCTCTAAATCTAATTTTGCTGGTTAGTAAAATTTACCAACACTATCAACAAACAAAAGCACAAAAAAACCTTTCAAAAAGTTTCTAAACCCTACGGCTTTTGTTGATAAACCACCATATTCCAGAAATACTGTAGTGGAGTATTTTAATTCCCCTCACTTCATGGTAATTTATACTTGAACATACTATTTGAATATGTACCTTCTAAACAACAAGATTTTCATTTAAATTTGTAACTTTTTTCCATTTAAATAATTATTAAACTATATATATAGAAAAAAAATACAAGCCCATATCAGCTACTTTTCAAAATATCTTGAAGTTACAAAAGGCGAACCAGCAAGCTGGTAACTTATTTGCTGTTTTACAAGTTGTGTGTGTTTAGTGGACCACAATTTAAATCCTAAAACTCATTTATAATAAAACAAGGAGGTACTTTAATAGTTGGTTGTACTGAAAAGTTATTGTTCTGCTAAATGCAGACTATATGTGTAAACACTAAACTGGAGGACGAAAACTATAAATTCTTTCTTTCTAACACCTGAAATATGGGAAAGCCTGTATGAAACATCTCTAACTCTTCCTGGCATTATTTTTATACTGGCTAAAAGCCTCTTAGAAGAAATTAACCCTAACTTCAGTCTCCTATGGAAAGCTGAATAGGTAACAGCAGGTAAACAGGACAGGAATTAGATCTTACCTAATGAGTTTATGATGGGCTAAATGTATAGCAACCTCCTGAGCCAGAATTTGGACAAGATACTGGGTGTCCACTGTTATTTTGGAGAAATATCCAAAACTTCATGGTTAAAGATCCTAAAAGAACCATGCTTTAACAGCAGCAGCCTGCAAAAACGGCAGCTGTCTTTCCCCACAGCTTCAGTCATGGCAGCACTTTAAGACAGCAGAACTTTGCACCCAAAAATGAGGAAGGCAATTAATACTTCCTTAGTATTAATTAATTAATTAATAGTGCAGAATCTGTGGCTTCCATATATTTTCCACACAGTAACAGCCACTATTATACTTTTCAAGTAAATATAGGATTATAAGATACACTACAGTATATACATGGGGCAGGCTGGGTGGTAGGCAGCCAAGAAAGAGAAAGATTGAGAGGCTGAAAACATGAGGAAGTTATCAAAAATATGCCTAAAAGTAGAGAGGAAGAATGGTTTTGTGGTTCTGACATTGTCTTCCTGTGCGTTGTGGTGGAAATCATACAGGCACTGTGCACTTCATTTCCTTAACCATGAAACCAGAGCAGGAGCACTTCAGCTCCACCAGCACTGCAAGGATAAATGCAGTAAAGATTTAAAGTTCAGATTCTCTGACTGGGAGAGATTTCAGTGCTCCGTATGAAAATCACATTAGATTACACAAAGCTTAAAAGTTATAATTGCACAGTATTTCAATATCATCTTTCTTGACAATTTTGGTTTGCTATGTTGAACTATAAAGTTTATGAATTAAAGACTTATGAATCGTTATAGCCTCCATAAAACAAACAAGGTAAAAATTTCAATGGCTTCCTATATAGAAAGAAGGAAAAGGGAAAAAAAGGTCAGACTGGATTTTATCCCAGACACTTTTATTGAAGACTGTGCTTAGGAGGCCACACAGGACAGAGGTCTGTGTTTCTGATCTAGCATCAGAAAACAGAAATAGTAACAGTGAGCATTATATAACTTATGTTGTTGCTAAGGGTTAGGCTGTGACGCAAAGGAATACTATATTTTATTCATTACAACCCCAAGGAGGAGGGAAAGAGAAAAGCAAGGAGTGCTGCAAAGAAGGGGAACTGGAGCACACAGACAAACTCTGGAAAAGGAGGACTTGGGGTAACAGGAACCTCTGCCTCTGTCATCTGCTCTCCCTACAGGGATTCATTTCACAGGGGGCCTGTTCTAGTCTGTCCATAAGTAAACCTGATAAAAGCAGTCTGACAAAACCACAGACAAACCATGGGTGTAACTTTGCAAAACTTATTCCAATAATCCTAACATGAGATGATTTTATATAATAAATATTTAAAATATTTAAAACTTTAAATATTAAAACACATCCTGGACACAACAGGTATTAACAAAAACTTACTACTGGAACAACTTATTTACTCATCTTTCAGAAACAGCTGCTCAATTGAGTCAGACATGAATGAACAGCAAACTTAAAGCAAAACAATATTTTCATTAATATGTTACCAGGTACATCTACCAGTTCTCATAGACAGAACCTTTTCTTCAATACCATAAAATATTTTAACATATTTTATGTTTTTAGGACTCTAAATTAATATATAAAATTTTACTTATTATTTTACAAAATCCCTCCAGTTAAGGTTCTATTCCTAATATTTCTAAACACAGAAATTATACATCCCTTTCGTAGCATAAGCTATTCAGTAAACCAAAAGGTACACAACATTTAAAAAATATTTTTAATGCTTCCATTCTACTTTTAATAAACTGCTTCAGAAATCAAGACAGATACTTAAATGCTATTCATTAAACATCACCACTTAATAGACTCACAGATACCCATATACACAGAAAGCTCCTGCCTTGATAAGATTACCCTGGAGGGCAACCACACACACAAAGAAAGATGAGTGATAGGATAGTATCAAGATTTCAGTTTCTTGTAGCAGTTTCATACTTTAGAAGAACTATGCGGCTTGTGTGGACTGGCAGAATTTTTTTGGTTGAGGAGGGGAGGGGTTGGGGCTGTTGAGGTTTGGGGGTTTTTGTTTGTTTTCTGTTTGTGCTGTGGGGAAATTTTGTTTTGAAACTGCCTAGAAATACAAAGATTGTTCTGGGAATCTGACAGCAAAAGGGATCTCTCTGGAGTTGTGACACTACCTGGCCCTGGAGCTCATGGGTACCCGTGGTGTATTGTTGCAGCATCTCGTATCTCCGAAGCCAACAAACAACACAATTTAAAAGAGATTTCCATCTGCTTCCACATAACTTGATTCCACAGCTTTACAGTGGGACTTTGCTAGATGCTCAGAAAGAACAGCCCCTTTCACTAACTCTTAATTTCACACGCATTCCTTTCTTGTTTGGGAATTCCATAAATTTTTATTTCTAAAGAAACTACAACATTGGAAAGGCTATACCTAAGTAATTACCATTTCCTTAAAAAATGCTTTTTGAAGCATGTTCAACTTTCACTGCACCTGAAATGCCATTAAAAAGATAAGTTGGAAGACACAATGTCGTAAAGAGGACAAAGCAACATTTTCAGACAATAACTGCTGTTACATCACCACAATAAATATTTAGTTAAATCTCAATAATACTTAGTTCTTCTTATCTCTTTTTTTTTCTTCTTCTTCTTTCTCCCCTCACTGAGATTCTAGTAAGGACTATTTTGTTTATTTTTCTAGAAATCCTGAAATTGCCAGTGACCATTTTATCACACCCAGCTTATGTTCTCCTGTGATAATACTGCCCATTAACTTCAACAGCTCTTCTCCAATTTTTTTTATTTTTTTTTTTTTTTTTTTTGGTATTTCCCTACTTGGTATATTCACAGACAGCAATCATAACCCTAGCTTGCATTCTGCCATGCTAAACATGACAAACACAGTCATCTCCTGTAATATGTACTCTTCAGGGCTTCTTTGTTCCTGTTCCTGTGATATTTGTAAGACCCTACCTTGATTTGACAAACTGAATGACATCTATCAGATCTTCTGGAGAATTTCCGTTGTTTTAAACTGTTTGATAAATGGAGCAACCCTGCTCTACAGGAATGTACCCTTCAACACTACCTCTAAGACTGCTTCAAGAGAATCTACCAAAATCTTCAGAAGGGAGAAACAAAACACAGCTAAGTCCAATGTAATAAAAAGTCTTCCACATCACTTGTTTTAGTCCCACCAGAAAAGCTGAAACAAGAACAACTACAAGTTTACAAAAATACTTATCAGTATTTATTAACTACAGCTACTGAAGTGAAAAACATTCTTAATATCTTGGTTTAGCCAGTTATTGTCTGGCTCCCAGACTCCTGAAAACAGTTACGTAACAGGAAACATTGTTTTAACGTGGACAATTGCAATAGAGATGGATATGGCTACAGGCCAGAGTACTGTACAACTCCAGAAGGCCAGATCCATATAAAGGACCTGATACCTAAAATTTGGGGTTCTACACCCAACATACCTAGAAAACTCCCAATTTAAATATCATATGTACTTCAGTTTCCTAAGTTCCACTGTAAGCCCCACCATGCATAGCTGCTGTATCTCCCTCTGGATGGGTGGCTTGGCACCCACTTCACTGTGACCCTAAGCATGGTGCAGAAACTGGATTTCTCCTCACTCTTTCCCTATGTGGTATAAATTCAGATTCTTCTGACAGCTGGCAGCCACTGATTCTTTTACAGGTCTGAAGAAAATTACATAGCTCTTTTATGCAGTATCAGGATATAAACCCAGGTTTTATTCACTCCTCTGCTAGCGGTGGTTCCCACTCCTTCCTTTTCCACTGTAGAAGAGGTCTGAAAGCTGGGGGTACAGGTAATACCTACACTTCCTGCTGAAAAATATCTGCCATATAGAAAAGAATAAAAAAACGTTTCTCAAGCCTAAAAGATCAAATCAGAAAGCATGTTCCATCTGGGACACTGACCAAAAGAGACAACATCAGTCCCTGACCTAGTTCCCATTGAAAAGGGACCGCTCTGTTACGGGATGAGTGTTCCATGGGAAACGCATAATCTAGTCCAGAAAACTCAGATCTAGTAAGGTAATAAAGAAAAATGAGAAGTCACGTAAAAGAGAGCATACTGAATTAATCTTGACAGAACATTTTTTGTGTTGTAAAAAGTGTTTTTTATAGATAAGGCTACAACACCCATAAGGATATCTGCCCACAGAGTGGACACTGCAATAGAGAATTGGCGATCACTGATATTGGCCTCCACATAGAAAAGAAAAACAGAAACAAGCTTAGGGCCAAAATTTGATTGCAGTTTTATTTATAATAAAAGGAATAATGTGCACATATTTTCTTGTGAACACCTGCATGATATTAAATTTGTTTTTACAGTTACACAGATTGTTCATGTTGTTACCAAGATAAATGTACTTTGCTTCAAAATTTCAGTTAGAAGTTTGTGCCATGCCTTTATCAAGCACATTCAGATTCATATTAGAGTAAGCACAAATCAACTCATATTTTAATGGTGCCATCTGTAATTTTTTTTGTATTTCGCTGCCAAAGCAACTAAAGATCAAATGAAATAAAATCTACACATGAGGTTTCATTTACCCTGCCACAAGAAATAATTTTCAAGGTGGCAAAGACAGATCTGTTTGATAATTATGTATTTTCTGCTAAATTGTTCCATATGCTTAGCATATTTGGGATTTAGCCAACAAGAAAAGCAAAATCACTTCTCGTAGTTGAGCAGCTCCTCCCCAAAATACACATTAAGTTAGCCTTCTGCAGATGATTCTTAGGTAAAAAGATTTATATTGACTATTTTTTTCCACTATGTTCATTAGAAAAAAACCCAACACAGTTACAGAAATATATGCATTTAGCTTAACAATTTAAAATGTAAGCTAAAATAGTGCAAAAATACTTTGAAATACTCTAGTAACAATTTCACTCAATTGACTCCATCTGCTTTACTAAGCCATTTGAATTAAGAACACTTACAAATATGTTCCTTTGACAACTGTCATTAATGATGAGATATATTCTTATATAAAATAATCCAGTTGCAACTCTTCACCATATTTGTTTAATCTTTTAATAGAAACTAAGTTTTGCTTCCATATTTAAGACATTTATTTTAGTTCTAAAATTAATCCATCAAATTGAAGATTAGCTTTGATAAACCAGAATGAGAATCTATTATTAGTTTTAATATGTTAGTGAGGGAGATGCATATAGGACAGATGAAAAGATGACACAGAACTCTACAGGATTCAGATGGTGGCTGTTAGTGAGAGGAACCCCACTTCCTTCCTGCATCCTGGCCCTTTGTGCAGGAGGATGCTGGACTCACCAAGAGTGTTTTAATTAGAGTTTATAAATTAGGAGATATTCTGATAATAACTTTTTTTTTTCAAATATACTGCTGCTATAAACTGCTTTGTAGAAATAAGTCCAGATGGATTCCAGGCACAACTTCATACTAATTTCCCTGACCTTACAGCACAAAAGAAGGAAGAGCAAGATGAGAATTTTTGGCAAATGCTATGCACATCCTCCTTACTGCCTTGCACATCACCATTTTTGTATGACTACTGCCAATCATAATTTAAGGATTCAATTTAACCATTACATTTAACACATCACAAATTTATAGAAGGACAAGTATGTTTCCACTTCTAAGCAGTTTTCAGGTCTGTTGGAGAAGAGTCTGCATACAAGCACATTCTGGATATTAATTCTGCAGTTCAGCTTCAGATATCTGCATTCCAAATGAATATAAAGTTGAATGATCCTCATTCTTGTGGTGAAACACAAGTAATAAGATGGCAAGAAATGGAATGGTTCAAAGAACTAAGGAGTTTGATTCAGACAGGTGAGACAGCCCTCAAACACTTTCCTCCACACTCCCTTCTAACCTGAAAGTGGACATGGTTTGCTCCACTTGGAGCTTGGATAGTTTTAGCAGGGAACATGTTTGCCTTTAAGTTATGACACCTCACAGCATACAGTGCTCAAGTAAAATAAACCCAGTGATACTTCAACAAAGTAAGTTGTAAATCACCACAGCTCAACATTCATCACTGCTCAGCTTCAGCCAGGGCTGCAGAGCTCAACAGCTGATGCAAGACTGGAGCACAAATAAAGTTTAGCAGAACATATCTAGTAACACATATAGCTGCAACCTCACAATTTTATAAGCCTCCTTTGCATACATCGAATATTTGCAAATGAGATGGCTAATTATTAACTGTCACTGAATCCAACATTACGTGTAACAAAGAGTAGAAAACTACCATTACTTTTCACTACAAGTTTTAATATTCCATAACCAGTTCTTAACTCTCTCTGACCCAAACATTCAACTAAAACAACAAGGCTGTGCAATGCTATTGGAAAAGTTCATGATTTATGTTATTTTACTAGTTTAGAAAAAGTAAAATGAATCTATACTGTTTTAGCTTTGTGGTATATATGTATAAACAATTCAGCAAAATAAAATAAAATTCATCCTCCTAAAAGCACAAGTAGTTTCTCAGGCATGTTTAAACTGAAAAATTCAGGTGTAAAAGGAAATTAAAAAGGCATATTACTGGTGATGACTATACTAATGTATGAGCGGAGGAAGGCACTGACCTGTACAAAGATAAAATAACAGGTGGGATAGACAAGATCTGTTTTGCACAAAGGATACATACAACTTCTGAGATTTAACTGAACCTATTCAGTCTCAAAAAAAGACAGACACAAAACTGCCAGGCATTCATTCTTCAGGACAGCTTGGCTTTGCAGGGAAGATAAAAAGCTTTCTCTAAGCTTTCCAAGTCTACTTCTGGCTCTAGCAACAAAAGAAGTTAGGAAAAAAGTAGTATCTAATGTATCAGATTTATTTTCCTGTTCTTCATGCAGGCTGTGAAAACTATTGACACTTGTCTCTCTCCTCAAACATAACTGGCATAATTTAGGGGTGAATTAAAAATAAACTATACATAAATCAGTAATGTATTTCTTATGAAAGGAACTATGGCTGTTTAGTCTAGTTAGTACTGTAGTAATTTACAGTTTTTTGCTTTTATGTACCAAATGGCATTTCCATCCTTAGATCCTAGTGCCAACAAAAATCCACTATTTCATTCCAAACATTTAGTAGTATTACATTTTGCATACATAAACACATAGTTGCCAGCCTTGCAGAATAAATTCAAGTAACAAATACTTTACATCCAATCTGGAATCAGCAAAACAGCAAAAGCTTCTCCTAAAAGTAATTCATCTTACTCATAACATAAACAAAGGAATCAGAACTGATTGCAACTTTCACTGTTGCATGGCGTAAAAATACATAAATAATCAGCTTTTATAAAATAATTTATTATTTGCATCTTTTAGTTCCATTTATCTTATGCATGTAACTTTCTTTTACAGAATGTTTAAGTAGGGTGACAATCCTTAAATTCGAGTAACATGTAGTCCATTATCACATTCAAAAAGTAAACAGCAAGATTCATTTTCAGAGATGTACATAGAAAAGGTGATGCTGCAGCAATGTTATATTTGAACTTACTGCATCAGCTAAAAATTTACCAGGGTGAAGTTAATTTTTGAGTTACTAGAAATTACATAACTATTGCTTAAGTGTAAAATGCTTAAGGCTATTATCGATGTCTTAAGAGGAAGAGAGTTCAGTGGCCTTGAAATAATCTAAATGAAGCAGATATCCCATTAGATGGATTTTTTTAAATTATTTCCTAGGTTGTTTTTACAAAAGAAGGCAGCATTTTGGGAAAACTTGTTAGTGCTTTACTCCTACTGATTATAATGATCAGTATCAAAAGGAAAATCATAAAGCTATTGAAACACAGAACCGATTCCCTAAACATCTCTCAGATGCTGCCACATAAGCTACATCCCGTTAAATATTAAGTTTCTAATTAGGGGAGATTAAATCGTCCGGTGTTATATCTTGGAAAGTGATAATCTTGACTACATATTTTCCATAGAACCTTCCACATACCTATAAGCCTGAAGTGTATCTGTGCACATAAAGTAGTATGTTTCAGATTTTAAGAGTTCCTTGAATGCAGAGTTCAAATTTTTGATGCCAAGAAGTTTCTTAATAGCACCTACTAGGTTCTTCCATCAGGGAAGGCAACCAGAAAGGAGAGAATTTGGTCATGACATATAAAAGTCAGTAAACACCTCTATAAAGGCAGGAATTTCCACCAGAGAAGTCCTAGAAGGACCCCTTGTAAGAATCACATAGCTGAGCAGACAGTGCCATCATGAAATCTAATTCAGAATATCTGAAAATGTCTGATATGTAAGTGTATTTTCATTGCTGCACCTTCTTAAAAAAAAAAAAAAAAAAAAAAACACAAATTTCTCCAAAAATCTCTTCCATTTAATTTAACATGTCTCTACTTTGACATCTACTTTAATACGGTTATGGAGTGGGGTTAGCTAATGCAGACAAAGAATCTTCAGGATACTTGAAAGATACCTCAAGTATAAAAATATTTACATACAGTGTAAATTCCTGTGTTTTATTTTCATCTTGAATGAAAACATGACCCACTTTATCAATACAAGCAACTGTTGTCTTGGGGGCCATTACCAAAAGCAAAGGGACACAGATGTTTTCCTCTATGATTTCACCAAGACAAGAGTTTCAAGCAGCATATGGCACTGAAAGAGTCTGCACCAGTCATTTTCTCCCAGATGGGTTTAGAGCAGAAGTGTTTTCTGAACCGTTCTAAACATCTAATATTATATCATTTGAATCTGTCCCTTTCCACTTGATACTGCCTTCCCTCCCCATTAATGTTCTTTAATCAGACAAATCCTCTCCAAGAGATTTTAAAATAATTTACATATGGGTTTTCTGGGAGAGAAGAGGCAAAAATGAATCTTGTCTAGGATACTTAAGAACTTAAACTGAGAAAATAAGGCAAAGAGTTGAAACTGAAGAACAGTCTCAGCTATTTAGGTTAGTCTGACCAGCTTAGTCTGGAGATTCTTCCTCACTGTTAGAGGAAGATACAAAAGGACAGCAGATGGTTTTCTTTCTTTTAATGGAGAGAGACACTATCTGAGTGCAAGAGTGGGAGCTCTTCTAAAAACATGTCATTGTACACAGATGTAGTGGCTCACTTGAGCCATAGTAATCCAGAGAGAAGATGCATTTCACAGCATTAGCTGCCCCTCAGCACTGCTACTTGATACAGTGTATGGGAATGGAAGTAAATACGTGCATAAGAAACACATCTCCTTTGCATTATACACAGACTGGTATGGATGTTTATAGGTGACATAAAATGATGGCAAACTAATTTGAAGTTAGAAGGTATGGAATGAAAGCACTTGCTAAGATTCCTCTCAAACACAGTCATGGGGTCTTGATTTTGCACACATTTTTTTTTGCATTCTTCTGTTTTGGTCTAATTTAGATGGATTCAAATCCTGCATGAAACAACTGAACCAGACTGAACTAGCATTCTTGTACACAACAGGTAGAATCTAATTCTGACATTAGGATCTCGAGGGCTTTCTTCTCTTCCCTTACGAGAGGCACAGTAAGACCCATTACCTTTTTTACCTTGTTAGTAATCCAATCCTTTGCCTGAATTATTTTTTCCTATATAGCTTTATTTATTTATTACAATATTCTACCATTATCCAGCCTTCCTTATTGCTTAATGTAAAATGTTCTTCTTTGTTATTTTAACTATGCTTTCGGACTTCTCATTTGTGCACACTGATTTTATAGCTTTCTCTCTCTTTTATGACATGTCTATCTCATTTAATTCTCTGATATGCATCCTAATGACTTTGTAAGTGTTCTCTATTTTCATCCAGTCTTGCATGCAATTTTTTTTTTTTTTTTTTTGCATGCTATATTTTATTGGGACAACAATTTAGGAAGAGGTCAAAAATACAAGTGATCCATATCATGCATTCATGATATGAAATGCATTCATTCTTGAAAGTTTGTCACAACTCTGGACTTTAACATATTCGAAATCACTCATTATGATGAGTAAGCAGCTCAGAACAATTTGGTGAAGGGTGATCTGCTTGCACACACAGGCCCACTCAGAATTTTATTTTTTATTTTACAATCAAGCCTTTTTATTGTTTTCAAAAGTTAGCCTAATTACTTGGCCTGTCCAGCAATATCAGATTTTCTTTTTTAAGCCTATCCTGACGACTTTCTGCTAAAAGCAAGCACTTTTAATTAAGTAAACAGAAGTTGTGTCTGAGAAGGAAAGCACCTAGCACAGCATAATACTCAAAAGTCCAGATAATTAACCACCTTTTTTAAAAAACATTTTCTCAATCCATATTCCTTTCTGTACCATTAATGCAAAAACATTAAATCAGCAACAGAAACATCCAACCTTACCTTGAACTGAAACTGCCTAGCAAGCTTTTTTTCCAATGGTTTCAGAGAAGCAAATGCCTATTTTGCTCTTGAATTATGAAGTGAGTTGAATAAGTAAGCAGTGGTTTTAAAATGTTTTCAAAATATACAATTAAGACTAAATGCAATTCTAAATTTCATTGACAGTGCTCTGCTGAACTCCTCCTAATTCAGCTCAAACACGCACATCTCATAACATCAGCAGTTTATCCTCAAAAAAAATTCTTGATGATATCTTGACTTTTGAGGTACTAGAAATATCTTGTCTGAAAGATCACATTCTAGTGCTAGACCCACTAAAATGGAAAGCTAGCATGAACATCAGTAGTTTAATGCTTGAGGTCTTAATGTCCTTTTTTCCTCTCACCCAGACAAATACAAAACATTTGCTTAAATCTCACTCTCCAAGTCACAGCCCCTATTGTCTATAAAATTTACTACTAACCAACAGTACATTTGCACTACCAACTACAGAAAAATTATTAATAAAAGTAATGAACAAAAAAGGCCTGTTGCATGCTTACAGCAAAATGCTTTGCAAAATATCGTACAGTAATCGAACGCTTTTCCCTACAATATCACACCCATGTAGAACATCTTTCTGTTAAAAGCATTAACCGTAGCTATGACATTCTTAAATTTGGCTGAAGTAATAACATTGAAGCAATACACTTACTGGTTTTAGAAACATTTTAGAGAATGAAGACACTAGATTTTACTAGATTTGCCTAACATATATACCGTACTCTGTTTCAAAACCTTCACCTAACCCAAGAACTTGAAGTTTAAGCAGATTGTGTATGGGATGATTTTCCTCAATTTTCACAGTATAATTTCTTTTGAGCCATTCCCAAAACGTAGCTCAGAAAGCCCTAAACTGCTTGTTGAACTGGACTGGTGTTTCTCCTAAGACCATTAAAAGATTAAAAAATATATCTGCTGTTAAAGATCTGAAAAACCATTATACACCACTGAATTGCTCACAACACCAATTAAAACCAACCCAAGCTCTGCTACACAAGTAGCTGAACTCAGGTTTTAATATGCTTTTAGTCTTTTTAATGTTGCTTTTTAGAGAAAGAGTTAACAGCATTATTAAGTGTGGAATGTTAAGTGTTTATGCGGTAGTCTCCCTTAAATAGGGGACACATCCTCAGTTGCTACAAAGTGGTACTTAACACAATCCTGTTTTCTTAAGTAGAAGGTAAAACCAACAACTAAGTTGTGTATTTTTTTTCCTTAAGCGACTGATACTGAACTTATTTCACAGCATAATTAATCAGTCCAGAAACACCACACTATGTCAACATGCAGGAGCCTACAAAAATGAGAGTTCAGTCACTGCATTTGGAAGACTCAAGTCTTTGCTCACACAAACAGTTGCACTTCCTATAGCAGATGTTCCCAAACTATGCTACGTATTAGGAGCCACTGCTCCTGATTTGGGGGTGAGAATGAAAACAAAATAAAAAAGAATAGAAAAATAAAAATGGAGTAATAAGTAGTTGCAACAACTATGCAATAGGCTTTCCCATAAAGCCTAAAAGCATGTGTGTACATTTTGCCCAAAATACCCCCATCAGGCTCCCAGATTGAGAGAATGTAAAAGCCAAAATGAGATTTATATGGGAGCTGAAAGGCAGTGTGCCATTTTTGAGAGCAAGAAGTGGGCAGAAGGTTACAGGACCCTGTAAGTGTAGGATCATGAATAGACTATTATGTCTTTGTCAGAGGGTCAAAGGTGGGTGGGGATTTCTAAGCTTCTAATGCATCATTGGTAGTTCTCCTCAAAGCAGAGTTGAGAAAAAAACAAGCCCCAAGAATGATTGCATATGGCACATATAATGCAGCAGAATAGCAATTAGTGTGCAGTGTTTTTATGATTAGCCAGTTGCACCTAGTCACCTGAAAAAATTTTAGTTCAGATTTTATTTTTAAACACACATAATGAATAAAACTTCACTTTTGCTTTTATCCGGTACTTAAAAACAGAAAAGTAAATCTCAGGAAACATACAATTGTTCAAGTTTGTAATCTCTCACTTGGGCTTTGAAGCTTAACAACCACATACCAAACTGTATACTGCTTGTGGTTTCAAGACTTAGAGGCAATGAACTCTTGTCCCCGAACTATCACAGAGATGACAGTCACCTGCTGAATCACCAAACCCATATCCTGGCATGCACACATTTCTTCTGAGCTATTTCCCATTCAGTTGCTTCTTGGTACATCATCTTTGTTTCCTCAGAAAAAAAGGTCAGCAAGAGATGCATGGTGGTAAATTGCAACTTATCATCAGATCTATTAATGTGATACTGCTTTAGCCACAAAAAGGGGAAGAAAAAAGGCTTCCTAATTTTTTTGAGGTGAGGCATGAAAAATAAAAAGAAGAAAGTGAAGTAATTTAATTCCTTGTGGAATGAGATCTACAGGAAGTTGAACCTAGATGAACAGTTTTCTACTTCTGAGTCTTTGGTTCCTAAAATCAATTTTTACCTCCTATGACAATTTTTCAATATGTTAGAACAAAGCAAAAGTTAATCAAATATTACATATTGTTTAAACTGCCATTTGTTAGGCTTTTGGTCTGTAAAAAAGACAGTAGGTTAACAGCAACTAGAAAATGACAGCTACACCACAGATTTATTTTTTTAATAAGTCACTAAATCTGAAATGGTTAAACCCTCTGCTTAAGAAAAAAAAATCATATTGAAATAACTGTTCCTTTTTATATATCAGTATTAATTTTTATTATAAAGCCTAGGAATCAAATGTGGTTTTTAAATTCCCTTTGCAGTTCCCAGTTATTTCTTTATCCATCAGTTTCATTAGGGAACTCACACAAATTTGGACCTGGTACTCAAACATTAATTCAAATTCTTTTTTTTTTCCTCTTTTCTACTGAAAAAATGCCTTAACTTTATCTCCACTGAACTGATGGCTCAACAGCAACTTTATAGGATTTTTGCCTGGGGAATTTCTCTACCATTTTAACTGAAAAAGTGGAAACTGTCAATTATATTCTATACATGAAAGAGGACAGTTCTACTAGTAAAAGGCAATGTTGAGTTTTGCAACTACTGCATTAAAAGGGTATGGAAGTGGGTTTGGAAAGTTTCTTTACAAGACCATTCCATTCCAACCCCTGCTATATAAAAATAGTAATGAATAAGCACTTTCTAACAGAAATATCTCCTATTTAAATTGTGGGAGGAAAACATTTCACCAAAAGAGATGAAGTTGTATTTTTATCCCAATTCATAATTTCTCAGCAATTTAGCAGAAGGCTTTCTGAAATGATTGAATTATGGCAAGGGAATTGAGTGGGCTTTTGGAGGATTGCTTCCTTTCCAGACCAAGAATGTCTTTTCTCTACTTGGGATATGAGAGCTACTCTCAGCTTATTTCAGTGCCAGAGCCCATGGGCTTATCTTGTAAAAAGCCACATGCATGTCCTCGGTCTGAAAGATGAGTCCTTCCTTCTCCTTTGCAGAAACTCCTAGTCACCCCTGAACTTCACAGGTTGCCATTGAGATTGACAGTGAGACCTCAGTTGTACTGCACAGGGGGAAGTGGAATGGATCGCTTGGGACAGGACTGGAGAGATTCTCCAGAGATGTTAACTCACCAGCTTGGTGATACAAAAACAACTGAAGACGCCATAAAACTCAAGGGAAACAGCATTAACTGCTCTCCTGCTTTCCACAAAACCAGGTGCCTTTCATAAAAGGCAGTTTGTTTGTCAGGCATTATTTGCCCATTGCCTATAAATGAGACAAGTATTACCACCAGATAAAAGCTGAGGAAGAATTTCTTCACTTAACTAAGGCAGTAGCTTTTTCACAGCAGTACAGCCATGTTACAAGAAGCACTGAGGGATTCAGCGTAGCTGATGCTCCTAATGCTGAAGGTAATTGATTGCAGGGGTTCCTACACAGGGCTTACAGTCAGCTAATATAGATCAAGACACAGGGAAGGGGGACACTTCAGAAACACATAGGCTAACACATTCCTAAAAACTCTTAGTCATGAGGCTCAAACCCTTCCTGCATTAAGCCTTGAGTTTTACCTTCAAATGATGAAGGGGTGCATGAAGAGGGGAAACTTTTTTCCTTTCTACATGACTAGGTATAGCTCATTAGCATTTATGCCACCTGATGACATACTGACCAGGAATTCATTGCTATCCTTCTTAAGGATCAGCTACAAACCACACAATTAGGTAACTGATCATCTGACCTATTAATAGACTTCCTGTCTACAAATTTCCCTTTAACTAGGTCAAGAAACCATATTAACAAAAGCCTTCATTATCAATGTGCTGTATGAGACCAGATGCATTTCGACATCCTTTAATGAAATCAAATCAACAGTCTCTGGTAAGATATTACATATAGCACCATATAGAGCATGACAGTATCAAAGCAAAATTCAGAGCAGCTGTGAGGACAAGCAAGAAAGACACTTTCTTTTGCTCTAGGCATGTCTCTTATCATTGTCTAGTAAAAGCAAACCAAACAACAAATGGCATCAGCAAGGAGGAAACTGGGGACTACCCTTATTTTTTCCCTCCAAATAAGCAAAATACAGCATATTAAAAAATCTGGCATAAAGAAAAGACTCAATAAAGGAGAGACACCATCCTTCAGTTTGTAGCTCAGATGGAGACACCAAGAGGAAAAGGAGAAGTCACTCACAAAGCTAGTGTCTTCTGGTGGCCCACAGGAACTGTACTACTGAAAACAGAGTTTGATGGGGAAGTCAGACTATTTGACCAGTCAGGCAGTGGACTTACTCCAGTAATCCCTATTTCATACAATCAGTTAGAATTTGTCTTGAGGGGCCAAGTATGTATATATTTCAGCTTACTAGATGTTATACAAGGCCATGCATAAAGTGTGCAGCACTGTGCAATTCAAAAGGCATATGGGTTAAATTTCAAGAGGCAATTATTCAGTGGAAAAAAATGAGCATCTCTTTGTTCAATTAAAAACAGAGTTTAGCATGCATCACTAAGGGCAACTAATTCCTATTTGTAGGTCCCCTTTAATGTTCACAGCTGGCAGGCAGCAAATCTACATTTTCTTAAGGCAGTCTCAGATAACTATTCATTCCAGTTCTTACAGTTTAGTTCATTTAAGTTTCTAGAATAACTATGGTTAAGTTTTATCATTAACACAATACCTTGTTAAACATACAGATTGGACACAGCACTGATGAGCAGGAACTCCCCTCCCAAGAGACTTTTCCCAGGAAACATTTATCAATACATTACCTGAAACTTTGAAGAGCACATTTGAAATTCATTATTTTCTACCTCTTTAAAAAGAGGTAACTAATGAATTAAACAATTACAATGACCAAGCTCTGGTAAATAGAATTAACTTCTAGTTATCTAGCTGGATCTCCAAGACAATTCACAAAGCAATCATTCTTTAAGTAAGTAGTTTATGAAAGCATGTACCCAGCAGAGACTGTTCTAACAGAGATGAAGTTTTGTTTACTCAGGAAAAACAAACAGTGTTATAACTGGCTAGAACTGTAAACATCTACAGAGCTCAATCACACAAGTCTTATTTCCTGTTTGATTTTATCTGTATTCTGATAAGGCAAAACTAGGGCATTTCTCCCATTGGCAAGCACACATAGGAGGAAAACTGCTGAGTCATAAACAGCAAAGACAGCAGCAAAAAATATTCCAGTATAAGTAGATTATTTGTACACAATTTTAACGTGAACTTATACTGAAGCCTTAAATAACTAGGACATATTTCTAAGGTCACAGTTAAGCAAACCATACTTCTACAAATTCAGATGGATGAATCATGAAGCCCATGGAAGACAGATGTTGAGAGCCCAGTGCAAGCTCTTGTTATAATTCTCCACTCAAACTGTCATTGGAAGAGGGAGCAACAGTTGCGGTGATTTGTATAACAAAACCAAAAAGCTCCAAATCACATGATTTCTTTAGGTGCTAAAGTACAGCAATAAGGTTAGCAAAGATCATAAGACTTGGAATACACAAGGCCAGAGAAGCAGTGGTACTTCCCTTTTTATCTTGCTAGCCCTTCTAGGTCTGAACATCATACAAAGGTGTCAATCTCCAGAACACTGATGTCATTAGAACAGGATAAATAATATTTTAGGCTCTGATCTTGCAAACAAGAGTCAGCAATCCAGAGCAAAGCCCAGAACAGTATGCTTAAAACGAATCTCCCTATAACAAAGCCTACAGAGAAAAAACAAATGCTCTGCATACTGGGAGACAGGGTTTGCAAGAAATTCTACAACAGCTTTGTGGAACATAAGAGGCTCCTAGGCTTACTCTTCATATGCTTTTGATTAAATAACACACATAGGGCAGAGAAGAAGAGATAGCCTTTCATTTCTCTTCCTTGCAAAGGCAGTTCTAACAATGATTAACATCAATCACTGAAATACCAGAACGTAACAGGAAAATAAAATCCAAAGAACACATTAACTGTTAGCATTTGTACTTGGCTTTTCCTCTTATACTAGAAATACATTAGCATTTTAAGTTCTTACTTTGTAATATAAACAGAATTTTCAATTTTAGATGTTCGGTTTGGGTTATATTAAATTGCATCAATCCATTGGGGTACAGAGCTACCCAGCTGCTTAGTGACACAGCACTCCTGAAAATAAAAGCTAAGACTGTGGAAACATACACATTTTGAGATTTAGAGTGATGTCACAGCTACATGGCTTTAATCATCATTTTTGAAGATCAGAATTTAGGACTTCAAAGCTTAAATCCCTACTTATCGTCTGTTACGTAAAATACAGGCTAAAATAGTCTGTAGCAGACAGTCCCAAATGGTCAGTGTGAATCTCAGGGGATTGGGGGCAAGGGGGGAGGTTTGGAGGAAAAAAAAAAAATAAAGGAAACAAGCAGTGAAAGAGTAAGCATGGATTAGGAAATTATTTGAATGGTATGGTAGTCTGATACTGAAATAACTATACAATTCCAAGGTTTGCATTTTATATTAATTTTGGATTTGTGCTGGGGGAAAGACAGTACAAAAGGAAACAGAGTTGGTTTGTTTGGGCTGGGGTTTTTTCCCCAACTATTTTTTTTTTCGTCCAACTCTCAGAAAAGATTCAAAGAATTTCATTCAAACTTGTGAAAATTAACTCATGTGCATGGTATGAAACACCAGATACAGAAAAGGTAATTAGAGAACAATCAAACTATGTGGGGTATTTGCTACCTTGGGTGTAGAAAAACAGCTCAAGACAATCATGAATTACTAGCCAGGCCCACTAGAAGCTGTCGGCAACAGCAAATTCCAATGCAGCATCCACATAAATACCCAAAAGCAGTAAGTGCAGCCTAACTCCACTGCTCTACAGGGCTTTTGCTTTTCCTGGTGTGAAGGTCATATCTAGGTATGCAGCAACAGGAGCAGGGAAAGGAGGTAACATGAAAGGGAAGTCACATTTTCAAAAAATACACAAGGAAAACTGCATTAGACAGACATGGCAGGCAAAAATGATAACTGTCTAAAATAAAATCATGTTAGGACAGAGCTACTGTATTATCCTGGTCTTACTGGGCTGTGTTTTAATAACTTTTGTACTTTCAGGTCTCTGTTCCAGACCACCACCTGACACTTGGCAGAAAGGCTATCTATATCTGCTAGAGCAGATAGCTGCCCTTCTCAGCGTGACACAATAAATGCATTGTCTCCCACTTTGCCTGTCTTTCCCATTTTCACATCTTAGCCATACTCTCCAGAACAGGAACCACATGCAGTCTGTTCTCTCCAGCACACAGTATGATAGAACAGTGGGCATGACAGGAAAAACATATTATGAAAAAATATATTTTACGTGATGACAATGGCTGCACTGCAAATTTAAGCCATACGACGCCAAGGAATGTGTGTTAATTATATTACAAAGTTAAAGAAAAAAGGCAATGCAAACTTCGTGGAAAAAGAAAATCTTAATTATTTTGTTATTGCTGTGCTTGCCAGAATCACTAGCATCCCACATAAGAAACCAATTCTAAACTAATTTTGAGCGGAAACTTTCTTCTATAAATGCAGAATACTGCCCAATAAGCAAGAGGGGGATAAAACCCCACATACTTTAAACCACAGGAATTCTTAGTGAAATGGATGAAAGGACAATTAATAAGCAACATGCTGAATTGTTTCTAATGTATTGATATGCACACATAATACAGCTACTTCATTTTAGATTCTGCAAGGCTCTCCTTTATTTTCAGTACACCTTTAAAAAGAAAAATCATGACCCTAACATTAAAAAAGTGATCAGTCATATAAACACTACTTTTAACCCTTTAATCTGTTTCATCAAAATCCCAAGAACAATTATGAATGCTTTTCTTTACCACAGTAAAGTGTTTAAGTGACTATCAATTAATCATGTAAGGACCAAAGATAGAGGCAAAAGGGCTTTTTCCTTTAGTATGCATGGGGAACAAACCCTGTGCCTAAATGACTGTCCAGTTGTGCTCCAGATGCTGAGCTCACACTAACCTGCATCCATACAAAGAGCTGTTGTCCCACATTCTACTTTATATTTCTCACTGCTGAATGCACACATGCATGAGCACTTAACAGCTAAACGAACTGAAATAATAGCAGACAACACACAAAGGTACAAAGTCTTTACTGATTGTCAGCAGACACCTGCCTGATTCATCCTAATCTCTTAAAAATAAAAAGCTTGCCTTAAGCCACTTTCAGAAAGTATCTTACATGCACAAAATAAACACTCCAGTGGTTATTTAAGCTAACCTGCTTGACTTTGAGGACTGCTAATCCACTTCAGTACAGCAGGCAGAAGTGCATAGTTGAAAAGTGACACCACCCTAAAACACTTTTTAGCATTAATTTGCCATATAAGATTTTATAAAGAAACAGACTTGAGCCTCACTATTTTAATCCACTACAGTTTCTTTCTTGAGTCAAGGTCAAATTTGTACATAGAAAAGCATGCCAGAGTACCTGACACAGGCATACAGAAAGCCTGCTGACATCATGTGGACTCAAGACTAACCTGATCACACTAAACTACAGTGTATGTAAATGTCACTTAGCAGCACAATAACTTCATTAACAAAACACAGCAATCAAAAGCAACTGCTTAACAGAATACAGTCACCAACACTAAGATCTTTTGAGGCTGTGGAAGTGTAAAATGCATACACCTATTTCGTACAACCTGAAATGCGGCGAGCATGCAGGGGTCTACCATATTTCAGTAGACCCTACAGATAAACTCACCTGTCTCCAACTCCAGAGAACATCCTGTACCACTCTACCATCTTAATAACTAGGGTCAAGTGAAGGTGTTCTTTGGCGCGTGTTCTTCTATTTATACAAATATATATGTGTGTGTGTATATACTTAGCTTTTATGTAATACCAAAAAAACCTTACAGACATTTAAGTGAGGCACATTTATTCAAATTGATGAAACTTTCTGAGATGTCTTTCACGAAACAGTTCTTTTTCTCCCCCCAGACTTCCGCCTTCAGAAAACAGACATTCACTTTAGATTATTTAAACTTGGAAAAATGCAAGTGTTTTCTTTGAAAAAAATATCTATTGTTACAGCAAAAACTTGGGTTTCCTTTCAAGCAAGATCATATGATTACGCGTTTATATTTTACTTTCCGCAGGAATTTACACACCCCCCATTTGCATCCTGTTATTCATTGAGCGTTTCCCTTTACTTCAGCATGCTGCGTTAATAAAGTGGAGCATTGGCTCGGTCTAGGCACTCAAGGTGACAATCAGTGCTCCCTCTTGCATTTGTCAGATTTATTCTACAGGGCTTTCCGCATATGTCCAATGACACAAAACACTCTTTCAAAAGAACCCTTCTGAGAAGCCCTCCACAGACAGAGCATGAAAATCAAACCTAGGGCTTTTCAGGTTTTTTTTGCTAATTCTGTTCTTCAAAGTACTAATTTTTCTTTTGGAAGGTGAATTTAACTGAAATAGATTCCATGTTATTTAAGACAACTAAAACAGTATAAAGACCTAATTTTCAGTCTTCTGTCTTTTAGTCATAAATTAGTTACTTTGTTTATCTTCAATTAAGCCATCAATGTTAGTCTTCAAATACCTTCTGATGGAGACTGATACTAACCAAATTTGTAATCCTACTACACAAAGGCCTGAAAAGAAGTAGCAAAAAGACTTTTTCTGCTAAATAAACCTGTTAAGACAACTTCTACTGAAAGTATCAATTCTTTTTTTTTTTCCCTATAGAGAAACCATAGCCTTAACTCTAAATCATAACCTTAAACTTTACTCCAGGAACTTCAAGTGCAATTTGGGGGGAAGAGGCAGGAAGAATAAAAATCAAGCCAGTTGCATTGCACGAGAAATTGAGATGAGAAATTATTTTCACCCCATCTCAAGTAAAACAAAAAACTTACAATCTTGGAATTATTTAAGAAAACATAATTAAAACAACCACAACAAAACACATTTCATTGAGACTAGAACTTCAATCTGCCAAGGGAACAGAGACAAGCAAAATAATTTCTTTTACAGCAGTCTACCCATCTTGCAAAGATTTTCATGAAACTGAGGTGTCAAGAGAATTCTCATTTGATGGGAGAAAATATTTGCATTTGAAAAAAGCACTGCCAGAAATATTTGGCCAGCTCTAGCCTTAGAGCTTAGACTTCATACTAAGAATTGTCCTGAGCAAGCACAGAAATCAAGACACTTGGATATATTCTTCAAGCAATAAAACAGAATATAAATTCATAAGCACTAATAAACTGAAGCCAGTTGACACAATAAATGAAAATAAACATTCTGTGTTCCTGCAGGAAAAAGTGGAACTATTTTAGATAGATTTCTTGAATCCTTTAATCATGTTTTGGAGGCTAAGGGATTCTTAAACTGATAAGGACAGAGGTTATTTTAATGTCAAAGAAAGTTTAAAAACAATTTGAAATTTAATATCAACTCCATTGCAATTGAGATTCTTTAGCCACAGCTGATCAATTAGACTTCATCTTCAATATAGCAACTGTAAAATCTCAGTGACTACTAAAAGAAAAAGACAATTAATTAAATACAAGCTTCTTGCTTTATTCCTGCATTGAATAGGATCAGACTATCCCTGCCTTTGAAGAAACTGGCATGAAGCCAACCAGTGCATCTCACTCTACAGAGCAGCTCAGGTAGAGAAGGAGAAAGGGACACGACTGCTTGGCCAGCTCAGAGGTGAGGTGACCAAGGACACACACTTCTGACCCCATGAATACCCTGAGTGCTGCTGTATTACCCTTGCCAGGACTGGGGTCAGTGCACACCTGCCCACATAACTGGAGAACCTCAGCTGTCGTTTTAATGCCTCATGTCCTGCATTAATCAGGGCTTGGACATAGGAAAGATTTTGTCTCTATTCTTTACAAGTCACCTTTGCATTAAAGTGTAGGAAGGGGCACTATCAATTACTTCATTATCAAAGCAAAGTCCTTTTTGATGCATCATTAGGCAAAATACAGCTGGATGGGAAGTCATATGACATATTTTGAAACAGTAATAGTTTTACTAAGGCAATTTTCAGAGGGGGAAAATAGAAATCTCTTGGGTATCTTTGACAGTCTGATGAAAAGGATTGGAGGACTCATTAAGGGCAATATTACTTCCAAATGCAAAGCTTTGAATGACTGGTGACCTAAGTGAAATATAAGTAGTTACATTTGGTTTGAAGAAAGTGGAAAGCTTACTTTACACAGTTACATTGTATATATTCAAGAAACTGGAGGTTCCATTAAAATACAGATAAATTTAGCAGTTTTAAGTACTTAACCAGCTGAAATCAACGTACAGTATAAACTGAATTTTATAAGCAGTTCAAACACAAATAAATTCCCAATGCTTACCGTCAAAAAAACTTTTAGCTCTCAGGTAACTGACGCTAAGCCTAAGCACAGACAGCTTATCCAATTTGGCGATGACATCCTGAGGGAAAGGCAGCAGGCTCGCCAAGCGGTCCAGCTCCGCATTCAGGCGGTCCCTGTGTCTCTTGGAGGGATTGGACTTGACTCCTTCAGCTGGGGATGGTTTTACACTGTGGCAGAAAAACAAACACAACATAAATGCCAGTTCCTTTCCAAAATGAAGGCAAATATTTGCCAAGCTAATGTTACATATTGTTTCAAACTATAAAAACCAAAATGTTTTCCCAAGTTACTTTGTTTCCTATTGAAAAAAAAACCCACCCTAAAATGGCCTAATCTCCCCTCCAACACAAATTTTTAAATGAAGCAGTTTGAGCTACACCTATTTGAACTTTTGAATGAATATTTGAAACCTTTGAGATTTAGTGATTTTTATAGAGGTTTCTATGTTTTCAGTCAAATGTCACTTGAATTCTTCCAAATGTTAGTATTCCAAATAGACCAAAAAATTTTAGTAATATTTGTCTACAAATAAATTCAACAGTACACTTTCTTCACTTCAGTAACCATTTCTCACAGATATCCTTAAGTTTTATCAGTTCAGAACAACCACTATTAACTGAATACAACAAGTTTTAGTAACTTGCTAGGCATCCAAAACTATACTAAAAGCCATGAGATCTAGCTCAGCCAGCCTGTAAAACCTTTGCAGCAAACACTGGGAACTCATCCTTTAAGTCATCTCTCAGCTGAAAGCATTTCATTTGAGTACAGCATGGCAAAAGTATGCCTTTGTACAGTACAACAAACATTTTTAAAAGCTTTGTGTTATGATTCACATAATGAAGTTTTTAAAACTTGTTATTTTCCATTCATATCCACCCTGAGCTCCAATTCCAGATACTTGGATACTCACCCCCTCCCACGTACATGGAAGTCTGGGAAAAAGTTTAAATCCCAACTCATTTAAATTACAACTAGTCATTACAAGCCAACAATGAAACGGAATAATTTATATCTGCCTAAGCCGTAGTGCATTTTATTTTCTTTATTAAACAGTTTACTAATTAAAGTGACTCATTGTCACTGTTCCAGTACTGCAGTTCTATGTGAGATCTACAGCAGTTGTCAGTTTGTGCTACTCTCCCAGAAATATTGGTTCTGCAAGATGCATGACTCAAAAATACTGAGTAGAACAACATTCAGCAGCTAATTTCTTCAGTATTTCACTTAGCCTGATCCCAACTGTCATCCTTATATCAATTATATGATGAGCAATCGCAAAAGTTCCAATAGCTGTTTTTGCCACTGCTTAGAGTAAACCATATGGAAAAGTAATTTCATCTTGTATTTTCAGTCAAATGAGTACTGATAGACTGGACATTTATTTTTAGTTTGTTTTTACTTTACATTTCAATTACATCTCTTATTGGTTTAAATCCAAACCCTTCTTTTCACAGCCATTGCTTATTCAACTGTCACTTGTCAAAAACTTGCACTTAAGCCTGGCTGCCTGCTCCCCAGCACTACAACTGCCCTTTTCCACATTAAAGGAGCCTTATGTGGAGCCTGGAAATGTGAAGAGGCCATAATGCAAAATGTTGATAACAGACAGAAATACAATATATCGGCAGGAATTATTTCCCAGATGGATAAAGTTAAACTCGCTGCAGAGTAAATACCGTAAATTAGTAGTGCTTTAGCCTAAAAACATTTGAAAAGTGGGGAAAACAGTTGAATCAAGAATTAGGACAATTCTCCTGACAAAAAACCTAGGTGCATCATCAATGAACATTACGAACTTTAAATAATTTAGCAAGGTTTTCTTCATATTCTCTTATGCTGGCAGAAAACTAACTTGTATGAGCCACATGATTAGCAAAACTTAAATACAGGTATAAAAAAATAAAGTTAAAAATCATCAAACACTAGCAGCAACATTAAAGGGTATTTCTTAAATATTTTTATGTATTACACTGCTTCTAAATGTAGAAACAAAATAATGAATTTCAAACATTAAGCATGGAACAGTTGTATAACAATCAGTGAACAGATAACTATTATCAAGTCAAAAGTCTGCTGAAAAGCAGAGGACCCCATAAAAATCATTTAACACACAAACTTTACAAAATAAATCAGTGCTAAGTAACAGGCTTTTCCATCTTAACAACTGTCCCCTGCTTTGCTTTAAACTTGGAAATTGACCAAGTAGTTGAAACTATGCTCAACTTGCAGTCATCTCATCAGATTGTCAGTTAGATGTGATTGGTTTTCTAGTTTACATTTGCTTGGGAAAGATTTCTCTTAGCTAGCTCAAAGCATTTCTGAATTCTAAGTTACCTGTATTTGCATCAGAAATGCAAAGCCATATTCTCTCCCCAAAATCAAACGCCGATTATCTCTCATTTTCCCCTTTGCCACCCAACTAAAATTCATTATATAAAAATGGATCCTTCAGTGACAAATGGAATAAGGGCAGAAGTGCCGGGGGCAAAAGCAGCAACTTAACCATTTTCCATCCACTTATATAAACCCTCGATGCTAAAGACAGCCCAGTTTCAATGCAGAAAATTATCTTCAAGGCAAATTATGTGCCATGTCAAGATTAAATCCGTGCTTTATTTAAAAGAAAAAATAAGAAAAAGAGTAAAAGAGGGTATGTATTTAAGCTGATCTTCCCATTCTTAATCTCGTACCCTTCATAGGAAATCTGAATTCTTTAATCAAAGGCCAGAGGTCTCTGTGCACTCAGTGCCTCTGGACTTTTTTACAACCTTTGTTACCCAACAGCTGCAAGAAAATCAAAACCACTTAATTTTTGATTTAACAATTTTAGAGGATCAACACCATCAACAACAGCTGACTGCTGTTTTCACAGGTCTGCTACAGCATACTTAGTCAGAAGTTAACAATTACTATCAAAAGGCCAAATTAAGTTTCAATATTTACATGCTCATTTGTATTATTTTAAAGGGAAATTTTAGCAGTTTCCAAGGAAACGCAAAGAGAGCACAAGTATTTTTTTTGTTCATAACAGCATAAAACACTAGGGAAAAAGTAGAAAACCCAACAACCAAACACTGAAAAGCATGATACCTTGGTAACAAGACTAAAGTGTGAAATGAAATTAGAGAATAAAAGAATGTGCAATAAAAACACTAGAGATAGAGACGTGCTTTTAAAAAACCAATTTGTTAAAAACCACTAATTAAGCCCCCAATTATTAGTTCATCAGAACTATCTTATTGCTTAGGAAAGAGGGACATAAGGAAAAACATACAAGTCACCTAACTAATGGATTTAATCTTCTCAGCTTTGAATATTTTTCATCTTATATTTAATAGTACATGCAATAACGTATCTTTTTCTTATGCATAGGATTTCATTGAGTGGAGGGCAGGTATATAAAATCAGTTACGACACTAAGCAAGTATTAGAATCCTAGAAAACCTTTATTTACTTTAGCAACCAAAAAATACTTTTAAGCATTTACTCTTATTTCCCATACTAAATGTACAATTACTGAAAATTCAGCTGATGATTTCTTTGGAAACAACGGATAAAAATTACAGACTATCAACCTCTTCAAGTTATTGTCAACCAATCTCAAAGGGGCAGAGACACTTTCCAGTGGCTCTTTCAGCAGAGACTGAAACCAGTCAAGATTCAAACTGCTGAATGGTTAAAGTTGTTTTACTATAAAAACCTCAATCAGTGACATGCCACTCATCTGATGCTGGGCTACTGTTTGCCATCTGGTTGTAAATAGTTACTTCAGGTTGGTTTGGTGCATGAAAGATTCAACCAGAGTGATAGAAACATCCACAACGCCAATCAAGGATGAAAGTTTGACACTCAGTTTTAACATATTTTGACATGTTATTTCACTAAAAACTTTCTAAGATAACAAGCCAATATTTCTTGGAAAAAAGACACAAAAAATTATGTTCCTGTCTACTGATCACCTTACTTATATACGTATACCTCCATTTGCTGCAGATTCTCTTTCTAAAAAGTATTCTTTTGCAAGAAATATTAACCAAAACCAACCAATCAAAATAACCCACAAATCTTAAAACAAGTGACTCTTAAGTAGCAATCTACATGTAATATACAGCTACCCCAAGACCGACAAATATACATATAAGAAGTTTATTCTATGTAAGACAACAGTCTTACTGCCTCCATTTCAAATAAGAGGTGCAAACTGCTTTGTAGCAGACACTGCTTTACACAAAGGAATATTCCAATGATTATTTTTCTTTTCTGATAAACTTCCTTTTTGAAAGCTTATTCTAGCACTTCTTGTTTGTTTGCCTTGAATGAACACATAAATAGTTTCAATTTTTTAAATTAAAATGTCTCTTCTCTACTTTTTAACACTACTAGGACTACTCATCACTAAAGATCAATCAGTCAAAACTCTGGAGTACCAAACGGCACAAATACATTTAAGATAACAAAGAAAAACCTATCATGTTTTTCTTTTAGACTACTATATAAACAAATCATTATGCATTTTGCCTCTGCATAGCATGAAACATTTAGAACTCCCCACCCCATTCCTTGTCTATTACATTTATCCAATTATACAAAACGATTCCTATCCAAACACTGAAGAAAAGAAAAACAAAACAAACCAGAACTAATAGGCAGAAAGCCATAAAAACTGCAAGTTAGAGCTGTACTTATATAATACCTTTCATCTCACGTTAGAATCTATCTGCAGCAAATCCCACTTCTATAAATCTTGCATTTTTCCCCCTCCAATTACAATGCTACTATATTAGTTCCCTTAATAAGCAAAAGAAGTTGAAGCCTTGGGAAAAAAGACAAAACCAGAAAACGGGGGCCACGCATTGCTCCCCGAGCCTCAGCGGGGAGTGAAACATCCCCCAGCCCTGCTGCCACCAGGGGGACTCACAGGGTTTAAACCTCAAAGAGGGAGGAAATTGAAAGACTCCAAGGTATTGAGAAAATGATTTCTGTAGCATATTACAAGCAATTGCAGTGCACATCTTTAGCATATTTTTTTTCCTCTTCCCTTACAGGACGAGATAACAAGACGAATTGCAGGAACAATTACCTATTATGTTGCCTTGCAATTGCTTTTCTTTTTCAGCCGCAATACTGCAATTCCCAACTGAATCAAAAAGGCATTATTTCGACACTTGGCACAGTCAGAAAATAGCCTGTGATTCCCTCTCAAATTCAATTCTCTACAGGGCACATAGCAAAAACTGGGAGTTGTAAGGATTCTCAAATTTCTTAAGTTTCTTAAATTGTTTCCTAAATTGTTATAGAGTTATGACTATGGCTTTCATGAGTTATTTGTACCTGAAACAAGAAGTATTTCTTCTGTTTAAATTTTTTCCCATGGCAACTATGGCATTATATTTAGACCTTCTTCCATTTCTATAAGATGTCTACAGATTACTAACCATTATGCTCCATTAAGAGGTACATACATAGCTAAAAAAAACATTAGAACTACCAACAGATATTATTCTACAAAAGAGTTCTTCTTTACCTCTACCTTTTTCTTTACTCTTTTTCTTCCTTTTTTTTTTTTTTTTTAATAACTGTGAATTCTACTGGGAGGAAAAAAAATTGAATTCAAACAGATTAAAATGACAGTAGTGTCAAACCTTTTTAAGCCAGCATCAAGTACCTCTTTCCTCTCTCCTGCAATCAGTTAAAAAAAGCTTATTGCCTGTCTCACTTTTTTTGGCCTAAAGGTGCTGTCTGTAAGTAGTTATGTGAGAAATCAGAGCCCTCTGACCCACTAGCAATGTTCTCCAAGGCTGGCCCAACAGAAGCAGCAACCAAAGACCATAAGGTATTTGAGAAAAAAAAACCAAAACAAACCAAAACAAGAAAACCATACGAACATGATAAATGTGTTAAAAGCAAGATAAATGTCTTACATAAAAATAATTTCCAGTAACCCAAGCAAGGTGAGTTAATAATCCACTTTGTTTTACCTCCACTTCAATTACAGGTGAACAAACTGTTTCAATAAGAATACTTTTATTTTAAGAAACTTCTTCCCCTGATCCTAAGGCAAAGTCCCTCAATAGATAAATAGTTACCATTAGTAATAAAGCTTCAAGTTCAACTAATCACAGAAGTTCAGCCAACTTAGGTAACAAGAAGATACAGAGAAAAGGATTAATTACATAGACACTACAGTAAGGTAAAACAAAAAGGTTTCACATCCTCTAGCCAAGGCTAACCAAAATTTAATAATAAGCTAGACATTAAGCGATCTTACCAGCAAGGCAAAACACCTCACCCTTTCAAAATCAGAACCATTTGCCTTTAGCTATTAGTAGGCTACAAATGCCACCAATATATTTCATTTCCTCATAAACAAACATTGATTTCATTCCTAAAAATCTGAATCTACAGTGTGAAATGAATTGCATACCTCTATATTTTTATTTGGAAATGAATAGTCAAAAAAGCAGGCATTGGTCTTTTCATAAGTAATGCATTTTCTAGCAGGAGAATGGAACATATATATATTTACATTTTTAGACTTTTTTTTCCAATTCATGGGGTAAAACCCCAAGCTATGTACATGCATTCATTCAAACAATTCCAATCATAAAGAAGCAAGCACTCAAGCAAATTTCCTTCACCCCAAGACTGAGTAGTCTACTGTGAATCTAAAAAGATATCATTGACAACATGATTTCATCAAATATTTTTCATTCTCTCCTTTAATGCTTTTTGTAGCCCTTGCAGTTATTTTACATCTACAAAAACAGCCCACAGAAATGCACTGGGATTTTTTGAGCTCCACTTATTTTTCTTGCAACTCAGTGGTTTACCTTTGCTACTTTTTATGACCCATAGGTTCTTGACTTTCAGTTGAAAGTGCAAGTTAAGCATCTCCTCTAGCCTCAAAATTCCCCTCTCATGAGAGCAACGTTTTAGTGAAGCATATAAAACCCAGGACACAAACATAAAGCAGGTGCATCACACAAAATTACTCCAGCACTCCCACACCTTCAAAAATATAAATTAATAAACAAAAAGCCCCCATATAGCCAGGCTTTTTTTTTTTTTCCCTCTCAAAACTGGTCTACAGCACTTGGGTTTCTTTTGCTCTGCACAAATAAACGCGTCTCGTGCGGTACCGGAGGACTCAAGAGGAGGGTTCAAGGCGGGGGTTCAGCCCTCCCGGGCAGGCCCGGAGCGGTGGGAAGCGGCCAAGCCTTTCCCGGCCAAGGAAAGGCCCCGCAGAGACACCTGAGCGGGCCGGGAGCGCAGGGGCAGCGCGGCACCCACCGCCGGCACCCAGCCCCGGCACCCACCGCCGGCACCCAGC
>VWZU01000607.1:2124211-2306224 GCA_013397095.1 Sterrhoptilus dennistouni | reverse complement strand
TCGGTTATCAGCTTAATTCCTCGAGTTTAGTCCCCTGCCATCCTCTGCCAGGGGCAAAGCACACTGAAGCCACAACATGCAGATAAAATTAATTTGACTAAACCTTGACGATCCTAGTGGGCTTGTCAAATGCCAGGGGTTTGTCAGATGATGTTTTGACCAAATAAGTCTTCAGAATACAACGATTTTGAAAATATATAGTGAGAGGACCTTATGCCTTATGAGGTCAATGCCTTGCAGTCACAGTCCTGCCAATTTTCTGACCCAACATTTTTGCAGAGGATGCCAACTTTTGGGTAGCTTCTTTCCTCTGTCCCTCTCCTCTTCACTCTCATCTCTCTTCCCAGGATCATGCCAGCATCCTTGAAAAAACAAATGGATAATACTGTATGTGTCTTACTTCTCTTTTCCAGCCTCTTTCTTCTTCTGATTTTAGAGCTGAAACTGGAAATTCATGCATTTTCTTCACTCCAAACATGTCCATCTATGGAAGCACTCAGTTTCTTCCAGCCTCAACTTCCCAGTCCCTTTCAATGCTCTTTTCAGCTCGAGCCTCTTCCTAGTCACTGGTTTCTTCTTCTGTTAACACAAGTGGGCTGTGATCACTCCATACAACATACATTGCTGCTCTGCTTTCATCCTTCTCTTTACTTACATTATTATTGTGTTGAAAGGTTACAGGCATTGTTCATGGCTCCTCTTCTTATTTTAAATTGAATTGCTTCCAGTCATTTATTCACTTTGAGATTGAACAAAGACTTCTTATTCTCCACAAGATCACAGCTCTTTCTTGATCTCTCATGCTACCTAAGTAGCAGAAAGACACCTGTACTTATGTGTCTTATTTGCTAGCTCCATATCTCCTGGGGGTTACATGAAGAAGGAAGTAGCCTCTCATGATGGCCTTCATCTCCCAATTCCTTTCTGAGGCCATGGGAATTGCACATCACTAGCTGGGTACTGTGGTTACTGTTAGCTCTCTAATTTGGAAATAGAGAGTAAGGTAAATTCAGGCTGCTAGGCAGAAGTTGCATCTTCTGTACATTTGCAATCCAATCCACTACCTGTTGTTAGAAATCCACTCCAATGGGGCCGCCACCTGTTTAACAGCAAATAGGACATTTCAGATGTTCAGCACACAGAGAATTGCAGAATGCGTGGAGAATGTCCTTATACATCACCAGGGCCTTTCAGGCAGTTAACTAAAAAATTCTAAAACTTACCCACAACTTTTGCAAATCAGTTCTCATCTGATGTTCTTACTGTCTCGTCGTCTAATGCACTGTCTCAGTATTTTCATTTCCATTTGATAATTTGGGTACAGTAGAGATGTTGCCTCTTATTGAGTGTAAAACAAGAAAACCTATGTAACCGTGATTCAGCAATCTTAGAATTTCCTTCACAGTATATGTTTTTTGTTGTACTTTTTATTATTTTTCTTTTTTGAACTAATATTTTGTCATGTTTAACAGCATGTTTGGTCTTGCAAAGGATGATTATGGTTAATGTCATGTGGACGATTTAAAAAGGTTTAATTCCTATGGAGATCACTTTCATGCTGACAGTACTCTCATCCATTCTCATTTTATCTTTAGGCTACTGCCTGGGTATTTTACTAGGTGTAAACTAAAGAACACGTCTACCTGGAATAAATTCTCTCAAACCACTAGCAAGCACTTTTCTCCTCATACTCAAATCCAGCATTTTTGCACTTATAGATATGAACTGTGATGCCAATCAATAATGAGATTTTTAAGAAAATATGTTTGTGCGTCTAGTGAACTGTGCCTTTCCCCATCCACAGCATGTGGAAAGTCCAACATCCAGTATGCCTTGCAGCTATCATCCTCTGAAACTTCCAGAGCTCTCATTTGTCAGCAATCACACCTGTTGCCCTAACTCCAAAATGAACTTTATAGCTCATTTTGTTCCACACAATTCCACATTCTGCCTGATTTCTGCATCTCCTGCCCTCTTAAGCTCTGTCTCCTGGCCCCTCACTCGTTTCATAACATAAGGGCTATTTGGAAGATGGGATTTCTACTAAACAGACAGAAATTCCTGAGAAAGCTGGAGATTCACAGGGTCACTATGAGACCAACAAAAACCTTGTCATTTGTCAGGAATTTATAAGAATTATAAACACTGCTTGTTATCTTAGGATCATCTCTGACTCATTTCTAGCTTTTATCGTACTCTTTCTGTCCATGGCCAAAATTTTACTTCCGTCAGCTTAATTCTGTGTGCTGACTTGTTCTAGCTGTTTGCAGTGCAAATAACAGAAGAAATCTAGGCTGGTTATCTGTGATTTCTTTTCTCCTTCCTTGGAGACACAGAAAGAAGATTGGGATTTAAAATTGTGATTTATGCATCTCAGGTTTTATGGATATACAAAACTAATGCTGATTTTGCAATGATGATTATTTTCTGTGTTCTGCTGAGAAGGAGTATCTATGGCAACTCAGATGAGTCTCTTTCTACTCATTTCAGGGAAGTAATCATCTGTGGAAGATGAATGAGAGTTAGTGAATCGCCTATATATGGATTCTTTGGTGACTGGAAGGGTTATACAAATCACTGCAAGAAACTAGGATTGTTGAGGGAGATTTTACTCCACTTTTGAAAACTTAAACAGAAGTTATTATCTAGAGAACAAAGAAGTCTAGTAATGGGACTAATATTACAGAAGCTTCATTTGCAGGCACTTAAGTGAATTGTCTACAGTTTTAATGGGAAATAGGATTTACATTAAACTTCCACCTTCCCCACTCTGCTATTTATATTTTTGTCAACATAGGACAGAGATACCACATTCTTTTTCTTTTCTCCCATCCAGACACCTACCTTCCCACTCCTACTACCCTTGCAGGCGTTTCTGATGTGTTAGTGTTTAAAATCACACACAGTTTCTATTGAATATTTAACCTGAGGAGCACTTCCAGAAGTGGAAGAGCCATATCAAGGATGAAAAATGTGAAATATAATTAGTGTTTGGGCAAGTAGAATATAATCCTCACATAGTGGCTCCTGCTGATAGCTGTTGGTTAATAATGGTGCTTTAATTATTCTAAATTCATTGACTTACACTAATCAAATGTAATCTATAGTCTTAATTGTTCCAACAGAGCCCCCAAAAATTCTTGAGTAGATGAAAAACACATTTAAATACTGTGTTCAGGATTTTTGAACTTTGAAAAAGTTTGGGAAATTAGTAAGTGTCTCCTGTAAGGCAGGATCATGATTCTGCTCAGATCCTATGATGTATAAACCAAAAAGCATGTTCCATCTCTAAGTACAGGGATAAAGGAACAATATTATTATAAAGTAAGTATAAAATTCAGTACATTTCTTACTTTTCTCAAGTTTTTTCTTGTATGCAGGAATAGGTGGAAGAGAACATATTTATACAGAAACTGCCATTGTACAAGAGAACTCTTTTAATCAGAAACCAAAAAGTTCTGAAGAGCTATACAGATATAGCAAGCAACTTAAATTAAAGTTGCCTGCCTAAGACATTCATCAATCCTCTTTTTCCCACAAGCATTGAAAATAAATTTTATATTATAGCTAAAATAGTCTTCCATTATTATCCCCAAGGACCTTTGTTTTTGTTCTGAAAAGTAAAGAGCCACTAATTTTAATCCAACATAATCCACTCCCAATCAAGTACTGGGAAACATAAAGTGATCAGTGATAACAAGTCATCTCTTCCCAATGAGAAGTCAGGATAAGCCAAGAGAACCTCTTAACCAAGACACCAGCAGTTAGACACCAGTATGACTGACAGTATGACTCCTTCCTCCTCTCCTCCTCCCTTGTTCATGGATTTAAGTTTATGTTTGTTACATGGATATGCAAAAAATTAGGTCTGCAACTACAAAGCTGGTAAGAGAAAAATACTGGTTTTGCATATATTGTGTGATGTTTCCTGCAGTCAAACCATCAGGATCAACAAATGCATGATGTTTCCGGGATCCTTTCACTGAGGCTCACTGTCACAAAAGGAATCAGATCCAATATTTTCTTAGTTTCTGAATTAAGGTGATTGCATGTAAACTGCAAATGGCTGCTGGCCTGTGCTAGCCCCTGAACTGCCCCTGGGAATCATGTGGGAACATGCTGAAGCTATCTAAAGGATGATTCTAACAATTCAAATCTACCAGTGGTTGTTTTAACATCCTGGAAGTTCCACAACACTTGTTAAATTTACTAATACAGATTTAACCTCAGAAAACATTTGCAATGCTTTTGGCCATAAATGTTCCAAATAGCCTGCAATCTATGTAGGATGCAGAAGCAGGAAAGTTTTGGTCACAACAATAAATCACCATGACAATCAGCAAATGTGGGCAGCATATGATCCAGCTGCATCACAAATAAAATCTTGTTCCATCAATACCTTCTGTTCTCTTATACACACAACAAATACACAGAGCTGATAATTTTGCTTCTGCTTTAAAAACACTACTGCACTTTATTTATTAACAGGGCTTTGTTGCTAAATTGGCTTATAATTTTAACAAAAGCTGTAGTTTGAGAGGTCCTGAAACAAGCTTACAATTATGATGGCTGACTCAGTAGGCTGCAAATTCTCTTTCTGCTCCCATTAAGAGGAAAGGGTATACACAAAGTAAGACTAGTGAGTAAAAAATTATCTAAATTAGACATGACAATGGTGTTTCCATGCCAGAGTTTAGTTTCTGTGAAAAGAAACTTGAGGTAATTTTAATAAATAAATTGAGGTGTAGTACATTTTAATTTAATCTTATAAAACCTTACCATGGCTAAGATAAGCTACAGGTATTGTATCAATGGCAATAGTATTATTTCTCATTCTAGTGGGATTTCCTATCAAATCTAGTGGGTATACGAAGAGAAGAATATAACAAAAAAAGCAAATAGATACACAGACACCAAAGACCAAGGCTAAAACTAATATGAGATGTGTGTAATTACAGAGAGAGATATCCACAAACATAATGTATAATTAATAATGGACAAGAGCAAACAAACAAGAAAGCCCAAACACAGTGATTTTAATACCTGCTCAGGAAATAGCCAGGTTGAGAACAAAATTGTGTTGGTTTTATTCAAATTATTTTCATTGACATGATATAAAATGCAGTCATTCTTTGAGTCCATAGTTCTCTGAAGCGTAGTGAGCTGAATCTGTGTCATCCCTAACAGCTAATTGCCCTACCCATTATTTACTGCCTTCTGTCACAAGGACACTGCAGCCTTCCCAGGTAACGTGCTCAGGGCTTACTCCTAGAGACTTTTTCTCATTGAGTAATTGTAATTTTATAGGCTTTGTAATTTAGACATCCAACATACTTTCCCATCCAGAGTGACTACAATTTTCTGTCATTTCAGCAATTATTTTTTTTTTGTAATTTCATTTCTGACTGAGCCACCTGAGGAAGTGAAGAGAAGAGAGAAGCCAATGCATCTGGTTAGGGCCGGAAAGTAGGGAAACAACTGCCTTTGAAGAATTAAAGCCAGCACGGATCCTGAGAGCTACCATACTACATAGAACAAACAATAACACTGGAGAAAGGGTAACAGGAGCAGATATCTTTTCAGTGGCAAAATTGAATGCTTTTATTCTGCAAATAGTAGTCATGGCTCGGTGTTTCTTCTTAGCATTAGTAGAGAACATGCATGTACTGAAAACTGCCCACAAACCGCTTTATGTATTGTTTGCTTTAGCCTTTCTATTTTTTTCCACATTTATCCTGTTAAGTGTCCTAACCAGACTGTGTTTACATGTATCCCTAAGCAAGCCACAACTGTTGCTAGCTACATATCATCTTTATAGTCTCATTATCTCTGGTTCTCTGAATTCTGTCTGGCTCACAGTCTAACTTTTAGTATTTAACACTTGCTTGTAATGAGTCTTCTCAAAGCCTTCTAATCAATGTGCCCTGCATGCAAGATAATGCTCCTCAGTTATAGCGACCTGCATGTTCATTTTCCCAACTAGCTGTCTAGCATCAGCTTCAGAGTAGAGCCTCGGGTGTTGTCTGAAAAGTAAGATTTTAACAATCTCATCTATGCAGAAGCTGTCTCTTAATTTTTTTTTAATGTTATACACATACAAAAGAACCACAGACCAATGTCTAACGTGTTCTTTTGTAGTTGAGAATGTCCTTTAAATATTTTTCTGTTTCCAATAATAAAGATAGTGAATGATGAAGATACTGAATTTGAAAACTATCTGTCCAGTGGGGGGAAAAATGCTTTCTGTTTCTTCTAAGAAATGCTGACTCATGTATGATTTGTATTTTAGATTACATATAAACATAACGTTGTAAATAAATGACAAATAAAATACTGGAGTGGATAAGAGATATCATGGGCATTCTTTGCAATAAAAGGTCTTTTAAAAAGAAGTGCTTGTTTTTAGTGTATGTCTTTAATCTTGCAAAAACACTAGATTAAACCAGCTTTGAAACCTGCACATTATCAGGTTTTTATGTCAGTTCTCTTAGCAATTCTGATAATCTCAACACAATAGTGTCAGAACTGTTTGTTCAGTGTTTTGCACAAATATTCTTATTAGCCTGGCACTACAATAGATTGCATCAGCAAGATATCATGAAGTTTTAGAAGTTCACCATTTTCCCTAAATAGCCAATGGATCTGTTATCTAAACTGTCTGCCAGAGATTAAAAGTTGCTCATTTCAGAGGTATAAAATACTGCTTGTTATTTCTGAGGGTGTCTATCAGAGCCATTTCACAGCTTCTTTTATGAGGAGGACTTACCAAAAAGGATGCCCTAGAGGCAGCAAAACTCCAGCAAACATTACTTTTTCATCCAGGATTCCTTTTACATGAACTCCCCGATTCCACACTTGGTAAGTTTGAATCTGCTTACAAAGTTAACGGTGAGGTTTCCCTAGAAATGTGCAGCATGATAGATGATCCTTCAAAAGTAGTTGATACTCCTTCCAAGGAACATGTGACAATATTTTGAAGTAGAGTAGGATTTGAAAAGAAACCAAAAAATAAGCACAGAAATTGGGTGAGATGATCTCATTCTATGTTAAGAAAGACAAGCCACTGCATGTTGTTCTATCTAAACCTTTCAGCTGGCCTTAAAGTGTCCTGTGGTCTGCATGATGTCTCAAGGCCAGTGTGATATGTTTAAAGTGAATTTCCAAAGATGAAGGAAGTAATTCCTGTATTTGCTTCTCCCTCAAGCCTAAAAGAATCAGGAGTTGCAGCTGAAGGTTACTTCAATTATGGAAGTTGTCTTATTGAACAAAATGCAACAACTTTGTCAAATTTTCTATTTTCTGTTTTGTTTGCTTGTTTCCTGGTAAACATTCCTAGTATACCTACTAAAAATATAAATAGTTACAATATGAAGGGAATTGAGTCTATATTGCATTCAGTTCCCTAATTCCACCAGATCAGGATATCTGGCGTAGTGTTTTGCATTCTAAATAATAAAACACCATTGTTCTTGGTGCATTTATTCATTCCTCATCTGATAGAAGTAATTAATATTCTCTATAAAATTTTGAGATGTTTAATAACAAAAAGTTTTGGGACTATTTATTAGAGTCACAGAAATGTTTAAGTCTTACTTTCTAAAAGGGGGATCCCTACAGTACTTTTCTAGAAATGCAACTGTAGGAGAACAGATAAAGCTGATGAAAAGCAAAGAGAATAAGCACAGCAAATAAAGAAATCCAGAAATAACAACAAGCCAATAGTTAAAAGAGGTGGGTATTGCAGAGAAAGCTAGCAATGGATATGGAGCAACTTGAGACCAAAAGAAGACATTAAAAAAATCTGAAAAAAGAGACAAAAGAGAAAATTATTGAGTTCCACTATAGAAGCTTATAGAAGCATGGAAGCTATTATTGTAACAGCTCCCTTAGAAAAGTCACTGTAACAGCTAGTGATCAATATGTTGTTACATTAAAAAGAAATTTCTTAGAGCTTTTATGCCAGTAGTTACAGGGGCAGAGAGCCATACAAGGAAATCTACAAATTTAACAGAGTATGTATGTCTGAGCAGCACTATCTGGGTCATTGCCAACATCTAAACTCTATTTAATTTCCTAGGTATGTTGCCTTTCACAATCATGTTCTAGAATAACCAGTCCAAAAAAATGGACAAAGAAAGGGAATGATATGGGAATAATCTTCAGTTTGTCCCCATAGAATCTTCTTGGGTCTTTTGGCTTCGCAGAGCATATTGTGAATTTACAATAACTCTTCTTCAGTGAAGCCCTCAGGGAAAGGCACACAGAGCGAAACCTCCACCTCCCCCATCACACGATCCTTCTGCAATAAACTGAAAAAAGAAAGCCTTTCTAAAAGGAGACCTGAAAACTAATTTACTTTGGGACATTAATCATCCTGTCAGAACCTCTCCCCAGTAACCATTGTTTCAGCAGTCCATGTGCCAGAATGTTATGGCTAGATAATATTTGTTAAAGACATATTGCTACCTTTGTACAAAATATTTATGTTATTCCCATAACATTCTCAATAAGTAGCAAATATATATTTTGTAGTCTCCATTATTTCAGGCCAAGATTTGAAATAAAGTCATGACAACATTTGCAATAGATACAATGAGGCAATTATCTTGATCAGGGCAGAACCAGGTAGGTACCTATGTGTGTGTTTTCCCCTTGTTTTCCTTCCATTTGTAACTATACAGATGGAAGGAACATAGCTCAGAGGGGTTTTTTGCCCTTTGTCTCAAACTTTTCTATTGTAGGCAGAGCAGAATAGAGAAAACTGCCAGTTTAGGATTTTAAGCCTAAAATAATACAGTTCCTGACAACTGGAAATAAGGTTACCTTAAAATCATGGCTGCAGGTCACTTGAACTGCTTTTATAAAATGAAAATAACAAGAATTTCACATACATTTGTGCCATTTTACTCTTGTTGTGGTTATTGATTCTCTGACTTTGCTGAGTTTGTTCCTTTAACTACTTGTATCCACAAGCAGCTAAATAGTCACTACCCTAACATAATTCACACAGGATGATGCATAGCATTAAATGTGAAGATGATGCTCTAGATTGTTTAGGCTTGTGGTGGCTAGAACCACCTCCTGTGAGCCTCTCCAAGCTTATCACAGCCGCATATAATGCTGTGTGTGTATACATATATATATATATATATACACACACACACACATAAAAATGCTATCATACAATGATTTATATGCACCTAACACACACTCAGATAAAACACTAATTTCTTACGCCAGGCTATATGCAAACCCAAAGCAGAATTTTACATAAATTAATAAACACTTCTGTTTTAAGCCACAGTGTGTCATGGGGGAGGGAATGGAAATATTATAATACCCTTTTTGCTGTTAATATTATTAAGACTAGGCTTTTCATCGAGATTTTTGGCATTCACATGGTGTAAGAACATCCAGTATTGGTAATATTTGATGTATTCATTTATTTGAGGTACTTTCACACTGATAATATATTTGCATGTATTCAAACAGCAGACATAATGTGTGTTTTCTGAAATACTTGATAAGGATGACATAACTTACAGAATAAGCTTTGGACAGTACTCTGTATTTTAAGTCACCTGTGTTTTCTTTGTGAAATAAAACATTACTTTGAGTAGCTAGGTCATTTCCATCTACAAAAAAGTACAGAAGTCAGTGTTTTGTCTGATGGTATTTTCCAATCCCTTCAATCAATTTAGCTTAACAGATGTACGGAGGCACACAGATGGAAACAATCTTTTTCAAGCTTGATGCTCAAGAAAATAATCAGGACAGCGATCTGGTGACGCTAACCCTTATGTTCTTTGTAACTGAAACTATTGCAATGGTGATATTGGAAGAGAAAGAGTATTATTTTTTAGAAAACTATGAATTTTGTGTTGGCTATCTAATATCCAACCTATATCATTCCCAGAAATCACTCCAATTCAAAAGAAGTGGCCATCCTCTCAACACTGAACATCATGCTACTTCTGTTGGAATTAATGTTTCATCCAAACTGCAGATGCTGTTAGACCCTGACCCTGTGTGCAGGCAGTGCCTGCGTTCTGTAGTGGAATAAGGTGAGCTGCAAGTCAATATAATTTTCTCTCTTCCTCTATCTTTATTTCCTGTACTCCAGTTTACACTGGAAGACGAAACATCAGTAGAGAGGAAAATCAGTGTGTGCTGTGAATCAGGGTAGCTGACCTGCAGGACCAAACTGCTCAAGACTGTTAGCCCAAATGCAGTCCAGGAAGATATATTAAAGAATATAATTTCAACAGAAGATAATCAGTGAAGATTACATTTGCAATTTCATCATACTTTTTTAAGGAGTGATAGGATTCAAAATAAATCTCTGATGGTGCTCCTTGGTTTAATGAGCAGCCACCTGTACTGCCAGATGTACAGATCCTCAGGCTTTTCTACCTTTCAAGTCAGTATTCTGCAATCTAGTCACTCCGACCAGCAGTCAGGTAGCAAACATTCAGCATGGCTCACTCAGGAATTTCAGCTGGGATTTGGACCCTACAGGACTTTCCTTGGGGGAACTTGTCACGGCGTGTTTGTGCTGACACAGGGGTTTAGAAACAAAGTCACTTATATTACTTTTTGCAAGGTAAAAAACCTTTGGGAAAAGTAATAAATAAATAAATCCTCTTTGTGAACAAATCCCTCCACTAAAAAAAAAAGAAACAAAAAATCATCCTGTTGTTTTGAACTTATATCAATGGCCCATTTTTGATAGCTTTTTCTATCTTTTCAAGCTTCCAGCTATTTTCAGGATTTTTGATAATTGTGGTTTCCCCTGATCGGGGATTACTGACTTATCTATGTTTTATTCCTGCCAAGCACCCTTATCCCAATCTACCCAATACCCAAACATTTTTCTCTATAGCTTTAAAGAGGTAGAGGGAATTTGTACCAGTATCATTATTGTACCTTTGTATCTCACTTTTTAAAGTCTTTCTTTATTGCTTTCTTTTATCTAATGCCTTGCTGTTGAGCATACAGGCAACAATACAAAGCCAAACACATTAGTCATTGAAAGTACCTCCCTCACCCTTTATCAGAATCTGTTTTGTTTCTTCTGCAGCTGTATCTTACACAAAGACATATTCATGAAATCACACACAACTTTGATTATTTTGAAGGCATGGAGAAAACAAGCAACAGGAGGAAAACAAGCAAAAAATCCAGAAGTAGGAATGTCTTCTTTACTTGCTCTCATACAGAAATTAAATTATATTCTTCAAGAAAATGATCAGAATGTTTAAACCAGACTTGGGAAGTGATATGAGATGTAATGAAAACAAGTATTTTATTTTTTAATACTTCTTCTGAAAATGCTTACATGCAGTTTTACCTAGAGTGACACTTGCTGTGTTAGTAGACAAATACAGAAGTTGAAATTAGTAGATATAAATCATTCTGACTTGTAAACACAATGAAAAAAATTGCAGGTTTAGTGTGTAAGTTGAGATCTGTTCTTAAATATAGACTCTTATTTTTTAAAAGGTGAAAAAGAAAGGTGGAAGAGAATAAGAATTTTTTTTTTATTTAGGTCGAACTGAAACAGCAAAAATTCAGACTTCCTAGAAAAAGTGAACCCTTCCACATCTCCAAATTCATTCTACAAAAGAAAATTCCTTCATTTGTGCATGGGTTAAGGTTTCCAGACTTTAGACTAAGCACTTTAAAAACACTGCAATCTTTTTATTCTTTTTTCAATATCAACTGAAACAAATTCAAGATTAGTGCTCAGTGGATTTTCTGAAATAAGTGAATCTTATACGTAAATAAACTTAGGATCCAGCTCCACGTAAAATTGTTATAAATTTGCCTTTTGCCATGGTTTTATGCAGTAACATGCACAATGACTACAACACAAATCAGGCTCAGAGTTTGCATGGAACCTCAGGCACATTTCCCATGTGTTATTTATTCTACTTGAAGCTATCCAGATTAAATAAATATACATCAGTTTATAAACTGCATAGCAATTAATACATAGATTTTAATTATCCCAAGAACCTGGCCTTGAAAAGTCAGAATTAAATTTACATCCTGCCTGAAGTCAACAGTTATGGAATACCGTGCATTCCTTAATATATCATATAACAAATACAAACACAATTAACAACAATAGAAGTAATAACAATATCAAAAACCAGTAGCAATACATTGGTACCCAGTTACCAAATTTCTTCTGAAGAGCTGTTGTTACTATCTGGGAAACAATACAAAAGAGAAGAGTTCCCAGGGAACTGTTGTTAAGGAATCATTGCTCTTATACAAGTATGTCTCAAGCAAGCATATGGATAATAACAGCACTAATTCTAAAAACTATTAAACAGGTCCTGAAGTATAAGTATACTGCATAAACCTTGGCTAGATAAGACCCTAAGTCACGTCTGTTTTCTTTCATTCCATATTTTTATCCTTGATAAAAACAAAGTCAACATTCTCTCTCAGTTCTCTGAACAAAACCTCCAGGAATCAGGTGTTTCAAGCTCAAAAGAAGCAAAGAGAAAGAATGAGAGTGTAGAGTTGTTGTAAGCAACCACAACAGGAAATTCACATCTATTGTTTCAAGCACACTGTAGCAAGCATTTAAAAACTTCTCTAGCAGTAAGCTAGGATTCACAAATCCGTATCACTTTAGTCTTAAGGGAAGTTCTGATGTCTCTGGTTCTGCAAGCAGCACTGTTATTAACAGCTGTTTGTTCACCACAGTTTGTGAAGAAGGAAAGAGATCTTTATTAATGTCAATGTGCATTTTTTTAATGTATGGTACAATCAACTAGTTACAAAATAAGGAGTTAAAAAAATGAAAAGAGAGAAAAGTCCTCAAATATAGTGTCAAGGTAAAGTTATCCTCATGGAATCAGACTATGGGGTGGGAATGGGCCAATAAATATTAATAGAGATAAATAAAACAATAGATAATATTAAATAAATATAGTATAATGCCAATAAATTGGAAAGAGTAGTCTGGAAACAGCACAAAAACTGTTTCCAAAATCAAAGAGAACTGATCTAAAGCTTGGAGGCAATGAAGTCGAAGAGAGGTTAATCTGATCATGCAGCAATCCTTATGACCTCTTTATGCTGATAGGATCATTCCTCTTAAGCCGAATTAAAACTTACGGAGGAATAAATATGCTAAACTGTGCTGAGATGAAAATGATTATCAAATTATACATTTCTGAAAATAGCTGTGATGTGAAGGCTTCCCATGAGACAGCACTTGCCATCACTACCTGCTTCTGAAGGCAAGGTGCTGATTTTGAATAACCTACTCCTGCAGGAATCTGTTGATTTGCCCAGTGTTGCTTCATTCAATCTTCTCTCTTCTCTGGCAGTTAGCAGACCACATGAGGCATCTATGTTTTACACTTGCTTCAACTAAAAATAATGCTAATGAAATATCAACCAGCTTCCATTCATGATAGGTCTACTTTTGGCTGACTGGAATTAGTAAGGGCTTGCGCTTTTTTTCTTTTTTTTCTTTTTTTTTCTTTTTTTTTCTTTTTTTTCTTTTTTCTTTTTTTTTTTTTAATCACAAATCACATGCAGACCTGGATTTCTCAAGAAAAATTTAAACTAAGATGGCTATCATTTAACATTTTGAAAGGAATCCAAAATATCGAGAATTTCTGATACAGATTGGGAACAATATTTTGTGTAGAGTGTAATAATGTTTAAAAGCTCAATCAGCTTTCATACTTTGAAACATCTGGAAGTCCAAATACATTTTTACAGAGATAGCAAATGAACTGAATAAAACGGAAAATAGACAATGCAAATGCTTAAGAAAATACTTTCCTTTATTACTACTACTAATTGCAAAGTAGTAACTGTTAGCAACATTCACTTCAATCTTTTACCTCATTGCAATTGTGTCTTCCTTTGGACACAAGTAATCAAATTGCCTCAGTATAATTTAATTCTTTTGGGCATAATAAGCTTAATGCTTTATATAGCAGTGCTAAACCTAACAACTGTACAGAGTCCTGTAAAGGCAAAGAGCAATTCGTCATTGTATAACCCATCATGCTCAATTACCCCAGTTTAGACAAAGCCACAAATTACTGCAAGAAAGACTTCAGAGGTGTCAGCACCTGGCACAACACAAAACTATTTGTGCAGGAGAATTTTCCAGGCACTAAAAATCTATCTACAAAGTGTGGATGCTCTTTTTGTTTCATTTTCAACACTCCCCATTATAGCAGAGTATGCACTCTACACACACTAAATGCTCAGAGATAGTTTCAGAAATATTTTAATTAAAATGATTTATCAATTATTTGAAAATAATTGCCCTCAAATATTTCTTTACCTTCTTTCCAGCTGTGAAAATTGCTTTCTGGGAGCAAGATGGGGGAAGGAAGACACCTCGTATCAGACTCCTTTTATCGTAATGCTGAAGGCTATGTCTGTAGTTGATATGTGGCATAAAAGAAGACAAAGTAACAGTAGGTCTGATTATCTTTCTTTTTAAACCTAAGGTGACTTCTGAGTATATAGACAGATCTCCTATGGAAAAGCAGCCAACTTTCCATTTAAAATATAGAAAAATATTTTATATAAAATACAATTTTAAAGTTTTGTTTAACCATAAGGATCAATATTTTAATGAATATCATGTGATTAAATTAGCTATTTCTTTAGGAGTATAGCTACTATTATTAAGATACATTCATAATATCTTTTATATCCAAATATCTTTTCCTAAGATGTTTTCCTAAATTTCCTTAAATTGGGAGTCCCCTCTCCTCGACTACTATAAGACATCAGTTCTGGCAGAACTATTTAAAATATCAATTATAAAAAAACTTGCTTCTTATGCTAAGTGTGGACACAGTATTTGGGTTATTTGAAACAAAGGTACAATATGTATTCCAGTTCACCCTCCATGGTATTTGCTGTTGACTTTTTTTAATTAAAAAATGCCTTCAAAACCAAACCAAAACAAACAACTCCCCCAAACAAACAAACAATCAAAAGCTCAATTTATTTGTCCTATTCAAGAGAAAATACCAAAGTTCTGAATAGACCACAGCTTTTCAGGACTTGGTGCCATGATGTATTCATATAATTTTGCGTGTGTGTGAATTATTTTGGAGAGATGTGAAACTCATTTATATGTTTGTCATGGTTATGCAACTTACTGAACTGACATATGAAAAATACATGCAGGTCATACTGTCTTCAGTTTTGGGGAAAAATTCTGGATTCCCACAACTCCTGAAAGAAGGAACCTATGGAGAACTTTTGATTTGCCTGGGAGGTGTGACCAAATTCAACCACTTCTCATTCCAAGCAAGACACCAGCTGCCTCTCCTCTGTTGCTTTTTCAGCAATTGGACACTACATTTAATATGCAGGGGAAATACTGAGCTTCAAGGTGCTTTAAGGGGGAGAAGCAGAGAAATGGATCCCTCTTTGCATCATACACTTGAGGAGGTACTGAATGAAAGCATGAACCAAAATATAGTCCTATGACCACTGTAAGGGTGTTAAGGATAATGTCATGCTTAAAGGTGTCAGCTCTATGGAGGATTAAGGTAAAACAAGCAAAGGCTTGCACCATAATGAAAAATTGCCTCTTCTTCGAAGAGGTACTGTCCCACTTTAGTAGTCTTGATAATACCTCTGTATTTCATAGATTTTCATGTCAAACAAATGCTTTTGATTATTCTAAGACTTCAGTTTTCTTCACTGTTTTACTCATCAAAGAGTGGAAAATTTTTTATAAAAATGGGACTATAAATAGTCATTTCTCTATTCAACTTGACACATAGGTTCATTTGATCATTTTTACCAAAACAAGGGAAACCAAACAAAGATTTGGGGAAAAAATGAAAAGAGGAAGAATAGTGAGGCAAAGTGTTTCCTGGACTTCGTCAGACTTCTTTATTCTCAGAATTTCTTTGTCTTTTTCACACAGAATCCACACAGAAACACACTGACAGTGCTGACAAGTCCACTCAGTTCAGGTTTACTTCCCTTTTCCCTTTAACATAATAAAAATGGTAGCAAGAATAGCAAAGATGTTGCAGTCTACTAGCTTCACAAGAAATTGAACCAATATTTAGTGTGTAAAAAATAAACATTTAACAGTACACTTTTAAATTATAGCTGTAGTTTTTTCTTAACCTTGAAAAGATCTGTACTATTGCTTCACAAGTTGTTCATGAAGGCTATTTAAAAAAAAAATTTAATTGGTGCAGCAAGATAAAAATGCTATTTAGAAAGACGGGCAAAGATGTAAAATTAAGATCCAAATCAGAGACTCAAACACTGAATTTGGAGAGGATTTGCACACATTCACATCCAGACATGAAAACATCTGTATGTCTACTGGCTCTGACCTAAAAACTCACACCAAAAAACCTGGTGGGCTTTTTGGCTAAGGCCTGTCTGTATTTAATAATCTTTATTTTAGGTTTGAGAATCTAAATAATTAACCTTTTTTCTTTGCAGGACATCTTTCTAAAGTTGTGAATGAAAACAGTACCTCCATTCAGGAAGACTGATCATATATATATATATATACACTGACCTCTGAGAAAAAAAAAAAATAAATAAAAAATTTGTAAAAACCCCAGCATCTACACGTGGACTTACATTCCTAGATGAGGATGGATTTCAAAATACTCTCAGGAGTTTCTCCAGCAGATGAAATGTCTTGATGAGCATGTGATTTATTCTGTCTATCATGCCTGGTAACATGTAAGAAAGAAAACATTTTTTCTTTAGCCATTGCTCAAGAACATTCTGTATTTTCATAAGAAACTCTAGAAAGAGCAGGTAAATTCTCTTCTTCTCATCTGTTTCTAAGATATTTGGATGTAGTTGACCTGCAGGGCTGACATGGAGAAGACTGAACACCTGTAACCATCCTTTTAGCATTGAGGAAACAGGATCCTGTTGCTTTTTATCTTCCAGGGTTCCAACAGGACCCTAAAGCAGAAGAGTCATCAAATAAACTAAAGGACCTCTATTTAATCATTTTATTTAGAAACAGAAAGGGCTGTTATAGATTAGATTATCCAACTTTGTGTTAATGCCTCGCATCAGATTAAAAAATAAGATATCCATGTTAACTCTAAATTTACACCAGGAAGTCTCCTGTAAAGTGAATTGAAATGCAGGAAAGTGAAGAATAGTAGTTTTGGCAACCTCTACCTCTATCCTTATTTTAGGAATTATTCAATGATTTACCCAATACAGGTGTGTATGTCACCTTTTCACCTTTTCACTACTAAATGAATACTGTCAAATATTATATTTTGGCCTTTATCCCATCCTTCTGTGTTGTTCCAGTAACTGGAACAACAGGAGGGATGGCCAGCTCCTCAGCATTTTGCTCTAATCATCACTTCTCAAGAGAAAGCAGTTCCCTGCAAATCAGAAGTATTCACTCCTCAGGTGCTTTCCCACAAAATCCTTCAGACGGGAGGCTTAAAATAAGCCTTTAAAGGGATCAGATTGTGCTCCTGGGGAGTAGTTGCTTTTGTGTTCTCTTCTTTTTCTGAGAAAAGGATCAGCAAAACATCTGCTTCAGGATATGAAGTAGTTAGAAAAAAGGTTTTTTAAAGGCCTAAATAAGAATAAGGGAGATGAATCCTAGAAAATTGATAAGCAGGATTCATATCCTACTCAAATGTAGCTTTGTAGACTACCAAAGATACTTCCATCATATCTACCACTATTACATACAAAAATATAATAAATTGTACCTTACTGCAAAAAAGACAGTAAAAATTCTAACACTTACAGTTGTTTGAGAAACCTCAAATCTTTCTTCTTGAAAGATCAGAATAAACATAGAATGCTATGGAATAAGATTGCCCATGATCATGTAATTGAAGGCAATATTGTAATAGATATATACAAATGCAGCAAAACATCACTGGTATCTTTTCCTGCACTATAGAGTTTATCACCTAGACTCAATAGTGTGTAGCATTTTACACTAAGCAGTCCTATCTTCATATTTTTCAGTCCTATGACTTATAATGTATAGGACGGCCCTCAAGATGTCACCTGTAAGACACCTTGGCTATAGAGAAAATTTGAAACTGTGTTCTTGTAGTTTTATAGATTTTTCATCCTCTGAGATAAAATGTTAAAGGTCCTGATAGGGTAGCCAAGAAATTAATTTCCATGAACTATATCTACAGTGTCATATAGGTTTAAATAATTTCTGAGGCAAAAAGGAAAAAGAACATTGCTTAGGATATAAAAGAAGCTGTTGAAATGCAGGTCTCAAAGATTATGAAAGCCACACTCTAGCTCTGCAGCAAGTTTTGGCTTCCACAATTGCCTACTGCTACTAAGGTTTGGTTGCTCAGCCTTAGAAATTCCAGGAAAAATACATGAGGAAGGTACTGAGAAAGGGATTGAGAAAGGGATGAGAAATCTTTGAAAATTTTGTGACAGTAGTCACTGATGCCTGGACTGTTTCCAGTAACAACTGCCTTGAGGCAACAGCACAATCAACAGCTATGAAGTCCAAAGATTAGAAATTAATTTGGCATGGAAATCAGTAATTTTGAGGAAAGGAGCCAACTGAAGAATACTTAATGCATCTGGCATCTGGTGGATAGCTGCTCTGTACAGCATGGAAGGATATTGTAGGAAAATATTTGAAACAAACTGGAAACAAGTAGCTGTAAACAAGCCTTCTGGGGACTGAGAAAGATTCTGTGTTGATAACAATATGGAAAAGATAAAATATGAGGCTCCTGGGAAAAGGGTGAACCACAAAAAAGGCATGACTTGTAATATGACTGAAGTGTATATGACTGAATACAGCCCTAAATATCATTTTCCAAAACCTTAGTTTGCAGATAAGCTAAAAGCATATTTCTTTTAAAAATGAAAACAACTGAGATTATTAATATATAATTAATTACATGGCAAGTAAGATAAATGTTCCTTTTCATTTTCTAAAAATACTAATATTAATCTGTCAGTTCTTAAACCAGGCCATTTTCAGTGTGAGTGAGAAACGTGGAACTGGGATCTACAATAATAAAGTGGCTCTGAATAATGATTTAAAACAGGGTTTGTCCACTGTTAGATGAAAGAAGGCTGTGAAAAAACTAATATTCTTTAAGTCCTAATGGGATTAAGGCAGCAACATGATACAATTTGTTTATTCTTTCCAGCAAGAAGCTGAAAGCATTTGGCTTTCACTGCCATTATAGAATCACTCCTTTCTAAGCATTTTTAATTTTGATGGGATGTCCAATATAACATTATGTGGATCAGCTTAAAGGCAGTTATGTTTGATTATTTTCCTCTCTTTGTTTATTATGTTCCTGCTGATACTTTAAATAAAAGGATCTCTGCAATTCTAAGGCAACTGTATCGAAAAGCTGTAATTAACAAACTCAAAACATGGGGGACTTTAAATATATACAAATACAAGAAAAGTCTTGAGCCAAATCTGAGTGTGATGATTAAATTATTCTAAGAACCATCACTTAAGTATTGTCAGCAATGCCAGGAGCAAATTATAAATTGGAAACATGGCTTTATATTTTCCCAGCTGCAGGCAATGAAAATTTGCACAGCCTGACCTGCTTGTAATTGTGTGCTCTTAAATCTCTGTTAGAGGGCCTTTGACCTCAGGCAAGTGACTAGGCCCACAATTCCCTCTCGTAAGTCCTGTGGCCACAGTGGGTTTGGGTTGCTTCTGCCACCACACTCTGAGAGGACATGCACTGACCAAATAAGTCTGCAAGGCCTCTTTGGCCCTTAGCAGGAGCAATTTCTCTTCCCTCTCATTCCAGGTCTTTCTTCAGCTCAGCCTCTGATTTTAGTGTTAGTCTTTTAACCCTACAAACACCCATTTTCTTGAGCTCATCATGAAGATGCCTGCTTCACTCCTCAGTGGGCTCTGAGCCTTAGCACATCAACATTGCCCTGAATGTTTGCGCTGGGTAGGTGCTAATGCTCATCTCAGAAGTCCACCTATCTGCCAAAAAGAGAAGGTGTTATTTCTATTTTGTCAGATCACAAGTCAGTGGCTTCACATATACAAGAAACAAAAAAATCACAAGAGAATGGCGATCTGGGAGACAGTTTTGTTCAGTCATTCTCCAAATCCACAGCTTCTGTACAGGTTGAAGGAATTCAAAGGTCTCTCTGAAGTGCAAACATTTTCTAGTGGCAAAGAAATAAGGAATTTTGCCTTGGGACATTGCAGTATAAGGGGCCAGGTCAAAAGATTCAGAGAGCAGAGCTTTTTGCTACTTTCAAGTTGTCAGGTTTAGTTTGTGCTAAAAGGCACTGTGGTCCCCGGTGAAAGGTAAGAAGCTGTTTAGACCTCACAGAGAAAAGAAACTATCCTTCACTGAGGTTCATGAGACGTTTCCTGCAGTCAGAATCCTTCATAGTCCAGAGACGTTGTTTACCTGCCCTAGCTCCCAGGGAAGCTCTTGTGCTGGGGACTCCATTGGCTTCTTGAGGGCAAAAGTCAGACCTCTCCCTTCACGTGCCAGAAATCTACCTAAGTGTTGAGGGAATTTTTCCTGCACCTCTCCGATTACTCCCAGTTTTACCAGACTTGATAAATAAGAGCATAATTTGTTTCTAAAGTTTCCTTCTTTAAAACAATGTTTAAGAAAACAATTTTGGGGGGCAGGGTGGTTATTATTGTTACTTTAAAATTTGGACTTGAGTGGAAGCCTAATGAGCAGAAATTGTTAATCTTTTAAAGCAGATTTGCATTCAGCGACACCAGGTTGACACTGAGGTCTGCTATATTACAGCAAAGCACTTTTGTTTTGGTGTTGACATTTCAATTTGACATTCTTGGTAGGCTCTAAAATGTCTCTAAAAGGGTGGCTGACACCACCCCTTCTCCTTTCCTTTTTATATGCCCCTGCCACTGCACAGTGTGAATTTGGCTGGATATATTTCAGATAAAAGCAGCCTAGTAATGCCATAAGTGTTACTTTGTGTTCTGCTCATACCTCTAATTTAGGCAGGAGTTATTCCCTTACTCAGGTACATCAGCCCAGAAGTGAAAATTTCTGCCATTTCTTGACATTTATACCACAGAGATATTAAACCACTTGATAGACAAGATCTTCCTATATTTGTTAATCAGATAAAACAACGGAAATCCAACCACAACTGAAGATTCACATTTTTATTTCAATACCAGGTATTCACTGATACAATCAAATAGTGAAATATAGATCTGAAACTACATCACTTGTTTCTGAAGGCGACAAATTCTTCAGTGTAATTTCTCTTCCCATTTTATTTTTCTGGACTCTTCTGTTTAAGAGGCCTTTTTTCTCCACACAGAGACACTAATGGATCATTTTTCTTCACAACTAGCCCCATATCTACAAAAAAAAAAAAAAAGTGTTAGCCATTATGTTGGCAGCAACTGAGTACTATAAAGCTGTTTGCTCACCCCCCCCATCACCCTTGGTGGGATGGGAAGGAGAATCAGAAAAAATGTAATACCTGTGGTTTCAGATAAGAACAGCTCAATAATTGAAATAAAATAGAATATTATAATAAAACAATAGTAAAACTAGTAATGGAAAGAGAGATAACAATTAGAGAGAGAGAAATAAAACCCAAGGAAGAGAAATGATGCGCAATACAATTGCTTACCAGTTGCTGACCAATGGCCAGCTCATTTCTGAGCAGCTATCAGCTGCTCTGAGCCAACTCCCCACAGTTTATGTACTGGGGATGATTTTCTATGGTACAGAACATCCCTTTGGCTGGTTCAAGCCAGCTGTCCTGGCTGTGGTCTCTCCCAGCTTCTTGTGCACCTGCTTAACAGCAGAGCATGAGACACTGAAAGGGCTTGACTCTGAGCAAGCGCTATTTAGCAAAAACTAAACACGGATGTGTTATCTATATTATCCTCATACTGAATGAAAAAAGCACAACACAGCAGTACCAGTTACTTGGAAGAAAATTAACTCTATCCCAGCTGAAACCAGGATTAGTTTGTACAAAAATGAGACGCAAACAAAAAAAAAATTACTTCTCAAAATGTCACCAGCCACATAAGTTCCATGAAGAGCTTTGAATCAGGTCACAGTTGCATACAGACACAGTGTATGTTGTGCTGACCAGACTGTCAGTTCCCTATCCAAGGGATCCTCCCTGTTAGAGAGCATCTGATCACTTCCATGAAAGAGCAATCCTATTGAGGTAAGAGGAATATATGATTGTCAAGCTTAGCTCATCTTATTAAAATGTCAGAGAACAGGGGAACACCCACTTTCACTCTATGACTGCTTTCTTCAAGTATCTCAAATCAAAAGCATTCTTTTAGTGCTGGCTAATATCCAGAAAACATATAGGATACGCCTATAAATGGTGCAAAATTGAGCTCCATTTCTAACTGTGAAAAAAGAAAGAAATCCAAAGAATAGTAGTTAGAGAAAATCATAATACAACACCACCGAGGAAAGTTATAACCAATGATGAAACAGTATTTCTTAGAATCCCAGCTGAATACTTCAGTCTTTGAATACCGTGTTGCTTATCAAACATAATGCACATTTCTTCTTTTCAATGTAGGAAGCAGCCAAAGGAAAAAAATCAGTCTAGAAGGAGATAAAACATCTGTTACATTAACTACTTAGCCGTGGGAATACATATTCCCATGTTTCAAAGGATCATCCAGGGTATATGTGCACATTTTAATATGCCATATTCTCTACAACCTAGAATGCAGTTTAATTTTTGTAATTTAGGAATGAAGTTGAGCTCTTCTATGGACAAGTGAGCATACTATGCGTAACATTGATTTTAAAAACTTATTTCAATGAGTAAAGGACTATTTTCAGACACTCAATTTTTCTCTCTCTTCTTGTTAAAGAAGAGAGAGAAATGAACATGTTTTGCTACATGTGATATTATGGCAAATTTATTTTCAATTGTGTTTTATATATTAAACACGGAGAGCATGTACACTTAGGGAATTCAGGGTAGGAGGGATTGTGAAGACCTATGAATTTTATGTTGTGTGTGAGGCTGAAGAAACAGAGAAAAGAGAAGGCTGAGTATGAAATTTCCTATGTAAATTGACTGGATGAGTACTTATTTATCTAGAGTGATGTATGTGGAAAATATTGCAGAATTATCCCTCTGGTCCTGATAATTGCAGTGAAGTTGCTTGGGATACCTAACAAAGCAGATAAAATACTGGCCTTAATGTCTGCTGAACAGTAGTTATACACAGAAAAATTTATAATGTTCTAGGAACTAGCAGTCTACTTTTTTTTTCTGGAAATTCACACAAGCTTGATCACATAAAGTGTTTGAAGGGGGCCACTCCTTCTGAGAGTTGTCCCCAGTTGAGAAAGGGAGCAGAGAAGCATAGGGATGAAAAAGTGTGGATTTCCAGTCTTAGACATATGAACTCTATTTGGAATCTTGAGAGATGCCACCAGTAGTAGGGAGCTCTTGTCAACAAGTACTCATGTTGTAACATGATAGACAGTTCCCACTTCGGCCTGAAAAATTACGACTGGATAAGAAAACCTCTCTGCTCTTAAGACTTAGAACTTAATTTCCAGTTGAACAAGTGGTTTTTGGTACTGTAAGGAGGTTTTGCTCTATGCAATAGAAATGATCAGGTTTTATGGAATACCAGTTTTCATTATAAAATGTTAAATTATAGGAATAGTCTTCCCTGCAATGAGAATAATGTATGCATCTACAACCTGGAAATTATGCAAATCACATCCATATAAATATTACATTACACCTTTCTTTCTAAATAGAAAAAATATTTGATCATATTATTATGATGGGGATAATGTGCCAAGAGTGCAACTGTGAGAATAGTGTTGTTATTTGTCTTGTGACGAGTCTTTTCTTATTGGAAGAGGTTATAAAGAATACAAATTCCATCCACTCACACAGACTACCTAAATTTCAGCAGACGTTTTCTCACAATAGAAATTTTGGAAACAAAAAGTCAGGCTTCTTAACCACAAGATATGAATCACACTACCATAGCATGGAAACCAAGATGATACACACTCAGAAATAACCAAATCAAAGATAGCAGTCTATTGTGATAGCTATGGTTCTTAAGAATTTCTACTGGAAACCTTGTTTGCTTTATGAACAAATTAAATTCTATATTTTACTTATAAATGATACCAGTAAAATTCTTCTATCTCTGAGTAGTTTTAGTTTATATTTAGTCTCTTATTTTAAATTTTGTCTCACTGAGTTTTATGGGCATGAGAGGCTACTTGCACTTAAATTTTACAAGAATTAAAAATAGAATTGATTTTCATTTCTTGAATTCTTCCATCACTTTTTTTTTTTTTTTTTTTTTTTTTTTTTTTTTTTTTTTTTTTTTTTCCATTTCATTCTTTCCTTCTTGCAGAACTACAGTTTCATCATTCCAGGACTAAGGAATCATGACCTGATTCTATTCTGACCATCAGGTTCCTCTGAATTAAAAAATAGCAATTAAAAAATCTAAGTTTCTGGGCACCTTTACTTCTACATAAGGTTTGTTGCATCCCAGCTGCTACTTCTGCAAATGGATGCAACCTTGCAGGGAGATGTCTGACCCAGGTCTAACCCAGCTGTGTCTACTGTGCACAACAACACAAACAGCAAAGGCAGCCCCAGTGGTTTGCTGGAGGGATGCTGGATCAGCCTTTTCTGTGCTGGGACATGTGGCTTTCCCAGCAGCTGCAGAGCTGGCTCCAGTACAGGGCTTTGCTGGGGACATTGCACCTCAATCAAAAAGTTCTCCACTTCCTTTGTTCTTGCACTATGTTCAACACTTCCCTTTCTTCCCCTTCACCAATACACTTATCCTGCTGCCCTTGAACACACATATTTTTTCTCAATATTCTAAGCAGTTATTCAATATTAGCATTGTTTTAGTGTCATCATACAGTCTGTGTTGTAACCATGGCATAGATGGGTGAGGAGAGAGGAGAGAGACAAGGCACTCAAGGAGATGAATCTCAAATGTAGAGTAAGTTTGGTGTGCCTTGTCTTCATGAAGGAATTGTAAACCTGACCTACTTGGAGTTATCATCTTACCTCCCACAGGCAGCTAAACTCTAACACGTCTGAATGTCCTACAGTCGTTTGTATAAGCCTGGAAAAGACAGATTAGCCTGTCACAGAAAGTAAATGTATAGATGTCAAACACTCCCAAATATATCCATTTTGTTAGCAGTCAGACAATCTTCATGCAAAGAAAATTCATTCATCCTATCAGAATTATTAGAAAAAGCTCTACTGTATCTGCAGTTTGATCTAGTTTGATCTGTAATTTGATCTCATCACAAATTTTGAGAATTTGGTCTGTGAAATAGAGGGCAGTTTGGCACAATGAAGAATACATTTACCCCCTCCTTTTCCCGGCTATTCTTAAGCAACCCTGAATTATCTTGCTTTTAAAGACTCTGAATGACATAATAATCATGTACATACTTAACAAAATCCTAATTGAAATTTTAAAAATTAAATTAATGCCAATATCCTTTATTGTTCTTCCATACGACAGGGCAGAAACCATGCAAATAAATAAAACTGAATGCAACAGAACATGCCTTCAGCTAAAGTTGAGATTATTAATGCATGCAGACAGGTCAAATACTGTTGTGGTTTCACATCAGTTTCTTCTGTTTTACTTCCAGATTTTTGAGAGCTTCCCTTAGGTAAGGAAGACATCTGTTTATGTCTGAAGACAATAGATACGCTCAAGCTGGAATGTGGAGGAGGTTTCTCTTCACAAAACAAGCACAGCACTCTCCTGGCAGGCTTGCCAGAGGGCACAACATAACTAAGAATATGAACTGCTCCACTTACCATCTCTATACAAACATAAGGTTTTTCTCCAAACATGCCCTTGATGATACCAGAGAATGTATCTGAAGCTAACACTAGAATATTCCCATTTATTTCCCAACACTGGGATAAAGCTATCCATCTAACTCACAAAAGTGGGTTACTTCCTGCGTAGTATCATTCAGATTATTACAGTGCAAAACCCCAATCATAATAAAGAAGCAGTGTGCCGTATCAGCAATGAACTTATGCATGAACAGAGGAAAATACTGGCCAACCTACAGTAGGAGAGCTTCAGTCCAAATTTTTCATGAAGTTAGTGTTTAGTCTTAAATGTCTGCAGTTATTCATGTAATTAAAGATGTAGTCCATAGAAATGAAATCAGGTCTACATTAACATTTTTTTAAAATTTGGCTGAGTTTTAAAGAATCAAGCATTAAAAAAATTACATTTACACTATTAGTTAGAGATAATGCCTTGGCAATGATATTTTCTTGAAGCCATGGTGAGAATAGAAAAACACATTTCTAGTGAATTCATTAAGTTAACATATTCTATAATTAATAAAGAATCATGAGTCACTTTCTGGGAACAGTATTAAAGGAACTTCAGGACATAGTATTTGAAGAAAGAGAGTTTGGGAAGTCCTGTGATAGTGTGGAACTGTTTCTTAATCATCCAGAAAAGTGATTTTAAGAGGTGGGTAATTGGTGATTTCTTTTAGTAAAAATTAATCACAGAAGTGCTGGAATCTGACAATCAAAATGAAACCTCACCAAATTATACAAGTAATTAACAATATAGTTCTGAGGCATAAGGAAATCACAGGTTTCTGGCAAGTCTTTGCTCAAGAAGTCTTGGAGCAGTTAGTGAAGATATAAAGCACAGAGCAAATAGACTGTTTCCTCCTTTTACCATTGAAGACTTAACAGTTAAGCAGATAATTCTGGTGAGAAAATTACTACTTTTCTATTCATACATGTTTCAATGTATATCACCATATGTTTACATGCTTTTACATATGCTTTTCTTTAAGATTGCAAATAACACAGTTGTTGAGAAACCAACAGTGAATAGAACTAATTTTAATTCGTGTGCTTATTTCAGATGCAGCTTCATCAAAAGGTTGGGGTAGTTGTCCCTGCTTCCAGGAATGGTTTTGATTTTTTTCAGTGATGATCTAATATGAAGGCACACATCAACATGGTTTAATATAAATACATACATGGCATTTTAGTTGTGTCCCGTAGCAGGTGTATTGTTCCTGGCTGGGATGAAATTAATTTTCCCATAACAGCCCTCACAGTGCTGTGCTCTGCACTGACAGCTGAAAAGGTGTTGATAGCACACCAGTGTTTGCAATACTGCTGAGAAGAGCTCACACAGCATCAGCTCTGTCCAACATTCCCCCCTCACCAGCAGGTTGGTGGTGGACAAGACCTTGGGAGACAGTATGGGCAGAACAGCTGGCCCAAACTGACCGGAGGGGTATTCCCTAATATCCTGTACCATGTGTTTTCTCAGCAACAGAAACTAAAAAAAAAGAGGAGGGGGGTGGGAGAGTGGGGTCAGGAGTGATCTGTTATTTACGTAATTTTTCTTCTGGAGCAACTACTACGTGCACTGAAGCCCTGCTTCCTGGGAAGTGGCAAGACATCCACTTCTGATGGGAAGCAGAGAATAAAATACCTTGTTTCCTGTGCTTCTGCATGCATAACCTTTGCATTTACTTTATTAAATTGCCCTTATCTTGACCCATGAGTTTTTTCCATCTTATTTTCTCTCTGCTCCATCCAAATGAGGAGGGGAGTGGTAGACCAGGTTCAATTCTTTCCAGTGTGAAGAGTCCAGTACTACCCACTTCCTACGGTAGTATCAACCTTCATCAGACTTACCTTCATATCATCCTTCTTGGATTTTCCTGCAGACTTTGATAAAGCAGCTCTTTCCAAGACAATCACTGGAAGTGAATGTTCTCAAATTCTGGAAATGCTGGTCAGAGGGAGGAAGATCTGACAGTTCTGAAACTTTTAATCTACAAAAGTCATATTCAAAGTCTGGCGGTCCCTGAAATGGATGAACTAAAATTAAAGTTATCAGATCTTATTTTCAACATCATTCAGAGAGATTTTGGTCTACTTTATTATGAAATGATAAGAAGGCTAGTCCAGCTTGTATTGAGGAAGAGGAACCAGATCCTATGCCATAATTTCACACTTCTCTAATTTACTTCAAAAGAAAGGAAAAGCAGATTAATATGTTCTGTTCCTTCTTCTCCAGATACATTACAATTTTTCCCTGAGACTTGTTCATCTATCAGAAGGTTAATAGTAAAAATATTACATCTAATAAATAGTACTTTTTATTAATAAAAACTAAAGAATATTATAAATTAAAGTAGAAGCTTTAAAGGTAAATGTAAAAGAATGCATAACTTCTCATCTTCCTTTTCCATTCTGCTTTTTAAGTCTTTTTTCCTGAAATTATCTGTCTCTGTCTCAGATTCCAGCTCTATTACAAAAAACTCTTACTAACCTTGGTTTTTTTCCTCTAGTAGTCTTTTTTTGACCCTCTAGCAGAAAGATGAAAGGCAGGTAATTTGTCTGCAGAGTCTCCAGACTGACGAGAAGCAAGAGACTTTGGGCACAAAGGAAATTCTAGAACTACTAAAGAAAACATCCCAGCAATGTGTTTCTCAGTGACACAATTATAATTTGAAACAACTCATTGATCAGGGCATACATTTTAGAAATTGGAATGAGAAAGTAACAACCTGTATTTTATGCTAAAGGAGAATTTTTCCACTGAAGGGAAAAAAAAAAAAAAAGCTTGGGAGTAAGAACCAAGAAATTATAATCACATTATCATTATCAAATCATTATAATTTTACAATCTTCCAGAATAGTAGTACTCAATTATCATCTTTAAGAGGAAGCTTGAGTGTGCTTTGTTTTAGCTATTTTGTAATTAGATTCTTCTTAATATTTGAAACATTTCTTGTTAAAGAGATAAAAATTTGCTTTCTGAAAGCTAAACACATTGATACATTGATACAGTGCTTTGTTGAGCCTTTTAGAAAGTTTGAGATGCAAGTTACAATTGAAACATGTATGCTTTTGTCTTTTGATAGAGCTTCAGCCCAAAGTGTAGAAATAACTGAAATCAGATTACTCCTGCAGGTAAAGTAATTGGTCCTGACATGACCAACAGAAAAAGACAACCCAAATTACCCTCAAGAATAATGGTTTTTATCTAAAACGAGTAGTCCACCTGCTCCTTTTTTTCTGTTGTTTTAAGACTGACTCTTCATTTGAAGAGAAATTTTCTTTCCTGAAGGGGAAATATAAAGAATGGGAACTGATATCAAAAGACAACAAGCTTTACAAATGTATCCAAGAGACACAAGTACACAGTGTCTTGGGGGGGGAACTAAAACAAAAAAAAAGGAAAAATAAGAATAAGTTATTTAGAGATGTTTCTGAATTTTCATCAATGACAATCTCTCCATAAGAGTTGACATTAATGCCCACCATAACAAGTCCCCAAAGCTCTCAAACTTAAGAAAAATTCTTTCCAGTTCCTCTGTTTCCCTTCATATCTCAGAAGGGAACCTGAGGTATAACAGAACAGGTAATTAAGGAGAAAACTAGTAGAAATTAAAGTTTACCATTTCACTGTGCAAACCAGTCTGAGAGTTTCAGTGAAGCTCCTGGCAAAGCCTAGGGTGTTTCCAGTGGCAGCTGAATGCAGGCATTGGCTGGGACCAGCTATCGAAATAATTTTTTTGTCTTTGTGCTCTTTTACTACAGTGACCAGCAGCCAATGTAGGTAATTCTGCTCACACTAAACCCTTTTCACAGATTGATTCATGGCCTAAATAACTGCTTATTCTGCTTCACATGATTGCAGGAAATGTCATTCTTCCTCTTTTTTTTTTCCCCTCTCTAATTTTCTTAAAAATTTTTACATTCCAGGCAACATAACATCTGCACAGTATAATCAACAGGTGACTTCTTTGGGATCCCCTCCATGCCATACCTCAGCTCTCCTTCCAGCCAAATCTCCTTCTCCAGTCTCTGTTCTTTCCCTCTAACCTCCCACTGCTGCCAGTATGCTCTACTGTTCTTCAAAGGTGCAGTGGAGTATTATGGAAGTGTGGTTCAAGGGCTATATTTACCACATACACTGATGTTTATTAGCTATAAATCCTATGGCAGGTTTATGAAATACAGTTTTGTCAGATACCACTTTTCAAAACGTAAGCATTCTTCAAAAACCATGGGCTAAATATATTTTCTTCATTCTTTCTTCAGATAATAGTAAAAAAATGAAGATAAGGCAGATGACCTCTTCTTTGCTTTATTACATGAGTGATATGAAACAGCCTTTGCTCCCCCCAAATCTACTATCATCAAGCATTTAAAATATGAGAGTAAATGCTCACAAGTGCAATAGATTGTTTACAGAATTCCACCAGGTTTCTTTCCTTTATGTGTGTCACAGTCTAAAGGCTCTTCTGAAAACACCTCTATTGCCTCTGCTGCCTTACAGTACTTTATCAATGCTGATGTAAATACCCTGTGTGTCTAGCTCTCATCTGGTCATTAACTGTACTAATTAAAACAGCTTCAAAATGAGTATTTAAGGACCACTCTGTAAAATATGTAGTGCCATGGTTTCAGATGAAGGCTCTTGGCTTGAAAGTTTGCGTGTGAATCGTGAAGTAGAAAGAATAAGAAGGAAGAAACTTTCCTGCAGGTGAGTTTCTCTACCATCAAGTCACAGTCATTTTTAACCTAGAGGGACTCTCTGAATGCACTACTTCAATAAGACATAGATAATGCACAGCAAACAAGCTAACACCCTGTATAGAGTTACGTGAAAATTCATGCAGTGAGATGATCACATGCACTATAACATGTTGCTGACTCATTGCTAGTACAAGAGAAAATAGTTTGCCCTCAACTTATAATAGCTTATCTCATTTGCAAAGAGAGAGAATAATAACCATGAAGTCATAGCAACTATCTCCACCTGTGATACTGATGAAATGCTGAGGTGGAGCTCACCAGGTGAAACTGTAGAGGTTGAAACTGTAAAATAAAAATATCTGTCTGGAAAAGGTTGTGCATTGAGACACAGGATTTTCTTCAAAGAAGATAAACAAAAGGGCAATGTTCAGTTATGATTCCTGTGAAGAAATATAATGAGTCAAATAACCGTAGTGTATTTCGTAGCTGGAGGAAAGGGTGGGGGTATGTGTGGGGAGGGAAGAAGACAAAAAGACATCTTCTGTCTGAGTCTGGCATCTATGAGAAACAAGAAGTTCCTCTCCTGAATAAGTTTCTCTTCTTAATAACTTCCTAAACTCCCAAGGTATACTTTTTATTTTGCTCCTTAACTAAGGAAGTAGAAGGCAAAAAATTAAGAAAAATAATTGCTCAACCTCACAATGGAGAGACTATGTCTGGTTTAGAGAGAGGTCAGATTAGTCTGTGAAAGCAGAAACTTGGTGGTTGTGAAATTTAAATGTCAATATAAGCACTTACTATATTTGAAAACATGTAAAACATGTAGACAGAGGATACATATGTTTGAGTTTGTTTATCAAAACTTACAGAATTTTTCTCACCAATGATCTGGAGTCAGTGCAACTTTACATCAATGTGGATTGGGGCAACAAGGGGCTCCCCAGCTTGGTTTAGGTGGACTACAGGCATGTTGAGTGTCAATCACTCCTGCTCACTGTGTGCAGTTTCAGGAATTATCTTTATGTGGAATCACTCTTCTAACTCACAGTCTAAGTTTAGTTCTGTGTTCTTACAGTTTTACTTACCTGTGGCGAATTTATCTGTGGTGGAGGGAACTGCATCAACCCAGGTCCTTCATTTCCTCTAGAGTCATTAAATAGAAGGATAAATATTTGGAGGCCAGGAGGGGAAAATCCAGTCCATTTACCATAGATGATTTCCATCTCTCTGGATGCACAGGCAATTTGCAAAATCTTCTGCAGTTAATTTTGGACAGAAATCTAGTTCTTCTACTGAGGATACAAGGGGCTGAAAAAAATGTAAGAAAAATCAATCTTTTCATGGGTCAACTGACCTAGATTTCTTTTGACAAGCTTATCTTCTAATATGATTCAGTAAATGTGAAATAGTTCTTAGACCTCAAATACTTTGGCTGATCTGGGGTACTGCTGCTGATAGAAATAAAGACAGAATCTACAGCATAAAAAGGGCATTAATTATTTTACTAGGGTTCTGCTCTGTGAAGATTTAGTAGGTAATTGTAGCACATGGAAGAATTACCTACATTTGGGAGAACTAAGCTCAGCAGTCCATGAAAAGCACCCAGTGAAGCTGCTTTGATGTAATCTATAGAGTGGTTGAAGCAAATGAGAAATTTAAAGATATGCTAAATAACTGTATAGTGGTATGTATTAGGAACCAGGGAAAATATTATCAGTGGACCATAGCCTTTCTCAATCTTTGAGTCAACACAACTGCATTCATGCAAGTAATTTCAAGCACAGAAATGTCTGGCCCTTTACCAATGATTATGGGTTTCAGTTTTCCAAATGGTTATGGAGGTTTTATTTTAAGTTCAATACTACAAAAATCAAACTGGAGAAGAACCTTGTATCAAGATAAGCTTAGAGTCAATCTTGGTCTAATTGGGCCACTAGTTTCTCATATTCTTATTTTAAAATCTCCTAATTGTTACTGACAACACCATGAACTGGTACGATGCGGATTACATTGTTCTTTTGACTGTACAATCTCAACATTCAAGTACATATTTACAGGTGAGAAAAATTTTGGAAGTTTTGGGTTTCAATTTTCACCTCTGCGGAGAGATTTGTTGACCACTATTCAGTGTAATAGGTATGGAAGAAGCTACTTAGCTCCATGAAAGACATAAAAAACTCGGTTTTACTTTAAAACACTGATTTTGTTGGCAGGATGTATGTACAATTTCATGAGGCAGAAAGAGAGTAATAGTTAAGAACATTGTGTCCTTGCCTTGAAAGCTTTTGCTGGAAGCTAAGTTTTATGCTTTAATTCGACTTAGAAAGAAAAGGGTATAGAGTGACCCAACAGGACCTTTCACAGTTGAATGTGCTTCTACAATTTAAAACATGCACTAGAAAATGCAAAAACTAAAAAAACAGATGTAGTGGTGGTGTTGTTCCCAAGATAACAGCCTACACATTAATTTAAACCTACCTTATTCTGCCCTAAGATGGCAGCCAGAACCAGCTTTAAATTTGTTAATTTGCTTTTAACCAGAGTGTTGTGGTGCGTTTTGAGTTTTCTAAAGTTCTGTATGTTTTTGTTTATGAGTTTCTGTAATGGTTCACCCCTACCACCCCCCTTTCCCAAATCCCTGTCATTTCCCCCTTACAATAGCCTATTCCCAGTTCATTGTAATCCTTCCCTGATAATACGCATCACCACACCCTAAGGCTTGACTGCTCTGGCAAAAGCTGGTGACTCAGCCAGGCTTCAAGTTTCCCCACTCCCCTTTTTGCCCCCAAATAGCCCTGCCAATGCCCTCTGTTCCTAAGTCACTTCCCTTCATTCCTAAAGGTAACACCCCCTGTATTTAAGGGCATGTAAGCCCCAGAATCTTCACTGGCACCTGAGCTTTGGGCCTGAATAAAACCTTCATGATCCCCAAGTGTGAGTCCGCTCCTTCTTCCAAGCCGGACACACGTCTCTGTCTGAGATTTGGATCCACAGATAAAACTCGTTTATATGGTTATCTGAAGAGCAGACTGGCCGGGGAACAGCTCAGAAGTAACCATACCAGAGATAAACATTTCACAAAGCATTTGTTAGAGCACAGATGATAAAAAATATATATATAAATCAGTTGAACAGGCAGCACAGTGCTTTTCTTCTGAGGAAATTTCTCTCAGTAGAAATGCAAACATTAATACAGAGCACATAGTGTTGTGAGTCAATGAAGCTACACTTTTCATTTTCATCATAGCCATTACACTGTCACTTCGTCATAGTCCTACACAATCCTAATGTTTTTTTCCTTCAGCATTTTCTTAGTGTAACTCCAGTGGACTGCAAGCTCAGGAGTATTAAAATGTATGCGACAATCATCAAGGAGACCTGGCTAGATTATAACACCAGACCACTGCTAATTCAATGCAATCATTTAATAGCAGAAATCAAAACTACAACAAATGTAATTGTCAATAAATATAAACATTGCTGTACATATATGCATCTATAAATGCCCAGATGGCAAACCTGCAGGATAAATTTCTTCACTTGCTTTACCAAAATTTGCCCAGTCTCTCCCTGGTCCTGCCTGCTCAATGAGTGCAGTTTTTCATAGAGAACAGAATAAACAAAGCAAATCGAGAGTAAAGATTCTGACACCAGTGGACCTGGTCTCTTCCTGGTTCCATCTGGTGTGACAAGGCACCAGAACCTGGACCTAGTTCTGTTCACTGAACTCCTACAGGAATTCAGAATCAATGCAGAATAAACTTCATGTGTACCTTATAGTAAATATTTCAATTAATGTAATTCAGTCCATTCAAAACAGACGATCTGAACTCTGACATTGCCTTTGAAACTTGTTTAAAACAATTTCAGTGCTGATGCTGAAGATAACGAACCCATGTATACATACATATAGTCTAACTCAACAATTTTATTTCTCCCTTTAACAGTCCAATATTTCCTTCAATTGTGGCATCATGTTTAAAATTTGAGAGAGCTCCCAGTTTCTCAGATTAGCATAGTTTATAATTTTATTTTTATTTGCTATCAAAATGCATATATTTATTCACAGTAAAAGCTACCGTAGTTCATTTTCTAGCACAATATGTAGTACAGTGTGTGCTTAAAGAGAGTTCTTGTAAATTTTGTGAGAGAAATCCAGAACTCCCTGAACTCTTCTGAACTTCGTGGTTTACATGCTAGCCACGAAGATGTTGTCCTTCTACCCTCATCCTCTCTTGTTCTACAAAGAACCTGAACAGTCATTAACTCTGACATTAGCCAAAAGAAACAATAAATGTTGGTGGTTAAAATTTCCTGTTTTCATAGTCTTAGGAAGTCTAATGGCAATCAGACCCTTACAAAACACTTGTGAATGCTGCGAAGTGTTCACTTTTATCCATCATTTTAAAACTGTCATAGTTTTGGAGTCTGGAAATAAAAGCCAAAAAACAGAAGCAGAACTCTATTAGTGATTCATTGGTGATTCAGAGTGTCTCATTTATTCCCTATTTCTCACCAAGGGAACTTGACACCCACTTCCTATCGCATCATTACTACAACCATGAGCACCAAGCCACAATATTGTTTTGTTGCCATTTATTATTGTTAAAAGCCAGCTTCTAAAAAAGAAATCTGCAAGAAATAGGTTTTCTTAATATCTTCAGTAGGTTCTATGGCTTAAACCCATCAATGGCCAGCTAGAAAGCACACAGTAAGAGAAAGATAAGATCTACAGATCTGCAGCTTCCAATCTGTCTCCTGTGATACTTTTAAACTGGTTCATCTCAGTCATTTGAACCTTGGTACACTCTGAATCTTGAATTGTGTAAGGAGGTTTATGGGGTGTTACTGAAATATTTTCTTGACTTCTGAAACCACCTCAAACAAGAAATAAGCTAGAATTGGAGATACTTGAAAGTGTTTTTCTGGTTTGTAAAAAATGTTCTTGTTTTGGTTTCGTTGGTTTGCTTTTTGATTTTTCATGGTTTTGGTTTGTTGTTGTTGGTTTTTCTTCTTTGTATTTTTAATGTGTTTTATATTCAAAATAGTTTTAATTGATATTTTTCAATATTTTCAATTAACTGCAAACTTCCCTTATCTTATTATTCACTGGCAGAGAGACTGGCATTCTTGTCACCAGATATGTGTGCTCTGAAGACAGGGAAATTAAGTGACATCCGATGCATTTTAACTGAATTTTTTCAGGCTTGAACAATAGACCTCCAAAGAAAACAACTTGCTGAAGATTTTATGTCCTGGCATGTAAAAATAATTCATATTTATCCTATATTTTCTGACTTTAAATCAGTTTATCTGAAATTTAAGGGACTTTTCTTTCAATCCCTTATACCCTCAGTAGAAAAGTTCTACAAAGTCCCACATGTATTTTAGAGCTACCTGTAGAATCACTCAGTGATCTTCATTTGCCTCAGACAGCTCTCTTTCTATCACTGTAGAAGAAAAAAAATTGAAGAACATCAGGTTTTTAATAAACAATAAATAATGATATTGAATAAACAACAAAATAAAATAAACAACAAAAATCTTAAAGTATTTAAGTATCATAGTATTTACCGTATCATAGTATTGCAAAGTTTCTTTGGAAGTTTGCCTACCACAAGTCCTGTTCTTACTGAGGCCTAAGTTTTACAAATTGCTGGATAGATCTGCATGGGGATAATTTTCGTATCACACAGAGAAAATTAATCTCTTTTGATATCAACATAGAATGAATCCAAGAAAAGCATGGAAGGAGGAGAAAGCTCCATGCCATGCTATGAGGGGTACTTATTCCAAACTAAGAGTTTAGAAATTCTACACTGAAAATCTATACTTTTTTTTAATTCAGAGTGACCTGAGACAAAAATCTTTGTTTCAAGCCTACGAGAAAAGCAATCAAAATCTGCATCTTCAACAGAGCAAATCCTATCCCCCAGGCTAATTTTTGTCCTGTGGAATACTTTCACGAGAAATACAACTTCTCAATATTTTTTTAAATTCTCTTTGCCAAACCAAAAGTTTTTGGGTTTTAATATGCTGTGTTTTGGCAGAAAGAAGTCTTGGCAAACCCAGCCCAGTGTTAAGCATGGTGGCCCCAGTCCATAAAAGCACTGGCATTCTTAGCTCTAAACAAAGACTTAAATCTTCTTATTCTTTTGGTTACTTGAAATTATACAGTGTTCCTTTAACAGAGATGTAATAAGATAGGAATATAATAAGAATATATTCTAAGTCAAACATGCTATGATTCAAAATAACCATGTTCTAGGAACTCATTAAGGTTATAGTGTTTTGGTTTAATTTGTCAAAAACAATTAGAAAATAACTGAGAAAACATATTTTGAATTTTCTGTTTATAGTTTGTCTAACTCTTTAAGAATTAAAAGGTAAAACTTTTAATTCTTAAGTTAAATTTAAATTACTATCAAAGCCTAGGACCTTTGGAAAGAATAATTCTGTAGTACAAAAGTGTGGAGTTGGAATATAACTCCATTTTATGTTTTCTTTTTAATACCATATTGTAGAGTATGGCATGTTTTTACAATATTAAAACTATATATATTAAACCATACTAGTATTTAGAAAACTTATTTGCATTTTAATAAGAAGCTGTACACCTTTGTATCTGTTAGATGCATGAAAATAAAAATGTGAGGGCCATGCGAAGACCAGAGAAGTTTATTTCTGTCTCAGCAAAGCTGTGCAAATAAAAGTTATTTGTAGTTTTATATGTGTCTTTATACATTTCTACACAGAAATACAAGACATTTTAACAAAATGTTTCAAGGCCACTTTTGCTTCCAGTGTTTCTCACCTGCGAAAATAAGTGTCTCCTACATTTTTTGTGTTTAAGTACTCTTGAGATAAAAAGCCATATAATAATGAATAATAAAGTAAGCAGAGAATAAGACAATAACCAAGAGCAGAGAGATAACAAACAAGAAAAATTCCTTGCAAACCTAGCATTTGTTGTTAAATGCTCTGCAATATAAGAAAAATTTAGATGATCAATTTATAATCTTCAGGGCACAATATAGTCTGTTTCTGGGGCCAGAAGATAGTTTTACTGACTTTTTTATGGAATACATAGCTGGCTAGGGCCAGTGACTGGAGCTGGAGTCCACTTCCAATGTACTGATGCAGAACCTCACTCTCCGCAGCTGGTACTTCCATGGCCTATTGCACACACTGGAGTGTGTCATGTCAGGAAGCTGAGGGAGAGTACCTTGCCCATCCCCAGAGCAGAGTAAATATTCTGTGGCAAGAATGCAGAGCCAGTGGCTCTCAGCCAGCTTTTGGCTGCCACCTCCAGGAGCCTGGGGCCTCGGCTGGGTGGATGCTGGCAACCAGAGGAGAGTGTGCAACACATTGGCAATGGCTTGGTGTGGGAGACCAGGTTGGAGCAGAGTCATGAGTCTTTAGTGACTTGGAGAGAAACACAGGAAGGAAATACAGACTTCAAAGGCCCATTATATTTCCCAACCAAAAAGAAGGAACCTAATTATAGATGAGAATGTGGCCAGCAGGGTCAGTGGTCCAGCTGGAAGCCAAGCTCTGTTTGCTTTATTTTAAAGGTCCCTTGAAGTTCCTGCTGTGTCAAATGTCAAACATATTTCTTAACAAAATTCTAAGTTTTAGCTAGTTCACATGAAGACAACAATAAAAATCTTATTGACTTCAATGAGACCAGAATTTGACTCTAATCCATGACCTGAGAACATTTCTCACAGTAGATAAGGATTCCATTTGATATCAGTTACTTGCAAACTTCTCTCATTGATGTGTTCTGAAGAAAGATATTTGTACTCACAACAAATAAAGGATAATTCTTGGTCTAGTACTCTAGAGAGAATAGACCACACTCTTTTGAGTCTTCTCTATAATATTTTCATGCCCAGAAGGGAGGTTGAGCAGCATTGCTGCTGTGAAACTTTCCTTCGGTTACTGCTAGAAAGAATGCCTTGGGGTTTTTTCCACTTTCAAGGCATCAGGTTTTGTAAGCTCAATTTAAAACCATGAAAGAATGCATTTCTTTTAGGCTGACTACAGCAAAAGATTGCTGTGTTAGGGACGATTTATTTACAGTGTTACAATGTGACACTCATTTTAAAGCAGTAAAATGATCATAGGTTTAAGGGGTTTTAATCATGTGATTATTATGTGTCATCATTATACTGTAATTTCTTTCTCCACCTCTAAATTTTTGGGAGGTCAGGGTGGGTAAAGAATATTAAAATTTTGGTAACTTTTCTGTTCTATAGAAATACTATATAGAAATACAATATAGAAATGTTGGCTGCAATGAGACATAGCAGTCCTTCACCTGACTTTTTTCTTGAAAGGAGAGACCTGTCTTTGGTCCCTTGGTATCTTCTCAAATCCTGATTTTCAGGAACATTTACTCTTAGATTCTTCTTATGTAGACCTATCAGTTCAACAACAATCTGCACCACCCCTGAAAACAGGAGGGCTGATGCTCTCCTGCATGCCAGCTGTGGTCTTCAGGTGTCTGGAACTGGATCAGGGATTCAGTCTGCCTGAAAACTGATCTGGTGAAAGCAAAGACAAAACAAATCCAGCGACCTGCACTGTGGGTGTACAGCTGCAATTGTAGCAGAACTAGTGTACACTGGAATCTAGGGTGGAACTTGGAACTGTCTTAGTATATTCAGAGGTCCAGGCTGTCACTTGGCCAGGACTTTGACTTCATCAGGGGCCTAAATGAAGGAGTTTGTCTGGATTCCTGGGTGGACGGCCATCTACCTCAGCCTGGAACCAAACAATATTGTGGTAGAAGGCATTCATGTTTCTACCTGCTACAGATCTCCCTTTTTACACATATCAGAAAAGCTTGCTAACTTTGAAATATTTCAGACAATGGTGAATAACACCATTTCATTTCCCTGACTTATTTTCACCCCAAAAGGAATGGAAAAACAAAACAATAGTCAGATATTGTCAGGATTTCCCAGGTAAAATTATGTTGTGTTGTTCATTGTTACATAATCACAGTTGAAATTATTTTTTTTCTTTGGTTACTAAATTCATTCTTTGAACTCCAAGTGCTGGTATGCACTTAAGTCAGAAAAATATCAAAAGTTCAGTGCTCGAAGGCATGTCTCCTTTTTTAGGCAGTGCTCAGGTCTTGAACTTCAGAAAAAAAATCTCTGTTTTTCTAATACTGCTCTGACTACATCTGCAACTGTCAGGAGATCTATATCCAATAGCCTGAAAGGTGTTTTGAGATGAGTAAATTTCAATTTTTAATGGGCAAGAAATAGTTTAGTGTGTTTTGTTAATTCCATTTAACCTCCATATACTTTCCCCTTTTCTCTTACAGTGCCAAAAAGAATGTCAGCACTACCTACAATATCATTTCTGACACAGCATTGAACTCTTGTTATAGAACTTCGTGTGGAATTTTTTTTTTTTGTACTTCTTTACTGTCTTATACCAGATCTCACTAAAATTGTTCAAAAACACCCATTAATGCAACATGTACTGGAATAAAGAGATATCTAAGGGCTGCTTTACTCAATACTAAATCATAAAAAAAAAATAAAATGCTTAATGTTTTGATTCAAATATTATTTTCTTCTGGATGTGGCTGAAATCACTACTTTTGTAAAAATTTATTGTGTGTTGTACACATAACAGCATCTACTTTTTTTCTGTATGCTACAGCTACTCATTCTAGAAGATAGCTATAAGCAGCCATTGCTTTGTTTTCAAGTCATGCTTTTCTGTATTTTTTCTGATTTTTTTTAATAAAAAGAAGTGTTATCAAGGACTTTTCACCTATCACAAGGGCTGAATACGTGAATGTTGTACTTTATCTGAAAAAGGACTCCTCCAGGAATAAAAATTCTCAGCACTCTAATAGTAAGGGAGTGGGTTAAATAATTCTGGTATTAAAGTACTGTTCACAGAGGGTCACTGTCAAACATTTCGCAGTCGTTTCTTTTTCCCTGATGTCCCCCTTCTTTTATGTTAAACTTATAAAATGCTTATTTGGTGGTGATACATGATCTCAGTGTAATGTGGCTGCTTACAGAGCAGCTGCTTTGATTGCTAACAGAATTGTGTGAATGTGGCTTGGCCACACGCAGTCGCTGTTGAATGATTGGATATTCTGATAGTGTTGGATCGGATTGATGCTTTTTAACTGAAAACTTTCATTTCATTTATAAACCTTAGAAAAAATAAGGCTTTGTCACTAGTGAAATTTCCCATCAGTAAGATTACTATCTTTCCAGAAATATTTAGATTTTTTTATTTCATTTTTCATTTTGATATAATACCTTTAAGCGCAATATAAACTTAGATTCATCTTTTAAAAATATGTGAAACTATACCTTAAGTTGCTTTTTTTATTTCAATAATCTTTGCAAAACCCAGATTGTTCTAAAAAAATAAAACACAGAACTGAAAGGTACATATAATCTTTATTTCTTAAAAGTCTCAAAGAAATATTGTGTTTGGGTTGTGAGAACTAGAAGTAGAGATATAGTCCAGCTTGAGTCGCAGAAAAAAATAAAAGGGAATTTAATCACCAGCTAACACGAAAGAGTCACAGCACTGCTTTTCTCAAATTAATGGGTCTGTATTGAGTCATAAGACCAAGAGAACAGGAAAGGTTGTTAAGGCCTGGTAGTGCTAAAGGACTTCAAGAAAAGGTACCATCAAATACAGCTTTAAGCTGTCCCTTGTAAAAGAACACTTAACTTATTTCAGCTAACTCTGTAGTCAAAATGAATTTTCAAACTAATGTGTCAGTTCTTTAAAGAAACTTCACTGAACTGTGCAGAAATATCCTTTTTGAACATTGGTGCTTGTTATGACCATGGATGTTGGAGTTAGATTGAGCAGCACTAGTCAGAGAATGACTTTGCCCTCTCCATCCTAAACCTGCACCCACCAGGCAGCCTCAGAAATCACAGCCCACTGAAGTTCTCTGATACTTTCATTGTATGATACTTCCAAGAACAAGTTGAAGGTGCGTAACTGCAATTGTAGTGAAATCTTCAGCACACATTGGGATAGTTTCTTCCCACATGGCAGACCATTTTCACTCTAGTATCCATATTAAGAATGCTTTTATTTTTGTTCTTAAAATAATGTCTTCCCTAGAAAAAGGTAATGAAGCAAATTGTTCTGCATTTACTGACCTACATCAGGCAACACAAATAAGATCGTTTGACTTCAAAGAACTAAAGTCCTTTTAAAATTGCTATGCTAAAGAAATTGGATTTATACGTATCTCATTTTCTTCAGTCTTCTAACTGAATTAGTAATTGAGAACAATTTTCCCATTTCACTCAAGCAAAACTATCTTGGGTAACACTGCCCTAGTGTACAGCTGTATTTAGGTTAGGTAGTGGCTGAATATTTTTTCATGGTAACTAAATCCCTATCGCCAGCAGATATTACCGTAGGATTTAACAAAGATTAAACTTCTAGGATCCTGCCAAAAGCAATAATTAAAGTAACAGGGATCTGCTTATATAAACAACTGTCATTTTATTTTAATTGGGACTTTTGCCTTTTAGTAGTGTCAAACAGAATAATCTTCCAGGGGACTTGACTTTCAAGATGTTCCCTTTAGTAACTGTACCTTTTATGAGCGAAAACGTGTCACATCATTTGCATACTCTTCCTATACTAAGAGACAAGCATAAACTCTTGAGAATTAATTACTGATTTAATGATAAATCAAGTTTTGAACTAATAAAATCTTGAATATGCCATGAAGTAAAAGACTTTTGATGCAATTAAAACATTGGAAACATAAGAAGTAAAAGGAATATATTTATAATGACAATGAAAATAGCAAGCTGGGGAAGAGCAAGAAAAAGCACTAAGTGTAGCCTGTACTGCTCTGCAAGAAGTTGTAAGTCATCCAGTCACTGTTGCTTACAACCTTCAGTGGCAATTGCTCATTTCCCCGGGATGAAGCCTGGGAAGGGCAGATTCCTGGGCAGCAGAAGGTTTAGCCTGTTCTAGGAGAGGAGGATAGGACAGTGGACTCCTGGAAGGTCCTCACTCCTCCCTCCTCTCCCCTTGATCTCCCAGCTATGCCACAGGTGTAGAAACACAGCCTGGGGCTGTCCCAAACCAGCCCTGAGAGTGAGATGGACAGATGGGGACACAGTCCCCAACTTCCCTCAGAATACAGGAATGCCAACCAGGCTCCCAAACTCAGGGAATGTCCACACACCAGGGGCTCCTCAGCTACTACACAGGGACAGCAGACTTAACTCAAAACTCTTTCTGGCTTCTCTAAAGACCTATATTATGGGACTACTGATGGTGGATCCCTTGTGCTTCTTTATCTCCAACTTGGAGCCCCGAATCCTGCCTGTGTCTTCCTGAAGATTGCAGTGAGCACCTATCTAAGTGCTCCAAGGCAAGGGCACCCAGTTTTATGAATTTATTGGGTACTAATAGGAATTCTAGGATGTGGCCCATGACCTGTTACTTTTAACATGTGCTTAATTTATGTCTCTACTTTTTATTGCATTATTTTGGCAGAAAAACAAGGAAAAAAATGTGTCAGTCTGCTGAAAATCCATTCTTAGCCACTGGCAAATCCAGAACTTATTTTTCATTCTCCTCCAAGTCCTGTTTGAAGGACAATGGTTTTAACTCTATTTTCCTATCCTTTAAGTAAATTAAAAACATTGTATTAAAAACAATGCCAGCAATGTTTTCCCTAACAGACAGATAGGCCTACAGAGTTTATTTGTGTAATTAAAGGCAGACTGGTCTTTAAAAGCTAACAATTTCCACAGAGTCTGAGAGTCTCTCATTGAATTAAGACAAAGAAGTAGATACATTTCATACCCTCTTTGCTGAGGACCTGCCTTTAAAATTCAGTGCCAAGTTTCTAGGCAAGCCTAAAAGGCCTCCAATTCTCAGGATGCACATTATCCCAAGCCACTTTAAATTGATTGATTTTGCTAAAATTCTGGCTACTGAAAATCACATTCTGAGGAACCAGAAGAGAAAGGTGTACAGGAAGAACTACAAGCAGAAGGGTGCAAGAAATTTAAAAGTAAAGCAACCACGAACTACTATTGCACAGATTATATTCTGGTATCTTGCCAGTGAAATTAACAACATTTTAGACACCCACATCACAAATGCTTTTACAACCTTAGAGAGATTTACAAATGCAAACAGGCAGAACAAGGAAAAAGGTACTCTTTCGTGTATCTTTTAACAGAGTTGATTACCTGATTGTCCTTTTTTTTTTTTACAATCGCTTATCCATAGTATAATGGCTGATAATTGACCCCAGATATAGTGGTCATGAGTATTATCTCTCCTCCTAAAACTTGTGCCCAATCTGATACAAGAATGTCCCTCTGTCAGAAATAGAGACTTGAAGGCTGATCTCTCAACAGAGAGGATATGGGGATTGGGTTGTACTTGGAATTTTGTTGATTCCAGCATGCAGTGACCACATCTGTCTGTCACCAGTTCTCACAGCTCTACAAGTATACAGAATGGTGCAAAGCAGATAAGTTTATTTGAGAAGTGCAGGAATTTCTGTGGGTCGGGATGACAGCTCTGCAGTGTTGATGTAGTGGAGCATTAATGATGCCTTCATTTCCTTTTCATACATTTCTGTGCCTTGAGCTTCTGACTCTGCTATTCCCACTTTTATTTTTCTGTGCTTCAAAAGCTTTATATCACTAAATTAAATGTTTAATCTTTATTTTCCATGTACACTATTCCAGACAGTTTGAGCACAGTTACCTTGGGCTATGTCTTACTCAAACCAATTTTCTAAAAATAAGGCAGCTATGGAAAAATATTATCAAATCCAGGGTGTAGTTATCCAGGACCGTTACACTGAACGATTTGTGAAAGCCAGAACTCTGAAAAGTTTTCTGAAGAAAAGTCAGGGTAGGGAATCCACTGTCAGCTGTTAAGTTCTTTCTACCATATTTGTTACTGACATAGAAGAAAGAGGATTATAAACAGGGAAGAATTTTCTGCGTTACAGAAAGAGCTGTTGCTGTAACAGGGAGTTTTGTTGTTCCCTGGAGCATGTTTAGAATCTCTTAGGAAAAAGGAGAAACAGTGCATTTCTGTAGCTCATTGCCCCATCTTCTTTTGAAATTATTATAACAAAAAATTAAATCTGCAGACACTGACTGCCTGTACAGATTTAAAGACAGCTGAAGGTCCACCCTTCTTGCAAATGCAAACAGATACTCTCAGAAATGTGCTTTTGTTAAAGGGATTGCAGCACACAATAGTGTTCATTTAGGCCTCACTAGATAGCAAATCTTGGGTAAAGCATGGATAATTTCTTCAGTCCCCATACATTCTGGGGCAGTCAATGCACATGACTCCTGTAACACAGGCATACTCTAGTTCTGCCACTGTGATCTCATTAAATAACTTCTTATAGAGTTGTGCTGTGCAGCTAGAGGCCGAGTGCAAGGAGCAGTTTTTACTGACAAGTGGAAATGACCACAGTTCTATTCAGAATCTTACTTAGCAAAACTGGAAAAAAACCATGATCGTGTCACAGCATGAGGCATTGGGTACTGGTGATAATGTCAATGTGAAAGGAAATTATACAGAGCAGCAAAATATTCCAACTCCAGGATATAATAAATACTCTGAGATCAAGAAGAATCATCAAGCCTGTGGTCTCCTGATCTGAGAATTTTGTTGCCAACACCCCAGAAGGCCAACTGCAGAAGAAGACTGACAAAATTCCACCATTTCAGCCTCAGCAGGTGAACATTTATTTATGTATTCCATGAGTCTGGAGGTGTTACCTTCCCAAGGGACAGTCATGTTTTGACTTATGAAAATGTCGTGTTATTGGATAAAGACCAGAGTTTAGCCATACAGACAGCAGTACCACTAGTCTGCACAGTTCTCACCCTCCCTTGCAGGGATCACACAGATTAACAGCTTTAGTAGTTTCTCACAAAATGACCAAGCTGAGCAGGACTGTGAACTAAAATCATCAGAGGATTCAAAACACAAGTGAAGCCCAGTGAGTGAGCCAAAGGATGGGCAGGTCAAAATTACAGAAATCATCCAGGGGGACATGTTTCCATTTCATGTTGAATGGTTTTCATATCAGGAACTTGTGCTACTTCTTTATCCAGAAGATTTTTTAACTGTGGAAACTGTCAGCTTAGTTAGAGTAGGCTTCCCTTTGCTTGATATTATTCTTAATAACTTCTTGCAGAATATATGGAGCACCTTGTGGCATGATAGGTCTCTCTCTACATCATGTTTTAGTCATAGAATTCTTGAAGTCCATGTAGACAATTACCAGTAAAAGATAATATGGAAGTCACCTGGCTTGCCTACCTTGAGTTACTCTTTAATAAAGCTGACTCAGAACCAGCTTGTCCATCTCAACAGCCTCTTCTGTTTTGTCGATTTCTGAAAGGGAACATAAACTACAAGTGCTGGAATGGCCCATGGAAAAGAAAAACAAAACACAAAAATCCCACACAACATTAGGATATTCAGTTTTAAAAATAAATAAATAAAGCCCCGTGTTCCTGTTCTGAACCTTTCAAGTTTTTCCAGTTTCAGTATTAAAAAACAGTGGTTTGAGTTTTGTTAGTTATAATACTCATGGAAAATAAGGTGTCAAAGAAGCTTTTTTGTTACATCACTTTAAAATGCTATTTTTTTTCACTTTCAGGTTACCCAGCTTATGCTTTTTTTAAAGCAAACTTCATTTTCATTCAAATCAGTACACTTTTCCAGCCTTTTGATTTTCCTTGATTTAAGCAGCAGTTCTTCTTAAACCATATTATACTTGCAGAAGGCAAATAGGAAAGTGTCTATATATAAATCCTACACAAAGATTGAAAAGTTTACATCTAAGCGCCCTTCTGTCTTTCATGTAATCACCACACTCTGGGGTAGACATGTCTAGAGGAACTGACATCATCTAAACTTGAAATAAACTTAAAGTAATTATAGTAATTTATCACTTAAGAAGTATACCTTATTTATCAGCACCATTTAGACCTTGATAAAATTATGGAAAATGAATGAATGCTGACCCCACTCACTTTCTTCTGATCAACATAATAAAAAGAAATTCTGGTAAGAGAAAACACAGAGGACTTGTTGAGTGACAGAGAGCCTTTGTTGGCCACTACAGGCTGTAACTGTCCATATGATGGCACCACGAGGGAAAACAAAAGCTTTCTAAAATAAAACTGCAAGTTATTTTGAAACCTGGAGCCATTTCATACTAGCATTTGATGGAAATTAATCAGTCCTGGGTATGTAAATATGCTCCAATCTACTTTAAAGTACAGTAACACAATTATATGCTCAATGTAAAGAGTATGTTTTAGGATTAGGAACTTTGTTTTTGCAGCAGTTTCAGAGCACCTTTTAATAATTTGAAAGAATATTTCTAATGCTAGCTATGTCTGGCACCATGGTATTGCCAGGTCTCATATTTCAAGTATTTCATGGTTTCCAAACACGTGCAAGCTAAGGACGCCAGCAACGGATCTAAGGTTAATTTCTTCTTTTTTCACATCCGTGGGGTTTTTTTGCCCCCCACCTAATCCTCAGGATCCAAACATTATCATCTTTAATTCTGATCTTTTTATGTGTCTGCATTGAGTTGGAATACGTAATATTTTCTTTTAAATGCTGAACCTATTATCACTAATGTAATAAAGTGCATTCTTTGTGCATATGGAATGCACAATTTACACAAGCTAAGCCAGAAGTTTGCATAAATGTCATGAAAATTTACTCTCATTTTGCAAATATGTAGTGTAAGCACTGTTTATATTGTATTTAAGGTGCTCTGAAAAGTAACCCAGTCATCATATTTGAACCAATGTGGGGAGGTGAGAAAGGAGTGCTAACAGAGCCCTTGCAGAAAGATTTTCATCAGGAGCAATTTGTTTAGCAAAATGAGTAATAGAAAAATACTCACAGAGAGCCAAGCCCAGAGTTCCTTTCCTCATCCTAATTGGAGGAGCTAGTATAGGGGCCAAGGGTGCCTTGAGCTTTCCTAAATGTGTGACAGCTGCCATGAAAAGAAGTTTGAATGAAAACAGGCCACCAAATATTGGCTGCACCAACTTCAGTGGAAATTTCACCAAGATTTAAGCTTGCAAGAATGCTCCAGTTTGGGTTCTGAAAAAAGAGACATGGTGGGGGAAAATTAAGGAAATTTAAACAACTGTAATCTCAGTATCATGGACTGGAACTAATATTTAATGAAGAGGTGAAGTATGAAGATTATGAGGCATAGAGGAGAAAATTATATCATTATAATACAAAAACCTCAGGGATATACTAGCTATTAAATGAAGATGAACAGCTCTACATCTGTGCTGGACTCGAAATGAACCAGGGTTTATAGGAATCTGTTTAAAACCTCATGTTTAATGCTGATCCATGGCTTACCCCACAACACAGATGCCTAATAGAGGCAGATAACTATGTTGGACTATATATATGTATATATATATATGAACATATTTAAACCATTTGCTAAGAAAAATAAAATTTTATGAAAGAGGTGCAGAGACAGCTGAAGGGCCAAATTCTGTTTTTAGTTACAAGTACGTAATTTCAAATTCATGTACTTGCATGTCAGCTGAGAGCAGATGCAGGGAGAAAACCAGATTTGGGCAGAATTTGACCCGTCTCCCTCAGCAGACTCTTGGATTTCTGAAATCTGGTTTTGTGTTTCTTTCACTGAGTGAGATCCACCCGCACATTCAATGCATTTTGGCTCAAACATGAATGTTATTAATTAATTTTAGCTTCATTAAATACTACCTTAAATGCTGAATAATTCTGGATCAAATGGAGAAGGATTAAAGGATCTCTAAGTCACAGTGGGTCAATTGCTGCTGTGATCTGTAGAAATAAAATTATTTTTCAGACATGCACAGTGTTACAAACTATGGATCAAGTAAGCAATATGTTGGCCCTTTATTAAGAGACACTTTCAATCTAAAGTGACACAATCAAACTATTTCAACACCTAGTTAGAGAAAAAAATGTAAGGATTTTACCCTGATATATCTTAATCATGCTTGGTACTAAATATTTTGGGCAAGTGCTTCCCATTATCTTTGGTAAAGTTTACAGTATTCTCATCTTTGATAGCACTGTGAGTTCAACAATTTTGTGTGTGTTGCACTATGGAGGTTATAGCTCAAGGATAAATTATACTTTCCAAGTATAAGAAAGGAGAACTCCTGTGGGTGATATAAAGACTCATCCTTGTGCACTAGTCCTTAAATGAGAAGCATCCACTTAGTTAAAGAACTCCATGTATTAGATCAAAAGGATTGATTACTTGACTATCAAGGTTGTTGTGTTTGCTTTCCTCTACGGGATTCTATAGCCATAGTGTTTATGAATGTGAATATCAAAATTAATTTTGCAAGGAATTATAGCCCTTCCTTGTATGTAGGGGAAGTTTAGCTTATCATTGGGAGCATCAGGTTCTGAGTTGTTAGCTCAAAAATGCTGACATATTTTTACAACCTAGATTATTATTTCTTCATGTAAATAAAAAATAATATTTTTTTGCACTTCTTGCCTACCTTTATTCTTAACAAAAGAAGAATATCTTCAGAGTACAAGGTAGTTGTGGAAGGGAGTGCTCTCTTTTCTTAGTTTTAAATTATTTTGACCTGAGTCAGATGTTTTAAAAGATGTGCATCAAAGAGAAAACACATGGAAGGATGTATCTTCAATAAAGTTATATCATGCCTGACTGCTCATTATCTTCTCCTTTCTCAATATTATGACCAGGCTGACAGTCCTTCAGTGAGAAACAGGATTATCCATATATTAGAAAAGGATGCTGGAAACTCAAAGCTCTGAGTCCAGTTTGTAGTGGATTAGCATTCCTGTGACAGGTTCGAAAATAATTAAGGAGGGAAAAAAACCCACTAAATGTATACCTAAACTTATGACCCAAATCTAGGTCAGACATACTTTTTTGGTATGCAGATCTGGCATACCATACTGAGATTCTTTCTCTTTCAACCTCTGCTGAAGACACCACATGTTCCTACAAATCTGGGTTAGAAAGTTTTTTATAGAGATTGTGTCATTCAGTTTTGCCTATCACAATACAGGACAATAGCCACCAGATCTTTGAATCTGAGGCTTTTCTCTTTCATGTCCTCCTGAGTAATTTCATTTGATGATCAAAACAAGAAAGAGCATGCTGAGCTGCAAAAGCCTTGGATCTGGCCTCTTATGGCTGTTCTCATATTCTAATACATCATTCATTAATATTGTCATGAACTATTTTTAAAGATAGAATAACAACACTTAACGGGCCTGTAGAAATACTTCAACTTGCAGATATTAATTAATTTATCTTCCTATTATCCTCAGACATCACAGAAAAGTCCCTTAAAGAGACCATTATTTCAGTCTCCTTGTTCCATGAGACTACTTACCACAGGGTAAATACCTCAATAACAGAGAATAAACACCCAAAGCATCCTCGGTATTAGCAAGTTGCCAGCAAAAACCAGAAACAATTATGCAGGGGGTTATGATTCAGAGCCACTGACTCCATTGTAACAATGTCTTCTTTATCATTTCAACACAGATCATAGTCCCATGCCAAGACAAATTGCCAAAACCTAACAGAAAAATATCCAAGGAGGCATTAGGAGCAACAACATTAAAGAATATTCAGGGAGTATCTAATGCTCACTCACACCCATTTGCTGTGTTGCATGGGACTCAGTGACCTTTTTTAGGACATTTCAAATCCTCTTGACTGGGCTGAGCTTGTTTGCTGTGGTTTAGTATCTTGTAGTTCTGACCAGTTATGTTTGTTTTGGGAGAAGAAAAGCATTTACACCAATAGATGTCTATGCGATATGAGCAGCGCTGTTTCTTCCTGTGCTTGCCAAGATTCTTAGTATGAATTTGACATTTTTGGTCATTGTGACAACCTCAGATTGGTGATGTGCTCAGAAGCACAATCTCTCAACAGAGTAGGACTTTGGCAGTGAATAGCTGCAGACAAAATGCAAGTGCAATCATGTGAAAAATGAAGAGCTCTTTCAGCAGAGTACGTGTCTTCAGAAGAAGGAATTACTTATTTCTGCATCCTTTTCAGCTCCTAAGCAGAGTTTCTTGCAGAACTCACTGTATCCTCACCATTAACAAGATATGCATGCTATTTACAGTAATTACTCATGAGGTTTCCTCCTTATCTGCCTTCCCATTGAATGTAATTAGCCAGTAATAATTTCTGAATAATAACTGCTTACTAATATAATAAGAAATACCAGGGATGGAATTTTCAAAGGAGAGTGAGGAAGTCAACTCCCATTGAGGGTTGTGTTTTTAAAGGAAAGAGTTCACACGCAATTGCTTTTATGGAGTATTACTCACTAATTAGCAGCAAACTGCATAGCAGATCCCACAATTAATGGAACTGGCTGGTAGCTGAAGCACAATTTCCATCAGAGTAATAGATTATTAATCTTAAGGGAGAAAATTACTTCCTTTGTTTCTTTTTTTCATTAACAAAAAATCAGATGATTGGAGAAAAAAAGAAATATTTGTAATTTCAATTGTAGTTGGTATTTTGCTCTACTCAAAACTCAATACGAGCAGGGGAATTGTTAGAGTTTGCCTGGTTAATTCCTTCCATAGGGTGTTAAAGTGGGCTTTCAAAACATTCAAGCCAAGACTAGGTCCTCTGTTTCACAGACCTGATAGGATCAGACATCAAAGCTCATTCACATACTCCTACTTGTCCTAGATGCCCAAACACATCAAGGCTTCAAGTTCTTAAACATAGGCATAGGGCATTCTTTTAGACACCCCTGAGTGTCTAACACATCAGCCCAGGGCTTACAACTTGACAAAGGACAACCAGGGAGACCTTACAGCCTTCAGGAAAAAATGGGATCTACTGAATATTTTCAGATGGCATCAGACATCCACTGATCTCATCTGGAAAAATAGCAAGAGAAAATAGCTTCTCATTTTCGTGAAAGTCCTCCTGACTGCTTTTGCTTAAGATCCTGAAACCCCAAGTTGTAAAACAAAAATAGTTTTCTGGCTTTCTGGCTTGTGCTACTTTTGGTTTAGTCATTTCTGTACATTTTCTGAAGGTGTTTGAACATTCAGTCTTCCCAAAAAGTTCAAAATATCTGTGTAAGTTTCATTGGAGTAATCAAATTATTCAACTGAAATTCTCCTCAACTCCTCTTATGTTTGATCTAAAATGGCTCACAAGGATCAGACACCTTTCAGCCAATGAATTTCTGATTTCTGTTGGAGTAAAATCTGCACCACTTTGAATTATATTCTGCTTCTCATAGGCCTCAGATAGCATATGAGAAATGGAAAAAGGCCATGCCACCTCCTTGTCCCTCACAGCCATGCCACTGAATCTGGTGAGAATGTATCTTCATGACTTTTCATACATTGGTGTTTCCAAAGATGATTTTTTCTATGTTTCCGTGAATTTGTTACGCAAACTGATGATCAAGCTATTTAATTTCATTTTTAAGGAAAAAAAATAGAAATATTTTCTATAAGATAGCCACCGTAATTACTCCAAATATCTTCAGTCTACTAATATGGAACTGTTCATAAAAAAAGAACTGACCACAGCTGTGGTTAAAGAAGTGGGGAAAATGTGCCTCAATCCTCACTTCTTGAGAATTCCCTTCAGAACAACTTAAATGTTGGGAGCAGGGCCCCCCAACTAAGATTGCCTTAAAAAGCACTAGAAATTTTTACCAGGAGTCAATAATTATACAAATAATAGGAACCCCCCCCCCTTTTTTTTTTTTCCCCAAGCAGCAAACAAACGTCTTGAAAAGGTAGTAGTGGCTACTTTGTAGAAGGTTCTATCCAAAAGTCTTACCTCCCTCTAAAGAGACAGCTTTTGCAAGAAACATCTGCCCAAATTGTGAACTGCTAATTGAAACTCTTGATTCTTTTCTTTTGCCAACAGCAAAGTCCAATAAATAATTGCTATCTTGCATGAGCTACAGGCATACTTACACACCTGCACACCTTTGTATGAGCAATGCTTTTAGGACACGACTTAAAAATACTTCCATGACAACAGAACTCCTGCATTTGTTTACTGTCTGGTTGTTCTCTCCGTCATTTGAAGTTTCCCAACAAGCCTGGCCTGAAAGGGACTTTTTTCCAGAGGGAAGAGTGGGAAAAAGTTAAAGATGAATAACTACATTGTTTAGAATCTGACATTCCCAAACAAATAAAGTCTTCAGGAAAACAAGTAGCAAATATTCAAGTTTTCAGTGTCTTTACAACATCATTGAAGTGATATGTAATATCAAAAGAAATTGCTTTCGGTAAATTGGCAATGGCACCCAGTGAAACTTATATAACTGTCTGGGTTCAGAAGAATGCTTGTTTGAATGCCAGTGCTTTCCCAGATTGTGTCAGACACTCCTTTCATAACTGTAAAAAAAAAAACCAGAGCCTTTCCCATCAACTGAAAATAAGCTGATATTCTTAATCTTTTCATTAATGCTAGATAACAGGGAGCTACAGAGAAGAGTAGCTGAACTTAGTGTTATCTGTTGAAAGAGTCTGCTGTTCCAGTTCCAGAGCTTAACACAATCACAAAGTAGAATCTGAAACAAGGAGGAGCCCAGCATGTCAAGAGTCATCTATGGTACAATTAATTTCATGCAATCCTTTCAACAGCTATTCTGCTAAAGACAGGCCAGCCATGTTGCATTTTAAAAGGGCTATTTTTGTAGAACAATGTTGCCCAAAGCATTTCCTGTTCTTATCACTCCTACGGCAATGTCTGGAGTTCATTATTACCAGTAGCTCTTACTTTCAATAGTCAATCTTTTGCAAAAGATGCTCATTCATGTTTTTTCCCATTCCCTACCAATTTGCCTTTGGAATGATCTGATAATATATCACTGTTACACTGATTCGCTTAGGAAACAGAGATCTATTCACATCTCAAGAAAAATTGTTGAACAAAAGGCAAATTCTTAGACCACCCACCCACCAAAGTCTTCTGCACCTTGTATGTCTATAAAAATTCAAAATCTTGAAAGAATTCATTTGCATTTTATTATTCAATGTTTGTCAAGTAAGTAATTAAGTAGTCGTGTTGGGAAGTCAGGCTATTCATGTTTTTTGTTTCTCTTTTACTGAAAAGTATATACTAAGAACATTTGGTAACAATTTTGTGTGCATTTGTTCTATGCTGATGGTCTTTATGTGATGGTTGTTATAAGCTTGTGGAATTTTCTTGTTTCAATAGAGTATCAAAAGAATAAAACAAAACAAGTGTAACACATTTTGGAAGCTTTAAGGATAAAACTACATTTATAGAAAACCTCTTGAATGTGTAGATGAGGGTAAACTGTATGAAAGGGACTCTATGATGTGATAGGAGAAGTGAGTATATAAACCAGGATGTCTCTTTCAGGACAAATTCTTAGAGTCCTTTTGATGCAACATGATAAACTGAAGTTCTGAAGTGGTTATGGGAAATCTGGAGCAAAATGGGGGGAAAAAATGTTTATCTCAGAAACTGAAGTTCAGCAAGCATTACACACATGCCTATCTTTACAAACAACTTCTTTAGAGAGAAATCCTGCCTTCACTGAAGTTACATTCCATATTTCCCAAGATTCACCAAGTCTCTCTGCTCTTGTCCATTAACTTCAAATACCTGCATGAACTGCACCCATGTCTCAGCCAGCAGACTTTGCCAGCAAGATTTTTCAAGGACAAATTTCACAGAAGAGTTTTGCAAACTAGTAGGAATTACATACCTGCTTCCCTACTCCTCTGGTTGCAAAGTTGTTAGACACAGGGAAGTGGCATTCACACAGATTCTATGAGCTATATCATTTTCATGACAGAACCAAGGGAGAGGGATAGTTTTCTTAGTTACTTGATCAAAATTAATGGGCATGGGAGAATGCATATCTCTGCATTGGCTTTACAGGTTTCTAGTTCATCCAGTGACCCTGATATCTTCAGCTCCACTGTCTGGCCACCACACATTCACCTCATACCACCATCTGGAAGAACAATTGCACTGGACTCTGTGCCGCACCGTTCCAGCAAGCTAAAATAGGAGCAAAGGCAAAGGCATTTTCTCTGATGGTTTCTTCAGATGGTTCAATGAGATTAAACTAAATGGAGTGCAAAGGCTGCTAGGGAGAAGCAGAAATGTCTTGATCAAGGTAGAGTGGCACCACAGCAACCATCATTGGTTTGGTCATGTAATTCAAGCCCAGAGTTAATGACTTAGATCCTAAAAAACAATGAATGAAGCATGTAATTCAAGTCTTACATGTGGAAACTTGATCTAAGATTTTGTATTTATTATTGGGGGGGAAAAAACTACACAGTGTAAAAATTAGGACTTGTAAGACCTCAGTATTGTAAAGACTTACACACACTTAACATGTCTCTTTGTACTTTAAGTGAAACTCCCAGGAGTGTATTGTATGATAAGAGAAATTCTGCCTTAAAAGCCAGATATACCACATAAGAGCATGTGATATATTTCTAAGTAATGATCAAAGAGTGTGTAAAAATAGGACATTATCTAATTTTGAGGATTTAAATTTTACAGTGAAAGACTTTTTAAATGTTGCCAGTAATTAAAAACAAAGGAAAAGCTCATAAATGAGTGGAAGTCATGTACACATGAAATGCACAGTGTTCAGAAGCAACTGGTCTCATGTGTATCAGTTACTGCAGGGTTAAGAACACAGTAATTGCTTCCTAAAATAATTTAGCTAAATGCACATTTTGTAATGGGCAGGCTGTTACTGGAAGTAGGCATAAATATACCACTATTTGTATGCATTATAAAATCTGGAGAAATGCTACATTCAGGAATTCCCCAACACCAGCTCTGCAATCTGGACCTCTGAGTCAGATTTTGACTTCTTTTATATTCATTCAGCACTCAATTAAACTGAGTCAACTTAACAGAAAGACTTGATTTTTACTCTGCAGGATTGCAGGGAAGTTTTATTGCGTCTGTTTTCAAGGCAGCGAGGTCAGCACACTGCAAAGCAGGACACTGACACACAGCCCAGTAGCTGCTTCAGCCTCACTGTAACTATCTGAAAGCCAAGAGGTCTGCCACACCTTCAGCACACATGGACAGGAGCCTGGCAGAAACAAAAGGCAAGACAAAATGCCCAAGTTAAGAAGCTGTTTTCACAAGACTCTTTATATTATCAAAGGGTAGGGCCTAAGGGTAGAGCCCTCCCCTTGTCTCCTGACACATCATAGCCTAACACTCACTGTGCCAGCCAAAAAATAAACGAACCTCCCTCCTTTGTGCCAGTTCAGTTTCAGTCCTGCCCCTGGATCTACTTTAGCATGAGGCCCTACACATGTTGATGTTGACACAAGGCTGAGTGAGGTGCAGAGAAGCAGGAGGGGAGGATTGTCTTTTCCAGGGGCATTTTTTGGACGTCCAAGTTTTAATCACACTGATTTTCCTGTATGAACAAGCCTTGGCCCAGAATTTCCTGTCCTCCTGGCTATTGTCATTGAACAACCCAGTCACACAAGTGAGAAAAGGATTAGGTGTATCTAATCTGTGTCCACTCACAGCAGTGGAAAAAATCCATAATATCTTTTTTAGTAAGGGAATTGTGAACATTTATATTGCTGTAGACTAGTGTAGTTAAACCACAATACAAAACTCCTGGCTTTCAGGCCAACACGTTAGCATATGTCACACTTGCACCCAAGTTAGTATATGTCAAGAAATTGGGAGTTTGTGCTATTTTTACTTCAAACCAGTGGTTGCCAAGTATCTTACAAGAAAAATTATTTCTTAGTAAAAGGAGTTTGACATTTTTTCAGAGCTTATTCCAAAACAAATTCTTAGCACTGAGACCATTGAAAGACTGAAAAAAAAGCTAAAAAACATAGCCTTAGACATTTCAAAGTAATCTAGACTTAAATTGGAATAGCCTGAAACAACTCTGCTGCTTTCAAGGTGACAAGAATTAAATCCTGCCTCTTCAGACATATTGCAGGATGGATACATTTCAAGACAGTATTTAAACCACTGCTTTGTAGTCTTAAGGACACATGACCTAAAACGTATGCTTCAACTTTTGCCCAGACCATGGGGTTTTTTACACAGTTTGTGTCCCATATGAACTAACACAATGAACTAAGGATCATAAAAGTCTTCCAGGTTTTGAACATCAACAAACTTTGTCATGAATGAGGCAGAAGTTAGGGGTTTGTAACAGAAGCCCAAACTGGGAACAGTTGGGCCTTCTTTCTCTCCACAATTTTTGATCCCTGTCTGGTTGAAAACTTATTTTCAGTCAAATTCCTATTTTGACTTACTTGTCATTTTCTCTGGGTTATTAATATATGGCCATGAACCCACATACTGGGCTCATCACATTGATGATTTTTAAAATGCCAGTCTGAATGCCAAGGTTTTTGAAAACCTTGGAAGAAAACCAGCCTGCTATCAAATTTAGGCAAGAATTCATCTTTTGCTGCATGTCATCATTTCCGTTTGCAACATTATGAAAATTACGGAGAGGACATGTTGCATAGTATATAGAAATTTCTTCTATTTAATTAGTTTCTACTGAATACATTTTTTCCCTATGAGCCATTCCATTAGTTCATAGCCCAGACTACTGACCATGTGAGGTGACTAATACAAAAGCCAAACTTGAGTTTAAGTTAAACAACACACTAAGAAAGTACAGAGGAAAAATACCTACTGGCAGAAGTCTTGTATTTGGAAGCTGATTTTCCCGTTTCTGTTTGGAACAGTGTTGGAAATAAGCTTCAAAGTAGCAAGACAAGTACAAAATGTTGAAAAGCATTAGTTTATACAGCAATTCTGACTGGGCTTTGCCCTTCAGTCATGCCTCTGAGAAAACAAATTGAATTTCCTGATTTCAAATGGCAAACTCTGCTATTACATACTTTGTGATTTCAAAGAGCATCTGTCATCACACAAAGACAAATACATTTCTTAGAGAAACATCTGGTGCTTTTTTAAACAAGCCTCAGGCCAGGTCTGCACAATGAATGAAATATGTACTATAGATAGAGTGTTATTTAGTGTTGCTTTTCATTTAATTAACTGTGTGTGGAATGTTTGTATTGTCTTAACTATCTCTAAAATATTGGCTTTCTTACCACTTTAGGCAATTGTTGCCTTTTAAAAACTAAATGCAAAATTATGCTTTGAGTCTAACAACAAAGAGCAGTAAATCTACTCCACTTGATTTCCTAGTTCCTTGCAGGATATCTGTGGGAAAAAGCAGTAGATTTTCACACATCTCAAAGAAGGCAAGTGTTTAGTCTTTGTACTTAGAAAAAAAAGAAAAAAAGAAAAAAAGAAAAAAAGAAAAAAAGAAAAAAAGAAAAAAAGAAGATCTCTTCTTTTGGCTGCCTGAATGTACAATAGAGAAATTATTATACATTCAAACCCACTCCCCAACTGAGCTAATATCAAAAATCTGTAGCGCAGCTCAGAAAAGAATACAGAAGACCTAATCAACATAGCAGTTCCCTTGAAGTCCCATGTCTCAGATTTTGATTGCTTTCTTGGGAACTTTTTGCTGTGATGGAGTTAGATCATCTACTAGCACATTCATTGCCTTCTGATAAGGTATCACAAACTCATTTGTAGCATTGCTCTTATGTCAAAATTCAGGGCAGTGATGGCTGGGCAGAGTTCCTTGATTTCTCTCTGTGGTTAGGTTTTGTCATGTCTTGTGACTGACTGTCTTTCACAGTTAATGCATAAGTGGAGGGAATGGTTGGGGACAATGCCATACATATAAGAAGGCTGATAGGAAACTGATCTTAATATGAAAGAGAAGAGAAGAGAAGAGAAGAGAAGAGAAGAGAAGAGAAGAGAAGAGAAGAGAAGAGAAGAGAAGAGAAGAGAAGAGAAGAGAAGAGAAGAGAAGAGAAGAGAAGCACAAGGATGGAAAGGAGGCAAAGTAATTAATCCAGATCATGCAGAATGACTCTAATGATTTGTCCATGGGACAACACTTTTCACTTTTCTTGAAATAAAGGGCTGTGCTTTGTTTTTGATTTACTATATTGCCCCTGCTGTTGTGTTATTCAACACTAAGTCAAATGTTTTTAAAGACTAGTTTCTAAATGTGATGCTGTGTCTCTCTTTGGACTCACACTACTCTGGAACAGCACACATTCATGAGCAGATTTGGCCAATCCTTTTACCTTGCCCTTCTTTTCACTACAGGGAAAAGGACAGCATTTCATCTGCATCCTCTACATTCACATCCTGCTTTTAGGTGAATGGTTCAACAGTCAAAAATGCAACCAGTACACTAATGTAAATATACTGCATACACTTAGAGGACAAGGAACCAAAATAGCAAGTATGCATAAATAGATAAGTCATAAAGCACTAAAAAAAAGCCACTGAAAGGCAGAATAAAGCTTAGTGTATGTCTGCATTCAAAACAAAACAAAAAGGACAAACAAGACCTCAGAACGCATAAACAAATAATTGGAACTCAGCTATAAAGATCTATTGCTAGGCAATGTAACATCCTTCCCACTGAAGTGTCTTTTGCAATACTGTCTGCAAATTAATCTTCTAAGCCAATCCTTTTTGTCATTAAGGATGAGTGTCAACTTAGAAAGTAATTTTGGAGTGGATGAGAACTATTATGCCTAAACCCATAAAATATTCTCAGACTAACAGGAGTCAGTAAGAAATTTACATGGATGGAAAATTATTTGTTACAAGCTCCTGTACAATTTTGTCCATATTCTTCCAAGGCAAGTGAAAAGCATAACTGTTGGGCTGAAGATAGGATGTACAGAATAGTTACCTGATTTGTGAAGCTTAAGAGCTTTTTTATCCTCTACAAGCAGGAAAAAAAAATGTAGTAGACATCATGTATTTCTTTTGAGCTAAATTCTTTGTGTTAGTGTAGCATTTTAGAAAGCAAAATAATCCTTTAGAAGGATGATGGCAGCCTGGCTAGCAGTACTGTATAGCACACACATTCAACAGGCAGCTCAAATTACAAAGGGCTTTTCCATTGTCTAAGCCAATGATCACAAAGTGTTTGTACTGATGCCAAGTTTTGCACTGACAGATTTGGGTGGGCATTACTGGAAGTGAGCTGCAATGCTTTTTAAAGAAAATTTGGCAACAGTTGCTGAAAAGGTTTGCCATCACTGATCCAGGCTACTCCATTTCAAATCTAACCACCATTAGTCCAGAAATGTGTTCTAACATGTCTAATATGAAACAAAAATTTTTACTTTCTAAAACCATGTGAACATTTGAAGATCATAGAATCATAAAATCATTTAGGCTGGAAAGGATCTCTAATATCACCGAGTCCACTGCCAGTGTGCCACATCTACACATCTTTTAAATATCTCCAGAGATGGCAACTCAACCACTTCCCTTGGGAAGTCTGTTCCAGTGCCTGGTAACCCTTCCTGTGAAGAAATTTTTCCTGATCTCCAATCTAAAACACTCCTGGTGCAACTTGAGACAACCTCTTCTTGTCCTGTCACTTCCTACCTGGAAGAAGAGGCTGACCCCCTCTCTCTCCAACCTCCTTTCAGGCAGCTGTAGAAAGTGATAAGGTCTCCCCTGAGCCTAAGCTTCCTCCTAACAGACTTGTACTCCAGAACCTTCACCAGCTTCGTTGCCTTTCTCTGGGCATGCTTCAGCATCTCAAAGAGCTATAAAAGAAAAACTGATGGAAACTTTGGGCTGCTGTCCAGAGGATGGTGGGTGAAGTAGCATAGGAGAGCAGCAGTTAGTCAATCACACAGTCAGCTGGCTGAGAGGAAGCACTAGATACTCCTTGCTCAGAGGGGTAAGGAACATCATTTTACCCAGTTGTCTTGGTATAAAAGTAATTTATGATCCAAAAACATTCCGTCTAACACTAAATCTGTGCGTGTAGATTAGTCCTCTCTACTCAAGTTTGCATTCTGGTTCAGCCATAGTACTGACAAACTCAATTGCACAAATGAAATAACAAAGTTACTTCATTTCCTTGATCTTGTCTCCATAATGTAAAGTTATAGAACTTAAACTAAAGGTTAAGTAGGCAATTGTCAGCCGAATTGTGATGACTAGATCATATGAATGCAAATAAAATTGATGGGGAAGGAAAAAAAATACAGAAACCCACGATTATTTTACATTTAACTAATGTAAAGGTGAGGAATATCAGAAAGCAGAGAAAATAACTCCAATCTTGTTGTGAAGTAAATGTATGAAATATTGCTCAAATGTGTAGTTCTAGGCATAAAAACCATGTGTGTGTATGTTTGTATTTATGCATATGGTTCTTTGAACACAGAATTTTGTCCAATTTCTCTACTATTTCCACAGATATTGGTTTGCACAGAGGGACAGAACAGACAAAATAACATTCCAAGGTAGGTAGGGATGTACTTTTTTTGTAATGAGGGAGATTGCATCAGTCTGAATAAGACTTTCCATTTGTAATGGATTCATACTGATTTAAGACTGATTAAACCCCATTCTTCTCAAACAGCTTCCTTTTGTGGTGTGTTCCCATGTGTCAGAAATGAAGTATAGCTACTGCACACTAATGTCTATGAAGTCCCTGATTGTAGGAGCCAGCAGCTTCTCTTGGGTGGCTCAGCCTGCGGAGTTTGGGTCAAGAGCACTGTGCTGTGTCTCAGGGGATGACACCAGAGGCTTGGAGTTGGGCTTAGGAGGGAATCACTGCCCCTCTCACCCTCTGCAGAATTTAGGCTTGCTGTGCTCCTGTCTGCAAACAGCCTGGGGAAATTTATTAATGCTGGTTGTTTATTACTGCTGACTTGTTTATTAATACTTAATTCGCTCTGGCTTACAATTGGCAGGTTACAATATTTTGTTCACAGCAGAAGAAAGATGAAAAAAGATAAAAAAAGATGGAAAAAGTAGGAAATCACAGCAATTAGACCCTTCTTAAAGCCAAATAAGTTGGGAAAGGAGCTTCATGTGGTAAAAGCCCGTAAGTGAATGAGGTGGTCCTCAGAGGCAGAGAGATGTAGTGCCAAAGCAGCTGAAGAGTAAGACTTGTGGTGTGGTTTTCAGCAAATAAGAGAGATGTGGGGAGATTACAGGAATCAAACTAATACAGGAATGTTTTCTTATACTAAGGTTTGGGAATTTTCTTAACATTTAATTTCCTCATTCTTTACTACTGTCAGAGTGTGGGCTTGCACAGTTTTATGCAGCTCGATGACTAATACTTTGTAGGTATGTTGAAAGATATTTCTTTTGTCATTTTAACCGGAAATTGACCTCATGAGAGTATTCCCTGTAATGTCTTTCTATAAAAACGAGAAGTTATGGACATGTTGCAACAAAACGTGACGGATGCTGAAAAAAAATATTAATGTGAGAAAATAAAGAAATACATCTATAGATATTTTATGCTTAGTTCTAACTCCAAAAATCTAAATAAATTAAAAATTATCAGCCATACTTTCCTCCCGGTTCAAATCTCTAGTTTGAAAAAACTGTTTCATTATTTAAATTAGTCAGGTTACTGCTTCCACTTGAGAATATTTCCAGTAAGACCATTTTATCCCATAAAATGTGTTTCCTTCAGGTCTTACAGTAAACTGAATATTTTGGTTAGAAAGTCTTCTTGGTAGAAAAATAATTGCTAAGCAAGTGTTAGCATTCAATGAAAAGAAAATCTAAGATAAAAAAAAGATTAGGCTCTTTCAGTTTACAACAGCATGAATATTTAGAGAAACTATCAGTCCTTTCCTAGAAAGCAGATATTAAGTCACTTGTAAAGAATTATTTACTAATTGAAATAAAACCCAAGGCTAAACAAGGGTGACAAAATACCTCAAACCTGAAATTTACATTAAGTTAATCCACTTTTGAAATCTGCTGTTTGACTGCTTATATTAATTTGTTTCACCTTGATAAGATCAATAGTTTAAAATTTATTAATATATTTATGGAAAGAGACATACAACACACAGAGATGATGTAATAAAGCAAGTTAATTCTAAAAAGTAAATTACTTTATTGCTGCTTTCATGAACATATGCTTCCAGATGGGAAAACAAATGTTTTTGTGGAAGCTGGACAACAACAATTAAGGAACATACCTGAAACATATTAATAAAGGAAGTAAAGGTAAGTTATTAATATAATATTAAGGTCTATCATTAGTCAAAAAGTAGCAAATAAAGGGTGAATAACAAAATCCTCAAAGGTTCTTGCAAACTAAGACAGAAACCACAGATACAATACAAAGCCAAATGCTTCCTTGTGGGCCTTTTGCTGTATGCTGTGGCAGAGACACTCAGCAAGTACCATTTCTGTCCTTTTATTTATTTTGCTATGCAAACATCATTATCCTCACTGTAAACCTGGAGGAATGAAGCACAGTGCAGTGAGAATGGGAAGATCAGTGAGCCAAATTTTCCTTTCTTCAGATTGCAGCTTTGGAACTCTTTTCCTGCTGGGTTAGACTCCGTGTCCCTGTGAGCTGGAGGCAGCCTCAGTGCTGACAGAGGGACTGCACAGTAACCAAGGCACATTGAGTCCCAGGCTCCATGTTGTTATCACTCCTGTGGATACCTGTGCTCCTGAGCATCTGCTGTCCTCCTAGAAGCTCAGTTTCGAAACAGAGTGCATGACTTTGCTTACAACTCTTTTTTTTTCTCCATCCCACATAAACTTCCTTTGATCTCAAATGGTCCAACCATCAAAATGTCTTCTGCCATATAAGCATGTCCTTTGATTCTCCTTCTAGTCCATCAGTTTTTATTCTTGCAAAAGATTTAAATCCTTTTATCTTTCTTGAAAATGACTGACTTAGTCAGTTTTTGACCTTTTGATCTAGTCATATATTTTCAATTCTCCTCTTTTTTTTTTTTTTTTCCTTTTTTAATATATGTATGTGGTTGGAGGAATGATTTATCCCAACTTTATTTTGCTAACCATTCATGACTGAGGCTTCCTCTTGCTTCAGCAGATATCCTGCAAAGTCCTGATCAACTCACAGATGTCTCTTAGCACACTGAAAAAGTTTACAATTTTATCATGAAATCTTTCACAAAGAAACATCCATTAAATCTCAATGAAGAAAACAAATAATTTACAGAGTATATACTCTTATTTAATATCTACTACTGCTATTAGTTATTATGGAAAGTAATTGTTCCCAGCACATAAATATTATTAAGTGGTGCATCAGATATCATATATATAGGCAATATATATATCATGGAACAAAAAAAATGCCTTTAGATGACAGCTTGGAAACTTGTAAATTTTTGTGTAAAAGATTAAAGGCTGTTTTTTTTTAACTCTGTCATATCAAGTAGATCTGATTTTCCATACTTGGTTCTCTTAACACAAACATGTCAAAGACATCAAACCATATAAGAAATCACAGTTCTTTTTATTTAAATTCAGTTTTAGCACAAAGCTGTGTCTGCGAAACTTACGTTATTTTATTATTCAAAAGTTAGCTATGTATCTCATTAATAAACTAAAAAAATAAAGTAAATTAAATCTCAGAACATTTTAGAACTGTAAAATGTATCAGATACTTTTTAAGCAGCAGTATTTCTGTAGTGTTGGTAAATTGAAGCGTACCAGAGTAATCTGGTCATCTGGTTCAAGAATAACAGGGGAAATAGACTTACTTAGCAGAAGTGTTTTCTCCTCTGTGTTCTACTCAAAAGACCTCTTTTAATCAGGTCAGAATATGTTATCATGATCATCAAGCCATGCCTCTTCCACAGCTCTGTTGCCACATTTTAGCTTTGCTCCTTCAAAAAACCCAGAACTGCTGGTCAGAATTACTTAGAAAGATGCATGTTTTAGAGTTATTTCAAAGATCTGTATCATAAAAATCAAAAACTGGTTTGGGTTTATGATGTACCTTGAAGATCATCTACTTCCAAACACCCTGGCATAGGCAGGGAGACCTTCAAGTACACCAGAAGTTTACTCAGAGCCCTGTCTAACCTGGCCTAGAACACTGCCAGGGATGGGGCATCCACAGCTTCTCTGGGCAACATGTGCCAGTACCTCACCTCACTCAAAATAAAAAATTGTTTCTTAATATTAATCTAAACCTACTCTCAGTTTGAAGCCATTCTCCCTTTTCCTGTCTCTACAAGCCTTTGTAAATAGCCTTCTTTACTGTAAGTTCGTTTCAGGTACTGGAAGGCCACAATTAGGTCACCCCAAGGCTTTCTCTTTCTCAGGCTAAACAATCCCAATTCAAAATCCAAAAATCCTTTCCCTACAGGGGAAGAGAGGTGCTCCATCCTTTTCAGCTTGTGTCCGTCCTCTGGACTCACTTTAACAGGTCCTTGTCCTTCCTGTGCTGGGACCCCAGAGCTGGATGCAGCACTGCAGGTGGGGTCTGAGCAGAGCAGAGGGGCAGAATCCCTTCCCTGCCCTGCTGCCCACACTGCTCTGGATGCAGCCCAGGACACGTTTGGCTTTCTGGGCTGGGAGTGCACATTGCTGGGTCAAGTCCAGCTTCCCATCTGCCAGCACCCCCAAGTCCTTCTCATCAAGGCTGCTTTTCATCCATTCATCCCCCAGCCTGTGTTAATTCCAGAGGTTGCTCCAACCCAGGCCCAGTGTCTTGCATTTGTCTCATTAAACCACATAAAATTCCCATGTGCCCACTTCTCAAGCCTGTGTAGGTCCTTCTGGATGGCATCCCATTCTTCAGATGTCTCAACAGCACCACTGCTCATGTCAGCTTTGCGTCATCTGCAAATTTGCTGAGGCTGCACTCTATCCCTCTGTCCACGTCATAATAGAAGATAACACTGGTCCCAATACAGACCCTGGAGGGACACTACTCATCACTGATGCCCACTGTGATAAATCTGGTATAAAAATTCGTAAATAAAATAATAATCAAATGTATAATATAATGGTGTTAATAAACTGTAAAAACCTAGCAGGTAGAAATCTGTACCTAGCCAAGTCTCCGCGGCTCCAGCTGTGAAACAAAAAAGCAGGACAAGGACCATCAGACCAAACAAAGACACTAGCCAGCCCCGATAAGAATCACATCCTGTCCGATGCAAGGAGAATTCCTTCTTGAACGGTGAAGCAGGATTCCCCGACGACGAAAATTCCCCGGCACAATATGCATACCAGAATCAACATAAGACTGGCTGGCTCAATTCGCATAAGAAAAAGACCTTCCCGGAACGGATCCACGGGACTCAGCAAATCCGGGAAGGCCATCTAGAAGAAATTTGGACTATTTGGTCCATCCTGGACACCTGTACTGCCTCAGGCCAAAAAAACCCTATAAAACAGCAATCTGAGAATCGTTCGGTGTGGATTTGGATGACTTGTACCTTGGTGTGCAGACCCCTCATCCACCCGGCGCGGTGCTGCAAATATCCTATTTTGTGGTTTTCTCTTTTTATTGGTGATTGGGATCGTTTTATTAATAAATTGTTTCTTTGTTAATCCGATTTTCGCCGTTACGTTTATAACACCCACTAACACTCTGAGCCATTGATCATTACTCTCTGGATGTGACCATCCAACCAATTCTTAATCCGCCTCATGTACATAAACAAGCTTGAGGAGAAGGCAGAATGCAGATATTAATTTAAAAATGTGAATAACTAATAATTACGACTTTTGCTGTCTTCTTTGTGAAGCTGGACTCCAGAGGCTCTGCTGATCTAAAGAAGAGGAACAGCTGAGAGCAAACCAAAGACTGTGAACAAAAGGGTCATCAGCTGGTCATCAATGATAAGATCTTTTCATTCACATGGCGGAAGAAATCTAACAAAACTTCCTGTGACTAAATGAAAAAAGAAGTTTCTGTAACAGCAGATGAAGTTTTGGCAGGATATCAGATAAATAATTCTATGTGAAATCGTGTGTGTTGAAGGTATTTCATCCAATGGATTTATGGAAAGACGAAGTTCCAAGCTACACAAAGCATGACACACAGACAATCTTGACAACATCAGTATGTTAATACTTTTATCAGCTGCTACTGTTACTGCTGTCCACCTTATCCTGCTCTTCTATCACATAGGGACAGGCAAGAATTTTAGTCTCCATAACAATAAAGTCTGTGTAGCAGTACTTCATTTTTAATGCAGACAACATCACAGGCATAAGAATGAAGAGATATTTTGTTGTTGCTAACCATTTGTTTTTGTTGGTATCTGCATTAAAGGCTGGTGCATATTGCAATAACAGCTCTGTCAAAGATGTTCACTAAACAGCTTCTCCATATAGAGGTATTCACATACATTCCCCCTTATATTCCCCCCCTTCTTAGATTACATAAAATTCAACCTATGTAACCAAGTATGTTTTTGATTTAGAAGACATAGATCCCTGAATCTCTATCAATACATTCTCTGCTGGCTTAAGCACTCATCTTTCTAATAAAGATATAGCTCATTTTAGTAAGAAATTGAGGAGGGCTTGTTCCTGTGCCTTTGCCAGGTCCTGAATATCGGTACACTCTGCAGAAATATGTATTACTACTTTCTATTGCCAAAATGAACAGTCTTCCTAAAAAGCATAATTAAGCTGTAAAATATCAGTCACAGAGCTGACATATGTCAAATGGCTCAGTCCTAAAAGGTTCTGAAACTGCAACTTAGTGCTCAAATTTCATTTAGAAGCCTAAAGTGTGTATCCCATGAAATTTCATTATCTTTCTTGATTTTGAATGTTGACTTAAAAGAATTTTGGCTCATAGAGTGTCAGAAATGAATAAAGGTTTCTGATCTTAGACATGTGTATGCTTGTATATATATATATACACACACATTTATATTAAATCTATATATGTAAATATATATATATATTAAAATGTGTATGTGTGAGTGGACAATACCTTGTTTCTGTTTTCTATAACACTACAGATGTAAGGATGGGAAATGCTTTCATATGAGGCCTGTACAAGCAAATAGAATTGGAAAAATTAAGTTTTTATAAAATGCCATAGGAGTTTTAGTCACAGAACTGTGTTAAGGAGGAATCACCCATATCCATTAGATGCTCCAAGACTGAAGATTGATATCAGAATGCTACCAAGATAAACATCAAAGAAAGAAGCAGGTTTAACTTTCTCTCAGAATCAAGTTCTAAATCCAGAGTCTGGATTTGATGTTCTCATACTATTATTTACCAAGATAATTAAATGGGAAGCATGATTTTCTATGGAGTAGTACATCCTGAACTGATAAACAGGAATATCAGTATGCTAAAACCAAATACATGGCAATTACCTCTTTTATCAGCACAGTTTGAGGTTTAATACCTTGGAAGCTTCATATTGTGTTTCAAGTTTAGAAACAGTGTCACTACAAACTGAAGAAAAATCACATTTTCTAGTCTCTTCAGAGATCCCTGTTGAGTCTCTAAATGTATTTATTAATCAATTTAAAAAGTGGTTTATATCAAACTGTCGACTCCAGAGGTAGAGATTTAAGCATCACCAGGTATATCTTCCAGCTACTCCCACACATTGCAATGATATTGTATGCAGTTACTGATTTTTTCCAAGCCATGACCCCCTGCTCTTGGCCATAAATTATGGCAGTCACAGGGATTTTACACAGTAAGTCGCTGTCCAAAGGACTGGAAAATATAAAGGAAAAGAAAGGACAGAAATTTCAGGGAAAGTTCACATTCCTTGTTACAGTTAGCATTGCATATTAAAGATAATGTCAGTGTGCAGGACTTCAGAAATACCATTTAGGATATGCCTCATGTTCTGTAGCATGGGCTAGACTAGGGCAATGCCACAAGACAAAACCGATAAGGTCTTACGAAATGTCACTTCACACTGAATTTTATTTACTGTTGTTGACAATTATGCATGTAAAAAATAAGCTATTTAGACAATAAGGATTTCTAAAGACGTGTCATATGTTCATGGTTAAATATGCTAAATGTCACATTAAAGCTGACATGGCTACGGCTCAAGGCAAAAACCCTGTCAAGTTGCCTATGATCCAGATGCAGTATATGTCATCAAACCAATTGTTTCTGTTTGACTGTGGTTTATAGTGCATAATATTGCTTATCAAATATCCTGAAAAAGTGCTGCTTGCCATGAGAAAATTTTTCAGTCCTTTTTGCTATTCAGTTGTAGTTAACTCTTGTCACTGTTACTGACAGATGTTGCAGATATGTTTCAGTTAGTGCTAGGTCCCCTTTCATTCAATGTATATAGATATGTACATATATTTATATACATGTATGGGAAAGCTAGAAGTAAATAAAGGAGAATATAATTAAGTTCTTGTGGAGGCATACTACTAGTAGGAAATTATAGCTCTACATTACAGTAGGCAAACTTGTGAATGTGTGGGAAAGTTAAAATTTCTCTATTGAAGTAATATTAGACTATTTATGGATGAGCTTCAAGTGCTCTTTTGATTACATTTTCACCCTAGGTCTTGGCTTTGCCCTTTTATTAGGAGATAAAATCAATGCTTTTAAGACATAAGCTTAAAGGAGCTTCAGTAGCAGTTGACTCAGCAGGCTACTTCTGGAGAAAACAATTTTGAGTGGTAATTTATAATATTTTAATTATCTTTAATGTATGGGCTTTTAACACAGCTGGACACATATTGCAGTTGTACTGAGAATCTGTACTTGCTGGCAGATAGTTTTTTTTTTTTTTTTTTTCCCGATAGATTTTTATCATCACTCATAACTTAATTTTACATTAAGTGGGATATTTATAAACACTGTTTCAAGCATGAGTTTGCAGCATAAGTTACCACCAATTAAACCCTCTAGGAGTCATTCTAGTTCATCCTGAAAACAAGCATCTTTCACATTTTTATTGTAGCTCTAAAAAGGAATGCTAAAAATATCAAAAAGCCTTGATTTGGACTAGAGAGAGCCTTTGAACAACACTTCGTGTTACTTCCAGAGAAAACCAATGAAGTATTTCTGGTTTCCACAGAAAGAAGCTGATATGATTTTTTACTACATTCTGAGCACTTATTTTCTTGTTTCAGATCATTTCTAATTATGGCACTTCAAAGAGAGAACAGAACCAAGTGTCTGCCTCTTTTTTCTCAAAATAGGGAGGACTTTTCACTCATTTAAGTGAAGAGCAAAGGGTTTACTCTCCTTTCTGTTACTGCTGTAATGACTCTGAAGCAGCTTTATGGGCATTTTGTACCCTTTCAACATTGTGTTAGATTGAGCCACAGTTTATTCCCTCCTGCCTAGGGCAAAAACAAGACTACCAAGTGAATAACCAGAACCTGTTGAGAAAGCTTTGAAGGAGCCATTTAGCAAAAGAGAACTGCTTCCTGTTATCATGATCACTCCAACCATAATTTCTTTCACTAAAACAGAAATGAGTCTTGAAAAATGTCAAAATGAATGCTCTACGCTTGCAAGATAAAATATTAGACGTTAAACACCTTTTTGCCTAAGAAGGTAATTACCCGTATTGCACATCGTAATGGAAACTATATTTTACTTGTTTATTGGCTTCCCTTGCCTCCACCGCATGAGGAATTTCAAATTTTGGAGCATCTGTTCCAAACTGTAACCAAAGAAAAAAGTTGAAATCCAATGGACTTTCATAAAACAGATTTTCCATCCTCAATACACAAAGTGCCAGGCATAAAAGTGGGAGCAGTAAGTTAGTTCAGGTTTCTTTCTTCAACTGACAAAGTGGAAAACAGAAGAACAAGTGCTATTTAGACCCCTGGAGAGTGCATTTAGAGCTCAGAGATCGCCATGAGGGCCTGTGAGCAGGGAAGAAGGAGATGACAACCACTTTGAAGCACTCACAGAGCTGATGTCACAAGCCTCACAGCTTTCAGTGATAGGTAAGCATGAAGACCATAGAGTGACTAATCTCTCCATATGGATATGAAGGAATGGAAATAATACTTGTGTGGTTTTGTGCCATTAGGATCAGACACAATTTGAGAGTATGTAGAAAAAAAGGTGGGTTTATTCATGTCTTGGATACTTTTGACACAAATAATTTTTCATCAAAGAATAAACTAAAAGAAGAATAACTACTCAAGTTAGTATCTGGGTGTCACTTGCAACTCTATGGCCAAAACCTGCAAATCTCCATCATATTCCCTGCCAGATCTATAATGAGTAATGCATTTGTTCCATGCAGTTTAGGCCTCTCAGCAGCTCCATATCCCTGGAGAACTGTAAAGACAAGAAAGCAGGAGAAAGCTTCTCTACTTCTGACCCCATCCTACCATCCTACCCCCCAAATATATTGGGATTTACAGAAGACTGACAAAACAGCACAGTCCCACACATTTTTAGCACATTACCAAGTTTTACTACACAGAGCATGCAAGTCCAAACTTGCTAACATTTTTGTAATTGCCTGTGAAGAAGTGTCTTATACTTTCTTCACAATCTTTTTACATTTTTGGAGACAGTGGAAGATACAGAGTCCTTCTTATATTATGTTTCTTCTTTGAAGTGCAACCTGAGACACAAATCTAATGGCAGAGGAAGGCACTGAAATGAGGCATCAAAATAAGGCAAGTATGTAATCGTAAGTCTGGAAACTGGTTTTCTAACAAAATGAGCAGGGCTTTAAAGTTAGGCTATTGCTATTGATTTCATGTGAATTACATAGTTCTAGATGAGGTTAGGATTTGGCACTTTTGGGGCTGAAATTCATGAGTAAAGCTAACAGAGGACTGTATAATAAAAATGAAACATGATGATTTACTTTTGTGTAGCTTCTCCAACCCTCATTGTATGATTTTTTGAATTGTGCAAAAACTGCAGAAAAGGTTAGCTGGTTTTGATAAAATAGAACCTGCCTCCTAGGGGGAAGTTAAATTTTACTTGACAGCTAAGAAGTATTCACATGACAAAAAAAAACAAAAAAAACCCAAAAATCAAAGCAAGTTATAGGATTCAAGATCTTTTCCGACAACATTTTTGTCTGATTCATACCAAGCAGAAGTTGAAATCTTATCTTTTTTTCTGAACAGCTACTATAACCTCTCTACATAGGTTGCTTCAGCCCGTGGTGCTCCTTCTCTCTTGATCCAAGCATCTGGGCCTGTTCTTATGCCAACAGGCAGATTCTTTATCTACTTTTGATCTCTGAGCATGATCAAGCTCAGGCCAGCTGTGTGGGTTCAGTCCTTAATGGGTTCTTTTATCTTGTGACTTGGTGCTCCCCGTAATTTTTCCTGATAGATAAAATTAACATGTCTTCACAAGTCTTTGTCAGATTTTAATCACAACATCAGCAGTATTTACTGTAATGACAACTAAGAAGACTTGGAAGATAGAAGAGAAGGTAGAACATTAGCAGAGAATAGAACTAATGGTGAATTACAAGTAAAGGCCAAGAAGCAGCAAATGTAAACAACCAAGTTCCATCCTTAGTGTCTGGCTAGACAGAGCATTGCCAAGACATACATATATATTTCTTATTCGCTGCTAGTGATGAAATCTGGGTTACTGAATTAAGTGCTGCATAAAGGGAGTAACAAAGTTCTCATTTAAAAAAGATCATTCTGTAGACAGAAACTGTAGACAGAAAAGAGTAAAACAAGAAACAGAGAAACTGAGGGACAAAGCTGAAGAGATATGCTCAAAGGAAAACATCAATATGAAAGCTGATGGAAACCAAAGGGGTTTTTTCCATCTATTGGTTGGGNGGGGGGGGGGAGGGGCGGCGGTTTGCAGGATGAAACTGTTCAGTTCTGCAGATCTAATCTGAAATGTGCTGATATTGGTTAAATTAGACCCATTAAGTTTGTTCTTGCAAAGAGACATTTTGATTTTGGTTCTTCTGATAAGATAATTTCTTTTTCCATTTTCACAGACTGTGTTATGTTTAAAACAAAGCTGGCTGAGAGGTCTTCTATAAAGTGTTCCTGCTAAAAAATGCCATTTCTTCTAAATCAGCTCCTTTTATGAGAATGAGCAAGCTTCAACTTGACACTAGGCTCTTGGCCATACTATTCTTGAAGGCATTTCATGTTTTATTAATATAATTCATACAGACTGAGGAGAGAGCAATGATTGGAGCAATTGCCTTATATTCACCTCCCTGATCTGCTGCTGTCAGCACTGAGGTGAATGCTCTGACTGGCAATACTGGGAAGGGCTCCCTCCATCTCTGCCACAGACTAAACAGATTTTTTTTCTAAAAATATTTGAAAACTCTTGCTGATAGCCCAGAGTTTGCATGCCTCTCATTATAGTTACACACTCTCTCAGATGAGAACCAAAACCTTCCCTCCATGCCATGTGTGCTCTACCTTGCTGGCAGTCTGCTGTCTACGGCACATTCTGCAAGATTTGCTTCTATCTCTTCAAGTTCCCATTGCTTTCAATAGCTGGTTGTGAGGTTGCCACATTTTTATGCTTTTGAAAATCTCTGAGTGAGGTTTCAACTCCACATCCTGCTCTTGAAATACGTTTTCAGATGAGTTATTTTACACACACATAAATGACAGTACATAAAACATGCCTATAATTTGAACCAGTGATTAAATGTGTATTTTCTGTCTTTCAGTCACTACCATGCTAACACAGTATTCTGGCTGACCAAGCACTTTAATTTTGTCATCATACCCAGTGCAATTTAAGCATATGTCGAGAGCTGACTACGGGATAGAAATTCAAAAGGTTTCTCTCTAAATCTTCTGTATAATTAAAAAAAAAATTAGAAACAAAACTAATACACCAAAAGTTAATAAATTCAAGCTGAAATTCTCATGGCACTTCCTCAGTGGTTTTCTTAAACATGCCCAAGATTCTGCACCTGTTGAATGACTTCCAGTCTGAAGTATAAATTAGGAAAGATAATTACAGGTTTTAACAAGAACTGTTCGACAGCCCTCTGCACTCTCTTCATCTTGCTGTGAGACAAGGGTCTCAGCCTCTGAGTGCAGCTGGCATGTAATGTAAAAAACCTGGTTCATGTCAGTTCGATTTCTATTCAGTTTTTATTCAGTCCTTTTTTGCAATCAAAAGATATAGGGCGGAGTATTTGAACCTCTTCTGATAGCACCAGGTCATCTGTCTGGGTCGCATCAATGCTTTTAGGTTTTATGTAGAAGTTTTCACCCATTTATTCTATTTGTCACACTACAAAGACAAGATGGTGTTTCATGACTTGAAACATAACATAGCTCATTTTTTTGACTGTATGATCTTTTTCACCTTTTTTGAACTAGCTGTAAGAGCAAGAAATTACAGAGTTCAGGAATAATGGTTTTTAAAAGTTCAGGAATAATGGCTTTAAAAACTTTGCACCAAAGAGCTTTTGCTTTATTTCCTCCCCATTTGTGCATTCATGGACTCTCAAGAAAATGTTTTTTGTGAAAAAGATTTCCTAGCAGTGACTGGGCTGCACAAGAGTCTTCTTTGAACTGTCTTGAGGAGGGAAAAAGTAAGAGAAGCATATGTTATTTTGAATAATTGCTCACAATAAAATTAAGTTATTTGAAGGCAGGACAATGTGGATTTCAACTCTTGAATTGTTACATATATGTAAACGGGTCTTTAGATTTCTTGCTGGCTGCTAAATATAATCTAAATGCAGAGGTATTTTTTATCTTTGTTATTTTTTTATTCTTAAGAGAAATGAAGTAGTCAAAACCATAACAAACTGTAGAAAACCCCAGTAGGGAGGCCAGTTCTTCAGAAAAAACAGTAATTGCAGAGTAGATAGCAAAATATGCAACTAATTCAGGAAATATCAGCCACTCACCCACCTATGTGACCCCTCCAGGAGTAATCAGCAACCCTTCAAACTGTAGACAAAGATTTGTTCCTCAGATTGAAACAGGGGTTATTTCCCTCTGACTGACCTTGGTAAATGACCTCATCATCCCCTGTTTTCTTATTCAGGATTTCTTCCTTTTTAAAAAATACATTATAACTATCAGGTTGTACACCTTAACAGCCTTAAGCAGGTGCAGCTTAGAAGTATAATAAATACAAATGAAATGTTGGTTCTGCAGTCAGTTTTTGGTAAGCAATTCAGAAGTCTGCTGCATGAAAGAAAGCCATGACTTCCTTCTCTTCTCCTCTTCTCCAACATTTGTTCTAGCCACTAAAGATTTTTAGGCATCAAGCGGCATTGTTTCTTTTATAACATCTATGTGGAGCCCAGGCAGCCAGAGTCTGGAGGCTGTAAACTTACCATGAGACTCAGCTGGGATAGAAAATTTCTGGACTAGATGTGAGGAGTGGAATTTCAGCTATCAGTTCTGGAAGTAGAAATAAAGCTGAAATTGAATACCAGAGAAATGGGAGACATCCAACACAATGGAGGGTGATGTCACCATTTGTAGCCTGGACGCCAGGCCAGCAGGCTGAGCCATGAAGATTGTTGTGTCCTCCATCAGTGATGGAGCTTTCCTTGGGATGAGCTGTTAATTTCCAGGTTTATGGCATAGCAGCCTGTATGTTTTTACTGGCAAAAGGAAAGAGAAATTCTCTGTGCAGCTACAGACTGCAATGTGACCTAGAACAGCTATGCTAATGTCTTATTGAGTTGGTGGCTACTGTGAACAACAGGAAGCTCAAATGATGTGTGTGAAACACCAGCCTTTGGGAAACCTTGCCACAGATCCTCTGTGTGGAGAACTGAGATTCCAACTCATGGTTCCAGCTCACTGTTGTCTGCTCATCAACATGAGGAACTGCCACCATCTCAACATCATTTGTAGGCATTGAACTGTAGAAAAGCCTGTCCCATCCCCCTTGTGCTATAGCCCAGGGCTCTGCAGGAGACAGTTATTAGGAAAAGCTGCCTGATATCTGTAGCCTAACTTTAGGAGTAGTATTTTAACTAGTATTCATCTTTGGTAAGAAATAGCTAAATCCAGACATTTTTATTGAGAAATCAGCCAGTAAAGCAATCTGTCTGATCCTGAAAGATGAGTATTGACCCCAATTTCTTCCTCCTAGTCTTTATTCTTCTCATAGCCACTGTCATGTTATATTTTCCAGGTACCTGTCCCAGATTACAGGTATGCTTCAGTGACTCTGGATTAGCCTACAAGAACTGGCAGTGCTGTATACAACCAGCTCCCCTCTGGCTACTCACCAGCTCTCTGCAGCCTCTCGATCACCAGCCAGTGGCCTCAAGAGGTTTGGCCATGCAGCCAGGCTAAGCCAAAAGCGTGTTCCCATGTTCCTACCTGCCAAAAACTTTAAGCTTGGCTGTGGGCATCCACAATTGTAGGAAGATTTCCTCTGTCACAATATTGAGACAACAGTAAAAACAACAAAATAGGGACCCATCAGACACCAGGCAGAGTGTGCCCGCTCTGACAACCGCAGATCAAGGTCACTGCTAAATGAAGCATGGTCTGTGTTCCGAACGTGGTGCAGAGCCAGCCAAGGAGGCAGGAAAAGCCACGGAGAGAAAACAAAGCCTTGTTGAATGAACGCAAATCAAAACAGAAAGCCAGACTGTGAGGTCTGTGTCTTTCTCATTACTCTGTAATATACAACATCATAATGGATAGAAAGGAAATACCAGATTGAATATGTTAAGAGAAGGAGACTAAGTTGTAAAATGGCCATTGTGCAACCTGTTCAAAGCAAGGAGGTCATGCTTTTTACCTCCTCTGAAATATACACAATTTCAAGCAGGTAAATTGAGCTAAGCTGGCTCAAAGCAGAGTGATAAATAGATTTTAGTTTCAGGTTTTAGTCTCTTTTTTTCCTGATTCTGTGACATCATTTTTTCTCTGTGTTTTTTTCTTTTGTGTTTCTTGGTTGGAAAGGGGAAATAGACAGATAAAGAAGCTGCGGGGTCTTGGTGTTTTAACTTTTCAGAGTTTCCAATGCAAACAAAACCCCAAAATGTTATTTCAGTAAAGGCATTTGCTGTGAATTTCCATAACTTAATTTTATACTGTTGTATATTTTTTGTGTGTCTTATTTTTCTATAGAAAAAAAACCCAAGCAAAATAAGAGTTTGGGTCCCTCAGTGAATTCCAAGGGAAAAGGTTCCATTTATTGCCACATACTATACTGATTAATGCAAACCTGATTTGTTTTCAAAAATAGCTCTCTCTTCTCAATTTCAGTGAAAACGCTAACTTATGGATTCTTTCATTTTGAAAGAAAGAAATGTAATTTTTGTTACTACTTTTTGTTGATTTGGACTGGACAGTTATTGGTTTACCTAGATTTTATAAGCCAACAGAACAGGAACTGAGCAGACTGAGCAGAGCTGACATTTTTTCCTCTCCTTTTTCTATAGAAAAAGGTTTGAGTTTCTCAAGACATTACAATGTTAATGACTTCATTTTCCCAACACTCCATGGAGTATAAATGTCTCTTTAAATTGCAAAATAGGAAACTGGATTTTAAAGATGTCACATGAATTTTGGAGCCAAATTAACACACAACTTGATTATTAAAATTACTGACAAAGGTTGTTTGGGTTAGTGAGTAGCACTGATAATCTATTCTATGTTGTTTCAAGGGAGTACTCAAAATTAATATACATATTTAAAAGCTGAGACCATTTGGGCTACATTCTGTAAGTACTTTGGCCTGTCAGACTAGTGCTATAACTGTAATACCTTCACCTGCTTTTTTATTTCAAATGCATATTTCTAATACACAGTTATCAGATACCTCACTCCAAAACAGTGTAACAAATACTGACCTAATTTTACTTACAAACATTAATAGTGTGTGACAGCAGCAGAGAAAAGAGACAGTCCTGCAGAAGATACAGTTGCTTAACTATGGCTGCTTCAGCTCTTTTTTCAGTCTGTTCTCAGTTCCCTAATTCAGTCTTCCCTCTTTAAAGTTGGAAAGAGGACTGCATAAACACGGTAGAAGTACCTGTAAAACTGATTTCTGTCAATGAAAGAGAGTGACTATAGTGTTAATAGAAAGACACTTTAAGAGTTTCCAAGCTTTGATACTTTTAGATTTTTATCCAGAACCTATATGCTCAGAGTAGCCCAGCTGTTTTTTCAGCCTGAAGAATGGTGAAGAAGGTTCAGACGCTTATATCACATTAGTTGTTTGGTGCTTTCGAAGTCTCTAACACAGTGTATCATTCCTCACATTGCCACCTGCATGATTCAGTGGATCTAAATGGCAAGTGAGTATCAAAAACAAAATTCACAAGCTGCAGCAGGAGCAGGTTGGGCAGCCCTTGGCATCATCAGCCTGCTCCTGGGAAATAGAATATAAGTGTACCTCTGACCTCTGAACAGATCCAGGGCAAAAAGCACCCCTCCCCAGAATCAGTTTGCTTTGGTCATGTCTGAGCGTGCCGGTTTGGTCCACGGTGGGAGCCTGCACTGGGAGATGCACGCACCAGGGCCTTACACTGGAGAATCTCAGGTAGATAAATACCAAAGAAGTGCTTGCTCACAGCCGGCAAGAATCATCCCAAACATCCAAACTGCCAGTGCAGACAGTGCATGCCATCCTCGGGAGGTGTCTGGTGGAGCGTTTTGCGCCATGCCCATCACGTCAGCGCAGCGCTCGGTGCCGACAGAGGCCCTGGCTCCGCGGGCAGCCGGAGCCGCCCGAATAAAGGTGCAGGGATAACGTGAGGAACGCAGCCGGACATCTGGAGAGCAAGAGGGGAAAACATTTCAGCTCACTAGCAAAAGGCCATTGTGAATGCTACATGAACTGAGAGAGAGTTAAGATACGACTAGAATAAAATGGCTGTGCTTTAGCATTCTTTGATCATCTGTTACGGTGGGGATAATGATAATAACAATTTAATGAAATTATTAGAGTTTTGCTTTTTGTTTACAATTTAATAAAGGTTCAAAAACATTCAAATACACAAATGGCTTGGAAGAAAAGTAGTATGCTAAATTTATTCTTTACATAATCTTCTATCTTAACTAAGGGAAAAAAAACCTATAAAGGAATACATGGATGAAAACACACTGAGGACAGTGTCACCAAAAGTGGACCAAATGAACTCCTCCAACATGAAAAACTATTCCTGCTAATCCAAATCTCCCTTCTTGTTCCCACTTTCTATTTTGACTTGCTGTACTCTGAAGCCCTGTGAGGCAGTTGTGTCCTGAACATGATGCCTCAGCACATGCACAGCTGGTTTAGAGTCGCCCAGTCTTTTCTTGTTCTACGGCTCTGTGAATTTCTATGTTTGGATGATGTGTAAACTCTTCAGAAACACTCTCCAGCTGAGCTGAAACTAAGCAGAGTGTGGACACTCCTACCTAATAAAATCCTTCAAGTGCAGAGTACTTTCTTTGCAACTATTTATTTGGACCTACCATATCTGACTTCCCAAAGTCAAAGATGCATTAGCCATTAAGATCTGGACTGCTGAACAGCCCAACACGGGCACTTGCTGTGTCTGCTGCACCATTCAAAGAAATAAAATATTCAAATACATTCATTCTGGTAAGTATCATTATTAATGATCTCCTCACAATGACAAAAGAGAAATTGTGTGATTTGTCCCAAAGTTTGATGACAAATATGAAATGAAATATTTTTTAATCTAGTGACAGATATGAAAGGACAGCATAGTCCAGGTGAATGAGGAGCAGGCAAAATGTCTCCTCATTTCAGATATGTTTCTACAAGTTCTTTTTCTTTTTTTAATTCATACTGACAAGCATACACTGAACCTAGCAGATAAATATTTTACTCAGATTTTATGCTGTCGCTGACATGTTTGCACAGCAAGAATCAAGTCTGCTCCTCATTTTCAGGGGCATGCCAAAGCAAGTGCCAGCCTACACAGCTCTGCTCTACAGCGGGCAGAACTCTCTCTGATGGCTATTCCTGAAGCAGAGCACAGCTTCCAGCAGATAGCAAACAACATCAATTCTGTAGTCCAACAAGTCAAAGGCATGCAGTACAAAGGGGCATCTTCTTATATGATAGTGACATTTTGTTATTCAACAGTGGGAAAATGGCTTTGGCTACAGGAACAGGGCAAGTAGGTTCCTCCTGTTCAGAGGAGTGTTAGCAGGGCTAACAGGGAACAGTCAGAACTGGCTCTGGTTCACAGGGTTTTTACCAATCTTGTTATTAATCATAGCTGCATTTTACCAAGTCCAAAAGAGGATTTACATTAGTTATCACTCAATCCTGAACTATTTTCTGAATCAATCAGAAATTTCAAGGTTTGATATACCAGTTGCTAGTTACTGGGTAACATTATAAAACATGCACCAGGTTGTTATTCAGGTGAGATTTTTAGAGCTATTTGATTTAGAAATGTAATACTACAAGTTTAATACCAAACACAGAACAAGGAAGCTATGGTACAGGAACTCCTCAGTTATGTAATGTTACTCTTTCCCATTTTAGTATTGTAAGATATAAACTGGTAAACAGCAGTGGTTTTATTCTGATGACTAGCTAATTCAACAATAGTAGAAAAAGTCATTTTTTAAGCACTACTGGGCATTGCTGCCAGCAGAACTTCTGTGCTTTTCTCTTTAGAATAGCAGCACCTTCAGCTATTAGTGCCAGGTACTTTTTATCCTCTTATTTACTGTTCTTGCTTCCCCTCATCTTCTTTCACACGCTTGGAAACTGAACACAAGGAGTGCAGTTCCCAAGAGACCAGTGGCACGATAATAATCAGCTCTTTAGTAAGATAAAACAAAGCTAGAAGATGCAGACAGTTACTGGCTCTGAGCTGTTAGTACAAGGCACTGTTAAACCACAGCTGCTTAATCCAGGGAGCTTCCAGTCAAACAAAAAGCAGGTTCATAAGCTGATGATGAAAAGAGAGATGAATCACAAACTTTGCTGGCAAACTTTCCTTTATCTTGGCATGGCCCAATAAATGTCCAAATTGTGAAATAATTGGAAGTTAATTTTCTTTGAAGAAAAGAAAAAATCAGGGAAGGTGTTGTGCTGGAGAATGGAGAGAACCATGGTGCTTCAGTTGGTATGTGCAGTCAGTGCTGCACTTTCCTTGGAGCTCTGGAGAGTGACAAACTGACCAGGCAATCATGAGCAGGGCAGTAGCCTCTGCTGTGCTGAGAGGATGAGACCAGTGCACAGGCTGATTACTCCACTGTAGTGAATGTGGGGAACACTGGAGTAATGTCAGGAATGCACTACCCAGTCTATCTGTACTCTAGTACTCCACTGTCAGTTTACTGAGAGACCAAGCCCTACACAGGATTAGCATATGCAATATAAACCAGCTTTGCAAATGCACAAATAAACATGACTATAGCTGAACTGCCTTGCAATGGCAATACTCTTTTTTCCTACTTTCAATGATCTGCTTCCTCAAATATGTTTTGATTCTAGCTTGACATTTGGACCTTTCAAGCCATTCTTTTAGCCCCTTAGTATAGGAGAGCTTTTCAAAGGATTTTGTATTTAAAGCTTTAAATCAATGGGAAACAAATGTTTGTGATGCCACCCAGACCCACATTCAAATACTTCAATATAGTGCTACAAATTCCAAAGAGCAGCTGCATTTCGTCGAAGTGTTTTGAGGTTTTTTTTTAAACCGATTTTGAAGAATAAACTCTGCCATTTATTTTAAGTGTCACTTTCAACATCTATACATTTGTTGATGTTTTCCATGAAGAAATGTTTTGGGGGTTTTTTTGAGTGGCACGCTGCCAGCTAGACAGGACACAGTCGTATGCATTCGTAACATTGACATCTCAAAGTTACGTGTATGCACTTATATGCAAATTTACATTTATGTGGGCAAAGAGCTACATTAAAATGGCAGTCATGAGCAGAATAGTAGACACTTTGTCAAAGTTTATGAGTCATTCTGCATATTGAGGAAATTGTTCAAAAGAAGTAGTTACAGCCTAATAAGACAAAAGATTCTGTCTTGATCAATGTGTGTACAAATTTATTTAACATTTGATTTTTTTTTTCTGGTTTGTGTTTTCATGACACATCTTCCCCCTCTTCTGTAGAATTATTATTTTTCCAATTCAGGATCCTAAGCAGCTCTCCCTAAGTATCAAAAATCACTCCTAAAATAGAATTTTATTTGCTTTACTTACTCTCTTTATGTAACAGCGCCTGTAAAATTTCAAGGAACATGTTTATTTGTGAATTGCTCAATAAACTCTGTCCACACACAAAATCTTTCCTTTGATTCCTTTCATTGTACATCTATATCAAACAAATGATAACAGGAGCTATGGAGGATACAATGAACCAATGTCTCAGGGAGCTCAGGAAGATGTAGTGGTTATAGCCGAAGTAAATGAATGAAAAGACAGCCCTTGGTGACATTTCCAATCCATTCATTCTGATTTTTGCCAGAATAGCAGGAGCCGTGTTTCTGTTTAAAAATTGTTTCTCGCCTTGTATGGCCAGGGGGAGATCATTAGTGACTGATCTCAGAGGCCTCTGAAGCTCCCTTCTTCTCACCTCAGTAACCCCTGGGAGGCTGTCATGATGCAGCTCTAATACACTTAGCTCTACAAAGTACCCTTGTGTAAAGACCTGACTCATTATGTGCCAATTTTCAGTTAAAATACTTAACAAAGGTAGCACTTTTCCAAGTATTTAATTCTTCAAAAGGTTGAGGGTCAAATAAAACTTTAATAACACTAAATAAAGCTAAATTCTGGAGCTGACGTGAAAATGTGTTTCCAGTATGCTTGCAATGTCATGGTAGTCGCTAATTTGAAGCATGAGGAGAAATATGCTACACAGTGAATCATTTCAGATGTAGTTTTCTTCCTCGTTCTGTTAGACTTAGAACACACATCTCTTTGCTGCAGAACTGAAGTCCTTCCCACAATGCAGAGACTTTCAGGAACTCTTTATGAGATCAGGTTGCTGATAAAAGCATGTCAATACCACAGCCCCCAGGGCTCTGCAGGGGTGCAGTCTACTCTTTCACTGTCACTTTCACTTACACCTAACAGGTGATGAGGAGATATGGAGAAAATGAGTCAAGTTTTCAGAGGGACTTAGATTGTTCTTACAGCAAAGTCTCAGTAATGTAGTATAGCATGAAGACTATAATAAGTTAATTCTGGAGCCTTAGTCTCTGAACATGGCCTGGATGCACATCTCAATGCAGATAATCTTCCTTCATGGTTGCATTCCAGCCTTCAGGTTGTATTCCATTTTTCTAACTGCTAATTATATAATAGCCGTGTTGGCCATAGAGTTACAGTGATCCCTGACCAGTCATAATTATTTCCCTTCACCTCTGAGGAAAATCTTGAAGGTTCAGCCTCTCTGCTCCCAAATTTTATTTGCACTAATGCTTAGTTCACTGGTGGTTCAGTCTCCATACTATGACCTACAGCAAACCTCCAAAGAGCAGCATCAAACAGAATCACTAGAACCACACACTACAGAAAAATTGCATAGTCCTTTTTTTAGTGGTTCCATTCCCTCCACACAGGAGGGAATTAGAAAAAAAAAAAAAAAAAGACATTGCCATACAGTTCTGTCAACTACAGTAAGAGACTAAATGCTAGTCCTTCCCTCCTCACCGAAAATAAAGTTCAGCAATGTGAACAGAAAACCACTAAACAGTCAAAAAGGCAAATACAAAAGGCCAAATTTGTGAATTTTAAGCCAGGTATCCTGTGAGATAGAGCTTAAGAGATTGCTTCAACATATATCAGATGTTGTTGATCTTCTGAAGAGGAAATCCTCCTGGTGCAGTACGGTACTGTACTATTCCTTTCTTCATCTCTCTGTCTTAACCACTCCTGCAAGAAAAGACCAGTTTTTCTTCATGAGATTCTTTATGCCAGCTACTAGTGACAGCTGGAATCTCCCCAGGGCAATTATGATTTCTCCTTTATATCACCTGTAGCAATAAGGCATACAGGTATAACTCAGCAGAGGACTCTCAGACTTTGATGCAGCCAGGCATTCAATATTAAAGAAAACTTTTGACTTCTTTCAGGGAAGTTAAGTAGCGTAAGTGCTGGATTTCAGTGAGTGAAAATTCCGCCACTAGTCTTTAAAAACATACTAACTTCAGCACATCAAAAATGGAAACATTTCTGCCTTCTCAGTTGTGCCAAGATGTTTCAAAACTCCTGTGCAGAAAAATGCCGCAACAACAACAGGAAATGAAAGCCTGCTGCCTACCCTTCATTGAATTCTTAAGACTCAATATATCTGTGGTGAAGCAAAATGGTCACTCTGTCCTCTTTGCCAGATAGCCCAAACACAAAGTATTTTCAAATCCATACACAGTTTAGTTTATTGGCACAAGAACTGTGAGGTGATCTAATATGGGACTTCACATCGCCAGCATGAAACAAGTTGTAGAAAAGTGTAATTCAAAACACCATGAATTGTGCCCAGATTGTAATTGAAACAGCAGCTTTGGTAGTTTTCAGTAAAGCTGTGAAGACTGTGTATTCCTTTTTTTTGTTATCCTATAATGAACCTGCCATAGCACTGTACCTTTGATTTTCCTTCAACTTCTATTGCTAGCAGTGCTACGCACAATAGGTGGCCAGGTTGTGATCCATCAGCCTTGGAGGTGACTAGTAAATCCTCTTAATCCAATATCCTCAAATCAGATCTCTAATGAACAAACACAACAGAGACATGGTTTAGAAACCTGAAACGATTGTATAAAATATACCATGGAAGCACTTTTTTCTGTGTTTCTTTTCTTTTGCTTGGGCAGAGGCTGCTGTGTGTGCCAAAGGCCCCTTTCTGTCCAAAAGCCCCCAAGATGGATGCAAGCTAACAAGCTGATTGCAAGGGAAAGTTTTAGATTTCCTCTTTTGACTAGATGGAAAGGCTGTGCACATTTTCCACCATGGTTTGTTTATGATGTAAAAGATGGCTTAAGCATTGCTCTTCATCGAAAATAGCCCAGCTGCCCATAATCTGGCATTGATTTTCAGTTCATATTTTGCTGTTTTAAAATACATTCTTGGCAGGAAAGTTAGAAATTTTAGCCTCTGATATTAAAATCTGTGACTGGACTTGAGTGTGGAAACATTTTTCCACATCTTCAGTCTGCTCCATTTTAGGAAGGTCCATTTAGGTCCTGGATGCATGAGTTTGTTGCATCTGAGCCATCAGCATGTGCAAAGTGCACATGGATTCAGCAGCATCATTCTTCTGAAGCATTTCACAAGGTCAGGAGAGCTTGTGGCTTGCTCTGACAATGTGGACCTTTGTGATTGCTCTCCCAGTTTATGAGTAAGTTATCACTTCATGTAGTTCGGAATTCTGTATGATTCCTTGTTTACACATTGTAAATATTTTCAAATCTTAAAATATTTAAACCTCAATTTCATGATTCAGTGCAATTTCTTCATACTTTTGCCTAATCAATAAAATTAAAAATACAACCATTAAGATTTGAAGTGTCAGATTTATGTCCTCACCAAGTTGAAGTTAGTTTGGATTTCAGATATTCAGTGTAAATTATGACTTTTTAAAACAATGTCTTTCATTTATAGCTGTGAACAATAACTTTCCAGATACATGCACACCACTCCCCAAATTACGCTGCTGTGAGGAAAATAGACTAAGAATATATCTGGAAATCATTGTGCTATAATACTATCCCATTTCCTTCCCTCAAGACACTTAAAATGCCAGGCTGAACTGGAGTAAAATGAACTTGTTTACACAAAGTTTGGACATAATATCGTTCAAAGATCCAGCAACAGAGTTCTGAAAAATCTCAGAGAAGATATTATATTTCTGGTTCAAATGCAGTGGTGGCATGATGTGTCAGTCTTCTCATAAAATACTCTGTGTATATCTTATTGAAAATCCACTACATTGCCACACCAAAGAGTAGCTTTTAAAATTGGAGCCTTTATGAGTGTTGTATGGCAGCTATGATGGAAATAATAATTAATTTCTGGCCCAGTGTTTCTACTATTATTAAACTCTTTAAGCACCAAATAAAGTAGCTGCTAAAGGCAGCCTGCTCTGACAGCAGTGAAAGGGGAAGGGCAAGGTTTACCCATCACTACATCATTATTTTGGATTTTTCTTGAGTCTGTAGATGAACATATGGGTAATTTTCTCATCCAGAGTTGACTGATGCTTACTGAAATTTCTGTTGGCTTCATTAAGCTCTATATTTAGCCCTTAAGACACAGTAAGTTTTGCCAGAAGTTGAGAACCTTGCTGGGTTTTTTTTATCCTCTCTCTTGCTCAGTTTCTAAGGCCATCTCTGCAGAAGCTGACTAAAACAGACAGAAAGCCTGAGTTCAGTTTCTAGTCAATGCGATTTTTGGTTTGGGTGGATTTCCACCAGCAGAGAACTTTGTCCCACTACTCCATTCAACATGATTTTTGACACAGTATTGCCTGCTTCAATCTCATAAAGTGCAAATGGCTTCCTTCCATAAATGTAAACAGGGTGAAGAACAAATTTCAACACCTACTGGCATCAAAGCAGAGCAGGGCTCAGACTCCGGTTGTCTGGTCATAAGCACGACCTGCATGTCGATCAGCCACTGGAATGGACCAGGAGTGGGGCAGCTGGCTTGTGAGGCAGCAGGATCAGACATGGGAAAACTCTGGAGTCCACACTCATCTCTTTCTCTCACAGACACTGAGGTGCAACCTGGCCAAGGGGGTTTGCCCCCATGCTTGGACACTGATGCCAAAAAAGTGTTTCACCATGCAAAGGACTGAAATTCGTGCTGGGTGTGTGATTCTGATAATGCAGACTTCCCCACCACACACTAATGTCAAGAAATACCCCACCCTTAAACAGAGACATCTTCAAAAGATTGTAGCTTGATTTTACTTCCATCATAAGATGGACTGGAAATTTAGATTATGAAATGTTCAAGATATAAAATAAGTTTTCAGACTGGGTTAGCCACATAATGGGAAAACAAGGATAATTTAGCATTTACAGAAAGGCTTGTCAACTTTTGTTTCCTCCTACCAACATCAGCCAGGGAGGTTTGAATCTCACTTGCACACAGAGTCTGGAGAAAAAGTAGAATGGAAAAATTCCACATCTGGCCACTCTTTCTCACCATGCAGAAAATCAGTAAAGGACCATTCAATTCCTCCTCTTTGAAACCATTGTACTGTGTCAGGGAGATATACTACACTAGTGTAAGTACCAAGAAATACAAAAAGAGCCCTGTGGGATACTATATATTCCATTATCTTTATGAGTGCTTTCCCATAAATACCAGAAAGACAGCTGAATTCTGTGCTGATTTTGTGCATTGGTTTTAACTTTTAACTCCCCCCTACTTCATTCCATTCTTGTCCTGCTCCTGTTACTCTCCAAAGTCTGTCTGAAAACTTCTGTTCCATCTCTGGTTTTTTTCTCCACACTTTTTCTGTATAATTGAATTACTGTTTTTTCCAGCATTTCAGTATTTTTGCTGCTCTCTTTTCTCATCCTGTAATGATTCCCTAGATTTGGTTTCATTCTCATAGCTCATCAGCATTTGATTTCTTAGTTGGCATTTTTCCTTGCATCGCTCTCTGTTTCTTCTTTTCATCCCACTCACTCAATGTTAAACACCCCTCCAAAGGCTAATCCTCATTCTGGGTTTTAGTCCAATATTCTTCTCCTACATCACCATCTTATCACAATGTATGAGACATTCAGAAGTTTTAAAGAGGTACCTTTCCTCCAAAATTACATCACATTTGTATTTAAAATTCCACAGAGTACCACCTCTTCTAATAACAAAGGAGAGGAAAAAAAAAAAGGCATAAAAGTTTATTTTTAATGGAAATGACACTATTTTAACTGCACCAGATTCCTTGGAAAGTATAACCAGCTAGTATTTGTGAAATGCTTCCAGCATTAAGAAAGCATGCCAAAACTGAAAAGCGTGGGTTGAATGTGAACATATTTGGAGATGCCCTATAACAATTACAAATGCTGTATGCTGACCTGCTTATTGGAATAGTCACTGTAATATAGATTCATTTTGTTTATTAGTTGGAAGAAACAGCAAGGACAGGAGAAAATAGAGACAGATAAGTCTCTTTTCTCTTGAAAAGGGAAGAGAACAGGATAAGAAAAAGCCTGGGTAGCAAGGGAGAGTAGAAGTTTTAACAGCAGCGGGTTCTCAAATGAAAGAACTAACCTGGGAACAGGACTGAGGCAAAGGCACCCTTCCTTTGGCTGCCTGAAGAAGACAAGCCTGGACTGCCAGCCTGGTTCTGGTCAAGATCTCATTGTAGCTAAAACTTTAGTCAAGCAGTAGCCACTGAGTCAAAGCTAAGAGCATGCATCTCACAGGACCAGAGGGTTATTTTGCAGTGACTTCTATGGTTTTCATCTGAGGCAATTCCAGAGCAAAATCTCGTATCTTTAGTTGAATTATACCGCTGAATATTTCAAATACTCCAAAGTTCCCTAAAGTAGTTTTAACATTGTCTTGAAGCTTTCTTATAAGTGTAGAGTGGCCAGTGTCTTTCCCACATGAAATTTCCTTTAAACTCAGGCAAAGAATATGTGTATTTATGCCAATGTTCCCTCTCCATGGACAGAGCATTAAGACAGAACCAAAAAGAAATCAGCCTTTAGAAAAAAGATGTCTTGCAAAACTATTGCTAAAAAATAGTTAACTAAGTACAGAAAAGTCATGTGAGCATACTCCATCCAGAGTTATGCATATTTTCCAGATTTATAATGCCTTCTCTGATGAACCTTAAAAATCTTGGTTCTCCATTAGTATCTAGCCTTTGAGTCAGCAATCAAGAGGGAATAATTCAGAACTGACATCACAGGCAACTTCACAGTTTAATGTCAACGGATGACAGGGAAAGGAGAGGCTTGCATCAGGTTTTCATCAAACTGTGTTTAGAACTTATCATGGGTTTCTAAACATAGGTCTGACCAGTCTCACATTTGGCACCAAGTTCAGCCTTTCACAGTGTGCTCTGGAAAGGATTTTTGTGACTTTATTTCTTCCTTGTCAGAGGCTGTAACCATTTTTAGGTAACTAATGAATATTTTTATCTGACCTTCTAATCTCCAAGTGTGTTACATGCCAAAAAAATAATAAGAATGGGGAGAGAATGTTTCAAAATAGATGATTTCACTGAAAATCAGAATCCCTCGCCAAATTTTGCTGCAGATGAAGTTCTGCAATACACCAGAAAGATCAGGTAGACAGGCACCAGTATGATTAATTTTCCCAGTATTGCCTTTTCTCAATCAAATGGAGCACTGAGGCCACTAACCTGGCATGTGTAAGCACATACTTTGTACGTGATAACTGAAGTGTTTGTCAACAAATCACATTCCTTTTTCCATTAGCTGGTGTTTGGTCAGCCATCTTGAGCTATTCTACAAGACTTAGTATGAGAAAAGCGGTTTGCTTTTGCATTTGCATCCATGCCAAACTGAAATGGGTAAAGAAGATTCACCATAGAAAGGGAGTTTTGTTTACCAGATCCAGTGTACAGATTTTAGTTAACTGGATCAAAACTCCCTTGGGTATATCTTGGATCCAGAAGCATTTTGAGTACTTCTAGGATCTATTTGTATATTATTGGATCTATTTTCATCTAGGATCTTACTTGTAGATTATGACTAATGAGAGGCATTCATACCCAGAACCTGCCCGCTGGTATAGATGTGAATGTCACTAGTGCCAGATGAAGTTTAATCCATGTTTCAAAGAATGAAGTGTAAGCTCTGTCCATTGAAATCCCTTGGCAATTTTAAGTAACAACATTAAACTGGTAGAGAACTCAGGTCCAGAATAAAAGTTTGAAGCGTGTATAAACTGCTTTTAATTCCACAGTACAAAGAACTTTTTTTTTTCCAGAGCAGTAAGTATAATCCTATCTTTTATTTAAAGCATGAAGTTTATTATCCCATTTTTTCACTCACATTTTTCTATAAGGTCTCTTAATCCATTTCACTGAAAAGGGGATTTAGCAAGTGTAGCACATATCAGATTTCCTGATAGACAGATGGATTTTCTGTTTCTTTCTTTCATTAGTGAATGCAAAGCTATTTCTTTTTGAAACCTTTCATAAGTGGGAGCTGAATGAAGAGATTTTCTTTTTTTTTTTTTTTAACTACTGTACAAGAACCCTGTGTCTACAAGTGTATTGGAGAAAGATCAGAGAAATATTCATGTAGTGTCATGCATATGTACAAAATTTCTAATTGATTAATCACACATTATGCAAGCCTGTCAAACATCATGTTAAAATGTATCTCAGAGTTTAAAAAATGATGAATTATTATTAATCCTTCTGAGATTCCCAAAGCAGGTAAAAGATGACTGAATTAATCTTCATGATGATTAAATAAAACAGGCAGTATCTCACCTTGAAAGACAAGAATTATTGTTTTCTTTCAGGACTTCTCAGTTAGAATCTTCAGTTACAAACTTCCCAATATGGATTTTTAAGAGGTATTAAGAAGCTGGAGATTGCACTATGTCACACAGAGCTGTATAGGTTGTCCCCCGGCAAGGAAAGAAAAATCATTAGTGACTACCTGACCAGACACTCAAAAAAAACCTGACAGAATTGAAGTATTGACCTAGGTGGGTTTTCCAACATCAGACAAGGACCCTGACACAGTTCAGCTGAGAGGTCTGGCCATCCAATTCAGCACCTTAACCATGAAAATATAATTTAGACTATCCTACACAATACTTTAGGGCTCAGAAATCTCCATATTGGTCACACCTCCCCTGCAATAGTTCCTTCAGGTACTACACAGTGTTTTATTGCAAACTACTATTGTTTACCATATACATGCGTTCTCCTCCTTTACATACAGTCTTGATTCTTAAAATAGTTGCACTGTAACTTGATTACCCAGTCACTCACAGAAAACTTTTCAGATCCATACCCTGAAAAACACGGGACTGAAACTTGCTTTTCTTTGGCCTCAAGGTGCTGCCTCTGCACATGTGGAAGTAGGGAACGGAAACAGCAGTCTCCAGAGGAGTCTTGCCAATCTAATTCTGCCTCCTTTGGCAGTTTCAGCTGTCAGGCTAATAAGGTAGAAGGAAGACAAAAGACAACTCTCCTTGAAAACTTCCTGTGATTCAGGGAAGTTGTCTCAGCTACAAATCTAGAGTTCATAAATCTTCAGCCACACTTGCAAGTGACTTTTGTAATTCTGACCACTTCAGAATCGTCAACAAACAGCAGCACATCTGACAGCTTTGGTAGGAGAAACCAATCCTTCAGTCTTTTCACAAAATAATTTCAGTCAGTGAGACTAGACCTAAGGTCTGTACAGAACCACAGCAAATCTCCCATTTGGCCACAGTTGGGAAGTATCTGCATGGGAGATCTCTAACACCAAGATGGTCTGCTGTCCCAGGGCTGCAACTCATAATAAAAATATTCACAAGGCTGAAAGTCTGAAAGGCCCCAAGGCATTCTGTATATCTTAAAAAGCCCAAAATGGGGGGAACTCTGGGGGAAAATAATTGGCAAGAAGTGGGAGTGCCAGGTGTTCTCGGCAGCTCACTAAGCAAATGTCTGTGTCCCAGCACAGTTAGGGATCTGGTTCAGATGCCTTCAGCTTCCTTCCTCCCCACAGCCCTGCTTCCAGAAACAAAGGCAATTCCTGTGAGGAACTGCTCAGGAACAGCTTGAATGCAACACAAGTTTCAAAAGCTGTAATTTAGCTACATCTGCTCTTGTAGGTCATGCATAAATGATGATACAAAGGGAATGACTGAGTGCAAATGATTTTGTTTCTTCATCAGGAGGTGTCACATCCCATCCCCCAGATGACCCAAGCAGAGGGTCCTCCCCAAAAGCAGCTCAAGTTTCCCAACATCTTTGAGGAGAAGGGCTGCTGCACCTCAGGGTGTGGGCAGCTTCTCTGTGCACTACTGTCCAGAGGGAACATTTCCACCTTCAGCTCTAGTCAGCACGGCAGCTGAGCTGGAAGGGAGCCACACACCTACAGATGTGCAGGGAAAAGATTCAAAAAGCAAAAGAAAAGCCAAAAGCAACTTATAATTTTGATAATATTGTCCTGGTGGAGTGTCTGATTAATGACTTTAGAAGTCTCAGAGCAGATAGAGTTCAGGACAAGCTTAATTTAAAACTAGATCACAGTTCAGAATAATTAGCAGTAAATAATGAAGAGACTCCTGGTCTGAAATTCAGGGACTTGGACTGCTTTTGCATCTCATCACTGAATCACCTGTTTATAATTTGAAGTCTAACAACCTGATGACATTTTGATGTCTCTGTAGTTATTTGGGGACTTTTTATAGCTCTCAGGAATTTTGCCTAACCTTTTCCTCTAGCTTTCTTTTAGCTCTGCTAGGTTTCTCTAGCAGAAAGATATCCTACTAGAATATATTCTTGATCCTCTCCTTCAGCAAAACATTTAACACTTATTTTGAAACAGGTCAATACTAAAAGGCTTTGCACTACAACTTGCACTTGATCTTTAGTTGAGCATCAAAACTAATTTTCAGGTGAATCTTCAGATTACTTCAGATGATACACATTATCCAGCTCTAGTTTACACTAGAAATCTCTAAGCACTTTTTTCTGGAAGAGATTTTCAACTTGAGAAGAAGAGTTTGGGGTTGTTGAGACAATTTTTTTTCTCTCTTTTTTTTTTCTTTCTTTTTTTTATTTTTTTACTTTTTAATTTATTTTTTTTCCTCTTTGATGACTTGGAGAGCTGCTGAGTGGATTTTTTTCCATAGTTTTCAGCGAAAGAAATACAAAGAAACCCACACTGGATTGGAGCCTAAACGACTCAGGTCTAAGTTTTAGCATGCAGCACATACATTATCAAATTATAAATCCCATAAAGCATCGTTTGAGAGTGACATGGCAGACTAGAATTTAACAGAATGGGGCAAAGGGAATGGCTATACAAAAACCACTGAAGTAAAGCTGTATGGGAAACTGGACTGCACAGACTGCTTACACAGTTTGTTTGTTTTAACTCTAGGGTTACTAACCTAGCTTTGGCTTCCAAATAATTAAAACTTATTTTAATTATGCTTATTTACTATACCCTCTAATTTAAAAAATGCCCAGCTTCAAAGATACTGATATAATGAGGGTAGAGTGATGGACATGCTACTTTGCTTCCAGGTACCCTGGAGGAATCAATATGTTTTTATACTCATTTTTGCCCAGTTTGGTTCTTATTCCACTTCCTCTGTGGTTGACTTGCTCTGTGCATGTGACGACAATCAATGCTAAAGTCAGACTACATACAATTCAGCTGGAGACTTAGAGAGTGAAAAACAGAGAGTAGGAATGCACACCATTAAACCAGTTTCTGGGAAGGCAACCCCATCCCTGTCTTGTTCTCCTCTCCTCATTTCCCTGGGGAACAATTACATTTAAGAATAATCCCCTGTCTTAGCATATTTGATCAAGGAAAATTTAATTAGCTGCTTCCCTGGCTACAGTTTCTAACATTATTGTAAAATTCTTAATGAAGGCTCCTCAGAATTTCTTCACACATCTTGTTAACTAAAAGTCCATGGTTTATAACTGTTAACCACAAGAGCCAAGAAATGCCAATTAGTAAGTGTCTTATCCAGATAATATATGCAACTGAAATATTAGACACAGATAATTACTACCGTGGCTTATATTAAGATGGAGCCTTCCTATTTTACAGACATACCAACAGGGGAGTATTTCTTCTCATGGCTTTTTGCCTTGGCACAACTCTAGTTTTTGAGGGAATGGGATGGGTGGACAGAGGCTTACAAAAGGCCTTAGTAGTGGCCTTAATAGCCAGTGGTCTGGACAGAAGAGAATAATGTGATGAAATAGCCTTTTGAGAGTCCTGATCCCTACTATGCAAACAGAGACCTCAGGCAAAAAAAAGAAAAATTCCCCAAATATTATAATAACATGTAGTTTGTACAATTTGAACATCAGAAAGGCAAGAACATTGAAGAACAAATATAGAAATCCTGTAGGCTAGAAAGAAATTTGTAGTGTTTGTAGGACTGCTAAGCTGTATGCCAGCATTAAGACAGATCATGTCATAAGTAGAACAAGAAATGGGGACAGACCCAAAACCCACCAAAGTCATGGTCAATATTTTACTGATTTCAAGGTAATAGGGTGAATGCAAAAGTGCCCTCCTTAGTGAAATTTTAGTTTTGCTAGCACACCAGTCTTTTACCACTAATTTATCTACCTATATTTATCATTTTAGAAACATAAAGCATAAATATGTATGAATGAATGTATTGTCAAATATTGCATGTTGACAAATACTGAATATATAAATACAAATAAAAAATAGAAATACTTTAGTCTGTTTGTTTTGAAGACATCAAAGCATGTCTAAGAAGAATGGCTTCTTGTTTTTTCTCCCAAGATAGCATAAATATTCTACACATAGCAGCAATTTTGGTACCTATCTAAGGCTAGAATACCAGGACCAATAATCTATATTGCCTGCTGTAAGGTGAAGCAAAGTAACCTGGCTCCTAGGTTTGAGTCATGTAAAGTAGTGCCTGTGGTCTGGCGCTGGAGTAGTTTAGGAGTGCCCAAGGGTTTCTGTGTGCCATAGATGCAGCTTGTTGCTTAAGGTGCTTAAGCAGTATCTTAAGTATGTTAGTATTCAAAATGAACAGGGAAAAAAAGCATAATCAAGGATTTTATTTTGATTCAAATTATTTATGTGTGCATGCTGATCTCACTTGATTCACCAGCAATTAGATATAAGAAATGTCAAGGTAAGCTAAACAAAAGTAAAATACTATCTGTATTATTCTTCTTGGACTTGCAATCTATATTCACAGACTAAGCTGAAAATCACCTAAATAAACACATCTGTTAAGCTTACATTTTCCAGTGATAGCAGTTTTTATGTTGTGAAATGTGCTTGATGTGTTCATGTTAGAAAGACCATTTTCCAATTCTTTTTTTAATGTGTAAACTGAACTTTTTCCTGTTGGCTCTGTGCTGGCCAATATATATTTAATTTAATATTGGCTAAAGCTAGAGGCAAAATGGTAAAATACTCTAGCAGTTTTATATGTATGTTGGAAAGAAAATACTGTGAGTGTTGTGTGAAGAAAAGGACCAAAAAATTTAGCCCCATAACATATCCTCTCTAGAAGTCACATACATTGCTGTAGGTCACTTTGGCCAATAGTTGGTAGGAAAGACCTGAAACACTGTTTCAGACAGATACGGTTGGGCCTTTTAGAGCTCCAATGGAAGGTTATCAATTACACGAGGTGACAATACAGACCTCAGGTCAGCACTGGCACATAATGCAAATCTATCTGTGAGCACATCTGCAAACATTTCTGTCTCTCTCATTCTTCCATGTAGAGGAATTAAAATATACAAACATATTCCCTTTGAAATTGATTCCAGACAGTCTTACTTACCTTCAGGGTACAATACCAGGTTCCTCATGATAACAGAAACATGGCTGATGGGATGACAAATGATATTTAGCTGGATAAGGGGTGACTAAAAAAGGGAGAAGCCACTTGAATTTCAATCCCTCTCTTGCAGTGGCTTTTTTTTGTTTGTTTTTCTGGGTTATCCTATTGGTGGCCCCCCAGCCATGTACAGCCCATCATCTGCACCATTTTACTCTTCCCTCCTAGATTTGGTGTCCAGTAGCTGGGATCAAATTTCAGCATTGAGAAGGCAGACATCGATTTTTATACCTCGGCCAAGCACAGAGAGGCTGGCCTGACAAAGGTCAAACATCCCCTCACAGCTGAATAGCTGAATAAATAGTCTTTCATTTTTATTTTTCTTGAGAATACACCACCTGTATTGTGTGAATAAAGAGACTTAAATTATTAGATATCCTCTGTCCAATCATCATCCCAGTAACTTCCTTCTAGTCAGAAACTGGATCAAATGTGCAATTGGCATCTTTGCTGAAGAATTGCGCCTTATATATATTTTTGTTTATAGTCATGACATCTTATTTTTCCTTTTGACCTCTCAAAATTTGACAAGGCTGAAAAGCTTATACTTGTCAGGTTGCCATAAAACATCAATATTTAATTAAGTCAAAAAGAGGGCACATGATTAGTGATGTGTTGTCATTAAGTACCTAGAATGATCTCATAAACTCACCATTCCAGCCATATTAAGATCAGTAATAGAATACACTCATTAGATCACAAAGGATAGACAATAGCCTGAGATTAAAGCGCTTTAATCCTCTTGCCATACAGCAACAGCAGCACTTAAGTTTAAGGTCATCTGCTCTTATGAGGCTTGATATAATATTTATATAAGTAAATATACCAGAGAGTACTGTTAATATTGATTCTTCAGAGCATTCAGTGGGATTTTCCATGACAAATGCTGAAATGAAGATATATTCACTCATTCTTGGAACACATGGGACACATGGATTTGTCCAAAATTCAGCAGAAATCAGCAGACAAATCACAGAAGTGATTCTAGAGTCATTCTAGACGGTGATGCCAAGAACTTACAGTTAAACTCTAGCAAGATGTATCAGGACATCAGATCAGTACAAACTTTAATTGTTCTTCATCTGTGCCCCACCCCTCCCAAAAATATGATAAATACTGGAGAGACACCTTGGTTCTGACACTGGCAGCACTAACCTGTGTAATTTCTCTTAACAAAGCCTAAAAGTCAGGATACAGGACAGATACTGAGGGACAAGTGCCACCTTGTTTCAACTGTCTTTCAGGTCCCTCAGCTGAAATGTTGAAGACTGAAGCAACAGAGATGCTGAGGAGAAAGGGCACAAGAAAAGCAGGAAAACTGAGAGCTGCAAGTCTTCGTCACAGAGCAAGCAGGAATGGTGATTGTAGGTCAAAGACAGCTAAAATGACAAATGTGCAAGGGCTGAGACCAAAACAACAAGAACACAGGAAATAGTAAAGGCAGCAAATATATCAGATGAGGCAAAAGCTGGCCACAGAAAAAGGAACAGGGTGTGAGTCACAAACTTGTTCTCTGAGACCAAAAACTAGATAGGAGGAAGGAGGTAGACACCCAAATGGTGAGAAAACAATTCCAAAAACAAAGAAGGAAGAAATAAAAGGAAATATATTTTAGATGTGTGATTTGAAAAACATTCAGTTTCTCAAGAAAACAGTTAATTCACACTTATAAGTCAAATTTCTCCACTGCTAATATCAGAAGTGGAGATGCTTTGTGGAAGTGGAAAAAAGCTTTGAGATTGTACCGGTTTGATAAATTATGTGACTTGCACATGCTAGACATGAGGGAAATGGGCAACAAAAATTTCCCCAAAAGTCAAAATATTCCATTTCAATAGTTTTATGAGATGAATATTTTTTGTAATGTTCAAAATATATTTTTTAAATGTCCCTCTGTTTTTCTCATTTGGCCAGGAGCTATTTTTAACATAGTTTCCTTGAGAAAATTGAGGACATCTATTTTGGATAATCCTTCATGGGATGGATTTTACCAACTGTAAAAATAGCTCACAATTTCTCCTGCCTATGCAGCAAGAGAGTTAGCAGAAACCTGCATGAAACTACTTTGCTTTCTTCTTTTGGCTGGTGAACTAAATGGAGTAAAAAATTTATCATTCATTCAGTTCAACTTTAGAAAATTCGGGACTGATGCTTTCTCAACAACCCTTTTGGGCTCCTGGTGATGTTCTGATTGCGTTTGCTAAACCCTGGTGAAGGCTCACAGATTATAAACTCTTTCTGACAAGGGCTCTCATTTATTTTCTGCTCTGGAGTTGCCTTAGGGCTGTACCACGTGGTATGGGAGGCCTGAAAGATTGCTAAAGCTCCCTTTCCCAGAATTGTCTCTGTTTTGTTACATAATTTAACATAAACACAGATTCTATAACTTCTGAATGTTTGGGGGAATATTTTTCTTTGTTCAGAGTACTAAAAAGCTCTCTTGTTTTTGAGTTCTTGAAAACATTTCTGAAGCATAAACTAAGATATTATGAATGTTCCACTTCAAAATTCATCTTTATGATGTTTTTTACTGACGATTAAAATAATAAGCAATTACTCCATACTGTTGATGGTTGCTTCAACTTCTTGCTCCAGGAATATAACCATGCTCTGCTGAACTGGGAGCCTCAGGTTCAAAGCCAGAAGCAAGAACTGTGAGAACTGCTTTAATAGCTCACCTCACAACACATTAGAGTAGGAGCTTTATCAAGACTGGATTCCTACATTTGGCTTGAATAACTTGACAGACTGCCGTCTTGAAACATGTTAAGAGCAAAAACAACAGCTTAAAAAAAAAAAAAGGAAAAAGAAAATGAAAGGTTTTTATCTTCCATCTATTGGAGGATACTATTTGTACTATTTGGATTGGGACATTTTTCTTAGGGACCTCTGCACTTTGCTCTAAAGAATAAAACGGATAAAATGCATAGGACTCTGCTCAGCAGCAAGTAGCAATTATGAATGTGAGAAGAAAAGCGTGAAACACACAATTCCATTAAGATTCTATAAAATAAAAATTGGTCATCACTTATTTAATGAGATGATTTCATTATGATTAATAGAGCTACAGTGACTTTAATTACAAGATTAAAATCTTATTTTCATGTTCTGTGTGAAAAATTTCTCTTCCAAAATCCCGAATTTGAAAATTACCATGCTAAAAACCATGTATTGAAAATAGGTGCTTTTTAAAAGAAAAATGGTTATGCAGATACAATAGGCTGTTTATTTAGTGTTCATAAACTAGTGAACACCTTTCTAGGAAAGCTGTTGCTGCTGAAAGGCATGGCAGCTACATAGGAGGTCTTCTAACTTTTTTAGTTGTTATCAAAAAATTTTAAAGGAAGTACTGTGAAGCAACAAATGTCAAATATTAGACAGAAATAGTAGTTAAATGAAGTTTCATAGGTAATTGCTCACAGCCATTGTAACTCATACTGTAGTAGAAAGTATCATGAATCGGGAAAACGCAAAAAGAAAGGAGATACTCAGGACCCAATAGTGACATTTTTTCATGCTATTCAGACTTCCAGATACGTTTACATGTATTCATGCATATATATATATATATATATATATATATTTGTATAAAGACAATTTTACAGGAAGGAAATCTGGCAGTATTGTCCTTTGAATGTTTTTTGTCATATTTAAGTCTGTATCTCTGCACACAGTATTTTTCACTCAGATTTGGAGCAACAAAGATTTGTTCCCACTCATGGTATTACTATTCAATTTTCTGTTCCATATTCAGAGCAATGAAACCCTATCCATGCCTCATATTTTTACATTTTCTAATTCCTGTGCCCAGCAATATTCTTAAGTACACTCTGCTCAGTATCTCTCCAAAACATTTTTTCACTTTTGTCTCTAAGCTTCTCTCATATCATGTTTTCTTTCAGATTTTCTGTCAATGCTTTCCTCTGAAAGACTAACAGTCTTCACTCAATTTCTTCTTAATACACATATTTCCTGGGAATGTCAACACTAATCTCTTGGAGACAGAGATCATTTAATATAATAAATCTGCACAACCTGAGAGATTAGACCCCCATCTGACAATTCCCCACATTTTATTTCTGTGCATCACCAGCAATATTTATCTCATAAAAATGTGTGCTATAATGGAGTGGCCCTTAAGGTTCAAAAGGCACATAGTCAGTACAAATACTCTAAAAAATACAACTATGGTCTACATTTTAAAAAAGACTTTGTGATTTTGATAGTCCAGTCTTCAGAACAGATGGTCCAGCCAGCTCCACACCAATATGGATGCTTAAAATGAGGTAATAAAAAGTTGCTAAGCATTGAAATTTAGGTCAGGATAACCATAGGACCTGCCACTCAGCACACTGGAAATAAAAAAGGAAAAAATATCTTCTGACCAGTACGAATAATTTCTCCACAGTATACCAAAAGGTATATTTTAGCTGTAATTGTTAAAGAGTAAAAAAACCAAATAAGAAGAAAATTACTAAAAAGTAAGAATGTAATCTCATGACATGTGTAAATACTGCATTTTATTATATCTTATACTTAGACTTGTATATTCAAATGAAAACTTTGTTAGGATTTGGGTTTGGGCTTTTTTCAGTAACATTTTGAGTCCTAGATTTAACCCTGTATTGTATGCTGGAGAATCACTGGGCTACTACTAATTAAAGAGGCAAAAGGAAATGCTTGCTATTTTACATGCCTGTATGTTAGGGGCATGCACATAAGAATAACATATTTTTCTGCTATAAGCCACTTAGAAACTATTTTTCTTTATTTATTTTTTCTAAATAAGTTTTTTCCAGTTTATGGAGAGGTAAACATGACCTGCCCATGTAAGAGATTTCACTGGATACCCTAAATGAACCCATTTCCACAAACAATTCTTTTTCAGCTTCACAGTAATTTTCCTGTTAAAATCATAGCCAGATATAAGGAGACATTGGGAAGCACTATCAAGAATAACTACTGCAATGTCAGTGGAATAATTGGTATTTGCCTCAATAAATGCTGACCAGCCCCATGACCAAAGGCTCTGTAACTCACCCTCAGAGCCTTGCCACTGCCAATGCTGCTGGAACTGTTGTGCATCCTTTCACTGTCCGTAGAGAAGGCTCATCCAACAGACCCAGATGATTTACACGTTCAGACATTGCACTCCAAAATAATAAGGTATAACAGCAAATCATTTAGTGACAATTCTGTCTGCGAAATTAAAAAAAAAAAAAAAAAAAAAGGAAAAAAAAGGTGGTGGTTATTTTTAGATCATCTCTAATCCATAGAAGATCACGGCACTCACCACTTTTTACAAATTGATTTATAAATTACATGTCAGAGGGATAGTATCACTTAGCAGTGAAACCTCTGGAACAGCATTCATAGAAGAGAAGTGCAGAACAGTGTGTAAGGCAGAAATAATACACCCATTTAACAGCGGTGTCAGCACATGCTGTGCCAGCTGGCATTTGCCCAGGACTGCAGAGCTAACCCCTCTAATCTAGTATAGCATCATAGAAAATAATGCCTGATATTTCACCCAAAAGATGAGAAAAATACTAAAAGTGCAGACTATTGAACATCATAGAACACTTTATAAAACTTCTTTTTCTTACTTACCTAGCCAAATACCCATTATATCAGAACATTTTCTTGCTCTGTGTACACACTCTCTCACGCCCATCGCTCCACCTCAAGGTGGAAGTAGGTTTGTTAACCAAACTGGGATGGGAGTAATTCAGCAAGTATTAATGCCTCTTGGATAATATTTTATTATCAGTAAAATGAATATCACTTATCTCTTGACTTCTGAATCAATAAAATTATATAAATGAAACTCATACTTTGCAGGAGATGCAAAAAGCCTAAATTACTTAGTAACTCAAAGATAAAATATGCAATATCTATTTGTTTAATTCATCAAGCTAAAGAACCAAGAAAAAAATTGCTGTCTTTCTTCTTTGTAAAAATACTCTTATATCCTAATTTTTAAAATACAGGAACAAAATGCCTGGGTTTTTTTATGGAAAATGACTACACAACTAGATTCTAGCTCTATGCATTTCACATTTTATGTAAGAAATTAATCACCTGAAGAAATCTGTAAGGTGCTCAAGCCTTAGAATAAAACTTTCTCGCAGTCAAATGTTATATTTCCCCCATAAGTATTAAGGAAGTCCAGGCACTAAGCTGAAAACATCTGCGTTGCTCCTTGTGTATGGAAAGTATAACAGCCTATGTGCAGTGCCAATAACAATATACTGCTTCTCATTTGCCAAGCAATGCTGGCTATCATCAAAAGCACACCTTTAATGGAGTAGCTGAAAGGCACAGATCCACAACTGTACTCAAGCAAGAATGGGATAAGGAGGTGATTGTGCCTAAATCTGTTCCTCATCATTTTATGTCCCAGATGAGGTGAAAGACAGAAACACTGTACCTCATTCCCAGCTCTTTTTGACTGGGGACATACACTGGTTTACCTCTAGCTCCAGTGCCAGATCTGTCAAAGTCAGTGCTAATGAAATGTGATCTCTTTCCTTCTTCTCGCCTGCACAGCTGTTTGGTTAAAGACTTAGTGAGGAAATAGACCACAGAGGCCAAGTATGCTCATCTTTATATGGGTGCCATTAACAATAGGCTTCAAGCCAGGCTCTAGGGATTTCTTATTGGTGGCAAAGAAGCCTACATAAAGTAGACAAACCAAACAAGCTCTTTTTCATCTACTGTCTAGTACCAACAGCATAAACAAATATTCAGCAACTCAAGTTTTCCACTGATAAAGCTCTTCTCACAGTGATCACCAAAAGTATTCATTCACCCAGCATCCAGATGTTGCCTACCGATAACTTCGCATTTAAATTCTCCCCAGAAGGAACAAAACACTAGTTAACTTCATGAATTTCAGAGCTCATCCTTCATTTAATGCCAGGAAGGAGGTAACACAGCAAAGCTGGGGGCAGCCTGACTTTCCTCAAAGCCAGATCCCTACCATGCAGCTGTGGTTTTTTCCATCCCCCAGGGCTGACACTATCCTGCTGAGGTCTGTATCTACAGTACCCACAATTCATTTAAAAATGGCATGATGTGCCCTGGCAGAAAATAAATTATCTGGTGAGGGTGGAGGCCAGCAAGCATTGTTTTATCAACTCAGCCGTAACACCACTGACTGCACATGGCCATCTTTTACATACTAGCCAATCCCACACATATACATGAACAATGCATCTTTTATGCATCTTTTTCTTTCTAGGCTTGATCTTCATTTTCACAGAATCACAGAATGTTCTGGGTTTGATGAGACTGAAAAGAAGTGTCAGGTCCAGCTCTTAAGTGAATAGACTGCACAGGGATCAAATCCATGATCTTGGCATTTTTGGAACCATACTCTAACACCCTGAGCTAATCTCTTTTATCTTAGCTTTAATTACCCTTCCTTTTCCTCTTTTAGCTGGGCTAAGATTTCCCTTCTATCCTGTTTTCCTCCAAATTACCTTGTATACCCTTAGGAGGGAATACACCTCACTGTATTCCCTCCTATTAATTAGTTATAACATTAAGCTGAACTTCCAAAACTTGTAACCTTAAAATACACTGTCTAGGAATAGATATTTTCAGAAACATCCAAACAATAGCTCTTCATCAGTAACATCTGTATTTTAATCTCCTGGGTCTGCAAAATTGTGTTGGAAATCTTGCAACAGCTGTCTTTCAAATTTAATTTCTGGTACTTCCTTTTTTTGTTTGTTTGGTTTTTTGGGGTTTTTTTGCAATAAGATGGGGAGAACGCTATAGCATAATACTTATATCACTGTATCAGTATTTTACTTCTGCTTCTGATCAACACTAGAAAATATGTAGGAGCAGAACATAGGTAAGGAAGAGTTCAATCAAATTTTCATGAGCTTTGGAGAAGATCTAGTTCACATTTTTAGAACTACTGTTAAAATTGGTGGTTTTTTCCTGCCAGAACTTCCTAGTATATTTGTTTCCAGTGTAATTTTATTTTTGTGTAGGCTGTGTGACTGTCCACTGCTACCAAATTAATTTTTTGACCAGCAATTAGCACTTGAAAGTAGCATTCAGAGTTAGAGGGTGGACAGTAAGAATAAGAAGCCAAAACCAAGACCGAATCTGAGGTGAAACAACTTAGGCATGCCAGGAGGTCTCAGAGGGACATAGCCTGTTCCCTTAGGAGCCGCATCCAATCGACCCACTGGATAAATCTGTTACACAGAAACACCTGAGTACATGTGCCCTATTTTTTTTTCCTCTGTGAATTGTGGAAGATCTTTTTCCTCCTCTGTCCTAAGAGAAAAAAATTGCAGACAAATATTTAGCAGCTGTATCTTCACTAAACAGTGTAAGGTGGGTCCTGTCCTGTGCTGGTGGAATGAACTGGTGTCTCACCTATAAGCACCACCTAATGAAATATTGGTGGAAAGGCAGTAGAGGAAACTCAGGCAGCACATCTGAGAGTGGTAACCACTTAGCCCACGCATAGTAAATGTTATTTCCATTACTTTTGGGACTGTAAATCTTACCTTCTCAGTTAGTGATTACACTGGAAAACCACAAGCAGACCCAGACATAAATGACATGCAATTAAAAGGACTTTCTGCTTTTTTGTTTCAGTAAATGTTTTGGATCAGTAAAGCCAAACTAGACAAAACTTTTTGGCAGAAATTTGGGAAAAATTCCTTCTTGGAAATGTGGCAATCCCTGTGATAAACAGAGGTATGTTTAGAAAAGGTGTCCCAGGGATTTCTACTGATGTGCAAATTGGGACATTTGTGTCTTAACAAGAAAAGCAGACATCATAAAATTACTGGTTTGTTTATTTAGAGCTAAGTGGAAAGAACAAATTAAAATGAAGGTGAACAGTATCTAGTGATGACAGAAGCAATTTGCCAAGTGTGATAAATATGCCAATGTTACTAGACAAAATGGCAGCACTCCACATTTGCCTGATGACAAACAGCTTCTTCCTCAGAGCTGGTACAGCATTTAAGGCTCCCAGCCTGACAGGAAAATGGGAGGAAAGGAAATGAAAGAAACTTTCTCATTGAGTTTCAGTTAATTAAAAGCAGAAATTTGGGAAAGGAAGCAGTCTTACCTTTTGAAATGTCACTTGCCCCTCTTTAGATTATATTACGCACAAAGGCTGAATAAATATTCTTTTGGCACTTGAAGCCAAATAATGACCCTGCTCTGCAAATATTCTCAGTGCCATTATATGTGCCTTAGAAAAAGTTGAATATATGTGCTTATTTTTTTTTCTCTAGCATCAGCAATGAAAGTAAAACAAGAACATTAAGCATTTGTGGTCAATTCAGTCTGGAGAAGAGATAAAAAAAGGAAAAAAGGAAAAAGCAGATCACACTTCTGTGATTGTAAGATTGCTAGAAGGAGCTGACTGTGAAAAGGAACCTAAAAATCTTGCAATTTATAAGAAGTGACCACTTCCCCTTTAGGGGCTGTCATCATATTCTGATTTACTGAGACTATATCAGACTAGAAATAGGCCCTCTACAGTAGTTCCTCTCTTTGTTAGAATCACCAGTGACAAAATTGTGATTTTCAGTATCCATTCTAGTAGCTATTTGTAACTCAGTGTTTTTAAATGCTTCATAAGCCAGAAAATCCAGGAATTGTCTCAAAATCTATTTGCATTATCCTTTGCATCATACACCATTGTTTCCCCATTTCACCCTCTTAAAAATAACACTGTGCACAGTCCAACAATTTGCTTCTTTCACATGAATGCAAATAAAGACTTTATTAGAAAAATAGATTGTGTGCAGCAATCATTGATGACTGACTCTTAGGGGAAAGTTTGCCGGAAGTGTTAAGATCTTGCCTGTAAAATCTTGGAGGCCCTGATTTAGGAAAACATTCCTGTATTGAAACAATTCCCACCATTTTGAAGTGTTTTAGTTAAGCATTTGTTGTTGAGGGTTTTTTTTTTTTTTTTTTCCCATCTCCCTAAAAGATTTGCTGTTGATTGTCCTCCAGAGCACCTTGGTTTTAAGACAATCAGTCACTTCAGTCTGCCCTGGCACCCAGCTTCAAGATCCAAATATTCCTCTGAACACACAAACAGCTGTGGCAAGGGATCACTCTGGGCTTAGCAAGTGCACTGCCCATGAAGCTGATGTAGATGCTCGAAAAATGTCAGAAAAGTCTTCATCTTCTAATAAATACTTCTAGCTAGAGAAAGACTGCTGTGACTCTCTCCTTTTAGCTTAAAGCCCACTTTAAGCAGTGGGACAGAGTATCATTCTTCTGAAGTAAGGCTTTTCTAGGATGTATAAATGTAAAGGTTGAAATTCCTCAACTAAAACCAATTACTGAATCCCAGGATTTCCATTTCAGCAGGTACCCTAAGCATTACTGTACTGCAGAGTCATATTGCCTGTACTCACCCCACCTTCAAACACACAGGAAGAACAAACAAGGCCAGATGATTCCCTCAAAAGCCAAGACACAGGGCCCTTAGGCTTGACAGAGAAGGTCCAGTGATGGATTACAGCTGGAAACGTCCTTCTCCCTCCAGCCCAGAGTGAGAAGAAGGTAGGCAAGAGGAAAGGGTTCACAGCTCATTCTTTTCTGCATGGTTTCTCCCTGGCCTCCGCAGACCATGCCCACAGATCCTCCTACAGCGCTGGCTTGTTAATCGCTGTGCTAACAAGGGAACATCCCTGCTCGCCACTCAGGGAGTGCTGACAGCTGCTGCCTCTCATCATCACATGGGGACAAAGATGGCTCTTGGTGTTATTTTTTTCTCAGGTAACTTTCTTCATCCTACAAACTCTCTCTTGACAGGGTGACTAACACAGCCTGGTCATCCTCAATTACTTCCATAATAAGCATGTGGGGGTTTTTTAATTTTTTTTTATTTTCATAATGTGAGAGGAACTGCAAGGTCATTAAAAGGTATAGCTTCCTGGCAGGAATTTAATTATCAATTCCATCATCTGAGATGACATCTCCTGTGACTCCAGTGCCACAACAGAAATGCTTCTGCACTCACATCTGAGGTCATGTAGAATTTGAAAGACCTTGTCTCTCATTTTTCTTGCTTTAGCTTCACAAAATTCAGACCATCCAATCACTGCCTCAAATGGTTTGTTTTGATATAACCTTTTTCTGTTATAACCTCTTAACTGTGCTGTCCATCTTTTCTTATAGCAGACATCTTCTTGACATTTGGTTTTTTATTGTTCTTTCTGAATAAGTTCTATACAGTCTTACTTGATTTTCAAATTAAAGTTGCCAGCCCTGAAAATGATTAAATTTGAATTTAAAATGTGGATATTTAGTTACTGTGATTATCTATATAAACGGTTTTACATGCATGTTTATAAAAAACTGGCAAAGGTATGCTTCTTTAAGAGTTCAGGAAAAGATCAGGAAAGATCAGGATCCTCAGATTTTTCCCTTGCATTATTTTAGTGGTAGAACAGATACTAACTCCCAGCCCAGTATTATATCATCTCTGGAGGTGAGAAAAAATAGGAGCTGCAGACTTACACACATGTGTGTCTAATTTCACGTTCCCATCCCAGAACACTCACATATGATCTTTAATCAAAATATTCCACCACTGTGAAAAAGTGACAGCAATACTAAGAACACATTATTTAATAAGTAAAATATGGACACAAGCAGCACAGGGATCTGCCTTAGAATATAGACAGGAAGGAGATTAAAAATTATTATTATTATTGGTGGATGTTTCATTGTAGTGAATTCAAGTTTACAGAATTAAAATACTCAGTCTGAGCGATCCCTGCTCTTGGAAAAGTGGAAAGACCTGAGTAATTTCCTTCCTCATGCTGTACTTTTACATTCATTGAGCTCAGGTGTTCTTCCCACAGAGATGATCATGAAGCCATACAGGTAAGCACAGCTGTGAAAACAAAAACAACCCCAAGGAAGGTCTGTTCCTGCTGCACTGCTGGGATCATCAGTGTGAGCCCCAAGATGGGGTCTCTGTAACATTTAGAGCTGGTACCCTTCCACAAATGGGGGGGATGGATAAAGTGGGCCCTTGCTCGTGTCCTCAGAAGTCAGAGCGTGTCGTGTAAGCAAGCACCTGTGAGAGCAGCAAATTAGAAAAAAACAGGGAGTGAGAGTTGTGTATGTGAGCTACCTGGAGCAGTAACTGGAAATAAAGAGCTTGACTGCGCAGTCAGCAGTCTCTTGGTAAGAGGGGAGGCACATCTCAGGCACATATCTCTACTTCCTACTACGGACATCTGGATTCAACAGCAGTTTTTTTCACAATTTCTTATTTGTCATTAAAGCGGCTTCAGGACACATATGTAGCCCTTTTCACCTCTTCCTGTGCTCATGCTCACAAACAGCAGTTTGAAGTCTGTCACAGCCTAGAGGAAGCTGATTTTTGTCATTCATGTTGGAAATAAGTACATGCTAAATTGGCAGTATTTCTGCTCTGCTTTGTCTAGATATAAATCTGGCCTTGGAAAAGCCTAGAGAGCTTCAAAAATATCTTAGATCTCTGTGGAGACCAAACAAAAAAAGGAAGAGTGATTTCTATCTGGTTAATTTGTAGAGCACCTTTCACATTTGGCTGAATTTTCAAAACATATGCTTGTGGTTTTTGCTTGAGGAATCTAGTGAGCCTGGTGTTTTTTCTGCTAACACAAACCAATAGTGAAGACACATGAGATTACAGGGTAGGCTCCACACTTGCAGTTTCCAATGACTCTTTCCTGATCTCTCTGTCCTGTAATGGTCTCACTTAGGGAGTAAGGCAGCAGGGAGTAAGGATGGCCAGAAGAGAATGAGTTTCACTTGAACTTGACTTGTCTATCTGAAGGACAGGTACTGAGCTGATACTTTTACTGCAGATTGCACTGTTTTCCTCTCAAATGCGTCTCTCCTGCTCTCTCCAGCTGTAACAGAGCCCTTCTCTTGTGGACTTTTCCTCTGCCCACTTCTCTGAGCTCCTGTTCCAAGTGAGATTAGAAGAGGAAGTGCTAAAATAGCAATGTGCTTTTCTCACAGTATTTCAGGATGAAGCAGAAGCACCAAACACTGGAAATCTGTCCTGTTTTTCACCCTGTAAACAACTTCTATAGCAACAGAGTTGGGACTGGACAAGTTATTAATATGAGTGTAAACCTGGACATCAAGGACTTCATGATTTATACACACTGCATTACATTTTACCTCTCTTTCTCAATTTTATAAACAATATTTGTCTTCTGAATTAAAAATATTAAAAATATTTAATTTTTTAACATTTAAAAATATTAAAAGGGAATAAATCACAATCCACAATCATGTATTTCGTTTTTATTTTTTAAGGAGGAAAAAAGTCAGGTTTTTCCTCCCAAAACATACTTTGACATCCCTGAACTCAGACCTAAAAATTGTGCACCTTTTTTTAAAATTTTTGGTGCAAATAAGCATACCTGGGTTTTTGCCGAGGCACAAACAGCACAGTGTAAAGTTACAAGCTCTAATATTTTACTTACATAATGCTCTTATCTCTGAGTTATGTTTTTTTTTTTCAAGCAGTGCCATACTGTTGATCACAGAATCATGAAATCATAGAATATGCTGAGCTGGAAGGGACCTACAGGGATCATTGAAATCGAACTCCTGGCCCTGTACAGGCAACCCCAAGAGTAACACCATGTGCCTGAGAGCATTGTCCAAACACCTCTTGAGTTCCATCAAGCTGGTGCTGTGACCATTTTCCTGTGGGAACCCATTCCACTGCTCAAACACCCTCTGGGGTAAAGAACCTTTCCCTGACACAACTCCAGGCCATTCCCTTGGGTCCTGTCACTGGTCACAGAGCAGAGATCAGTGCCTGCCCCTCCTCCTCCCCTCAGGAGGAAGCTGTAACTGCAGTGAGGTTTCCCCTCAGCCTGCTCTTCTCCAGGCTGAACAGACCAAGTGACCTCAGCTGCTCCTCATACAACTTCCCCTCAAGGCCCTTCACCATCTTTGTGGCCTTTCTCTCTAATAATTTTATATCTTGCTTACATTGTGGCACCTAAACCTGGAGACATCACTCGAGATGAGGCTGCCCCAGTGCAGAGCAGAGGGGACAATCCCCACCCTTGCCCAGCTGGCCATGCTGTGCCTGATGCCCCCAGGACAGGGTTGGCCCTCCTGGCTGCCAGGGCACTGCTGACTCATGTTCAACCTGACACTGACCAGGACCCCCAGGTCCCTTTCCTTGGCTCTGCTCTCCAGCCTCTCATTCCCCAGTCTGTCCATACATCCAGGGTTGCCCCATGTTAGGTGCAGAATCCAGTACTTGTTGCTCAACTTTATGTGGCTGGTGATTATCCAGCCCTCCAATTTGTTTGGGTCTCTCTGCAGGGCCTCTCTGCCTTTGAGGGAGTCACTGGCTCCTCCCAAAAGAGTGTCTTTGGCAAACTTACCTTCCAGTCCTGCATCCAAGTCCTTTATGAGATGTTGAAGGGCTCTGGACCTAAAATGGAGCCCTATGGAACCTCACTAGTCACCAGTCTGATATAATCACATTTATGATAACTCTTGGCACCCTACCTGTGAGCTAATTGCTCATCCATTGCATGATGTATTTAGCCAGCTTCATTCTGGCTCAACATTTTGTCCTGTTTTTTTTTTCAATTTGCAGTCTCAGATCTTCAGTATTCCCTGCTTAACTACCATTATATGAAAAAAATTGCCCATACCAGGCCACATTTTCTTCGACCCTGTGTTACATTTACCTTGCATGAAACATATTTTTTGTTACTGATGTTAATACCTACATGTTCTTTATTCAGTTAGGAAGATAGTTTCCAGCCTTAGCAGTTCCATAGAGTTGTGCCACGCTTTCTTCACAAGCCCTGGCAGCTTTAGCCCTGCAGTCCAGTATTTACAATACAAACTTAATTGTCTTTATTAGCCATTATATTTTTCTTAACAAATTAACATTTGAAAGGCTTGGTAATTCTATTTACAGGGTCTGTTGTGGGAAAAACAACCTCCAACAAATAACCAAATTCCTCAAGCTCAATGCAATCATAATTGCTTGATACAAGGTACAGATTGCCTTTGTGTTTTCCTAAATGGGATTAATGCTTGGAGGATTCAGTAACTCCTCATTAGCAGGCAAAATGATTGAGTGCAACTGACTTCCAAATAATGGCTTTGGTCAGATTATGAGTGTGCCAGAGAAACATACACCCTAAACTACTGAAATGGTCTTTTAGATTTCCCTTCTGTGCAGACCGTGGATTTGAAGGGATAATAGACTCTCAGCTAGCATAATTGCAGAATATTTTCTTACCATCTCTGGCTAAATATCTATGTGGGCTAAGCAGAAAGGCAGAATTTGAATTTCATTTCCTGTCACTGCAGAAGAAAACTGCAATACAGTGGCAATTATCACAAAAGAGAGATCCTAAAGGCAGACATGCTTTTGTGGTGCAAGCAGGCCTGCTCCCAACATAACAGCAACAGCCTGTAATGTGTTTTAGAATTGCTATGGAAAGAAACAAAAAAAAAATCATTTGGCACATAAGAGGACTCATGCTGCTATTTGTTTCTTAGTGCTTGAAGCATTTTATGTCTACATATTGAAGGAAAGCTGAGTTCTATCCTTTGATAAGGCATTATGCACATCCATTATATAAAAATGTGATGGAGCCAAACAAGGATTTGGCACTGTGTCCCTGATCTCTTTTTTTTTTTTTTCCTCAGTGATTAATGATGCTACCAGGTGTCTGATGCCAGGATTTTTTTCAGTTTTGAACCGCTTGCCAATTTTTAGACTCAACAGTTTGAAAGCTTCCAGAAAGGTGACTGAAAAGCTCTTAAGTGAGCCTCTCAGGGCAAATGACCATGGCATGAAGTGTGTGATCCAGCTCCCACTGAAGGCAATGAAAGTCCTGTCATGGACAACAAATGAGGCCAGATCAGGCTGCTGTAATAGGTTCACTACCACTTCTTTAGCTGTAACAAACCTGCAGAGACCTCTGAAACAAAAATCTCAACAGCAGTGCAGAGACAAGAAAATTTCACCTATTACAGCTTATAACTAGAATATATATTTAAAGCATGCTTCCTGGTTTATGTAGTGTTGCTCTTATTAAAATAAAGGCCTTTACTTACCCTAGAAAAGTGCTGATGAATTTTGCTTTCTTTGCTCAAGATGCCATTGCTCTAAAAAATAGAAGGTGTGGGCCTGTGGGGTGGATATGTCCTCTGCACATCACACTGTGTATCTAACCAGGACACTGCTATGAGCACTCTGAGAGGGCCCTATGACCTCAGCTGCACCAAGGATATGCAGGAAATACATTTCTTGCTCACACAGATTTATATTTTAAGTACTGCTACACTGTAATTGAAGTACTTGTTTTTTATGCTCTGGTGATTTCCAGCTGCAGGATGGAAATAAGTCAGGCACTTCAAGGGGGTGAAATTATTTACTCAGCATCTTCTAACTTATTAATATACACCAAAAGATAAGATAACTAAATTATAGTATGCAAGGATATTGCATAAACTGCTTTAAAACATTTCTTGTGAAAGCACTGTGTGGTTGAACTAGATAGTGTATCTACTTGCAGGCAGCTATGTACTCCAAGAAATTTTAATAGATAAAGATTAAAGGGCACAAATAAAAAGCTACAAAAGAAACCCCAAGCAAGAACACTTCCTATTTGAATAGACACTTAATCAGAAATCTATAGGATTCAGATCAGCTGAACAAGCAGAAAAGCGAGGAGCTATGTCTGGGGAAAGGAGAATCTGTCTTGCAAAAATCAGAAAAAATATCATCCCCTACCTTCACCTCTGAAAAAGATCTCAAATGGAGAATTAGGTTCCTTGTGTCTTACATTATCCAAAAATATTATCTAGATGTCATCCATAGACACAAAAGTTAACAGAGTGTAAATCTGTAAATTTGCACACAGCTGATTTGTCTCTCATAACAGAGGGGAAAAGGTCTAAAACATGCAACTGTTGGGTGTTAAATTCTTTGTTCGTCACACATGACTTTCAGTTTTGTCCAGTTTTATACATTATTGTAAAGAGCTAACTGAGGGAGCGGGGAGTATCATCAAACAGCATTACTACTCAGCCAAGGAAAAAGAAACTCAGCACATGAAATTTCTCTTTAGTCTTCTCTGCTCTTGCTGGTAGGATGTAGGATTTGCAATTAGCACTCCGATTTGAAGGGTTAGTTTTCCTTCTTCCCTGCTGGGGGATACAGAAAAGGTGCATCTCCCCAGAGAGAGTTGTGACAGAGTACCCAGCATATGGAACAATATGATTCAATACTCAGAGAGGTGCAGCACAGACTTCCTCAGGGTTTATGAGGTTAGGCAAATCAGTTAAATACTTTTATTTTGTTTTGAATTGAGAGATATTTCTATTTACCTGGGAACCCCATAACTACTTGTGGATTTTAAAATCTGGTTGACATAGTTTCAAATACTATTTAGATCCAAGTAGTTGGGTGGGGTCTTTTAGAAATTTAGAGTCAGAGGGAAATTTTCAATTGGACAGTAATTTTTAATCTCCTTTGTAAATTATCTGCTTTTCTGGTTTCACTCCAAATGCCAGTTAAGCAGAATAATTGTCCAAGTAGAAAGAAGATGGGGGAAAACAAAAAGCAAAAGGCAAATAATCAGTTCACTATCACAGAACATTTATCACTGTGTTGGCAACTTGTGAGACTTTTCATCAAAATAATCCAGTCTGTTGCTACACTCTGCCCTGTTTTTCACATGTGCAAAAATTGTCTTTCAAGAGCACTTAAGATGATGAAATTCTCTCTTCTATGCTTAAAAACTTTCTGGAATAATAGGAGATTGCAGTTAAAGAAAATCTCGTTCATTGTCTTACTGATATTTTACAGTGACAATTTATTAAATCATGACTGGCAACTCAATTATAACTGGTAATCATAATATTTTGTTAATACATTGCTCTTTATTTATATTCAAAGCTAAGGAATTTATATGTTAATCACACCTGGTGTTATCTGACACAGAATTTTCTGGAATATTGTTAAATGTGTGGGCGGTAATGATGATTAATGCAAAAGACACAAACAGCCTTCTCAAAGTTTTTCTCTCATAGATTTAATACTTTCATGTCCAAACATGTCCACTTATGGGAAAACAGCAATTTATGCTGGCTACACCACAACACAGCTACACAAGTTCTGTAGACTTGTACTTGTTGCCCTAAGCCAGTGACTGTGGGGGAATCACTGAGAATACAGGATGTGAAGAGTGGATATGAATTTCAATGCCTGCTGCAGAAAGGTGGATTAAAGTAGGTTAAAGTATGAAGTTATGTCCAGGACTCAAGAGAAGCATGTTGGTCACAGGTAGGCACAAAGGCAGGGCTGGAAGATGCAGTTACTGTGCCAGTCAGGTGTAAAGTGTCAGAATGGGACTGTTGGGTGAGCAGGCATGGATGGTCATGTCCTTTGCAGTCCAAATCCCTGTTGGCCCAGGTGTGATGGCTGAGTCTGGTCACTGTATCTGGGCTTCTTCCATGAGGAAACCAAGGTGCAGAGCAGGAAGGCTGGTGTACTCATCCACACCTGCCACTGAGGATCACACCCAGGTCCCAGACTCTACACAAGGAATATGAAGACACCATACTTTCATAGAACAGAGAAAATTTATTCCCTGTTGTCTTGAGACCGGAGAAGTGAAAAGTGCACTAAAGGTTTACCCATACCTATGCAAAGCATGAGTTTAATGGGAGCTGAAAGCTTTCAACATCTTCCCAGAGGCAAGTATAAAATGCTAGTTTAGAATGCTTGGCAGAACTTGCCCAAATATAAATAAATGTGACAGTGGAGGGAACTCTGTTTACCAGTTAAGATGGGCTTGTGCCTAGACTAGTCAGGCTGAGCCCTGACCTCTGGGCCATCCAGACCATTAACCTCCTGACCCACACACTGACAGCTCCTGCTCCCACCTCTGTGCCTACAAATCCCTATGCAATCCAGAAGTTGTGCTTCCTCCTCAGCAAGGCAGGCTGGGGGCCCACCCGGCTCCTACAGTCTGAACAGCACCATGGTGGTGAGCACCTCTCACTAGTGCCAAAGTGTTTGGGCACCCTAGGTCTGTTCTCATAGGGAACAGGCATAGCTTGGCCCTATAATGCAATAGAGGGAGAGTACTCACATAGCAGAAGAGCAGCAATGACTAGCACTGATTCTAGCTAAGCCCACCAGCTCAGGCACCTGCCCAGCAATCATCAGGGCTAGTGCCTAGAGTCAGGATGAACTATAGATGTGTATATAGATGAAGTGGAACAAGACTTTGTCAAGGATAAATGTCTGTTTTATGCAGTGGGTATGCAGCAGATTTATATTTTCTATCTGTTGGGACTCATAGTGTGCACTGAATTATATAGAAACAATTCTATTTCCCAGATCCTTTCTCACAGTTCCACCAACAATATTGCTCTTTATTATTAAAACGATACACAAAATTGTGAGGATAATGCACTTACTCATTTAATCTGACATACTGTCTAATAAGAAATTAATCAAATTTTACATAGTCATTAACCTATGGCCACCACCCATCCCAGCTTGACTAAGACAGTCCTGATTTTGGTGGGAAATATCTTCAGGGCAGAGACTTAAGGAACAAATATTTAAATGCTGCAAACGTGTAAAACACATTATAGTGAGCACCACAGGTACCCAGGCCTGCTACTTAATGAGACACTACTTCAGAGACAACAGACTGAACTTCATTCAGGACCTGTACATATAAAAAGCCAAATGAAACCAGATCTAATGTCATAATTTTTGGTTGAGCAAACCCAGGGAGAAAGCCACTTGGGGTCTTCTGACAAGCATCTGGACATGTAGTCACCTGTGAGAGGGATGACAACACCCCCCTCTAAGTGACTACAGAACAATTTTAGGGAACTAAAAATAGTTTCAGTGAAAATTCATCTTTAAAAATCACTGCCTCTATCCACATATTTGAAATCTCCCAGCAAGAATTCACTGTCAACAGTACTCTCAAGCCACAATTCTAAATTCCTGCCCTGTCTTCACTGGCATCAGTACTCAATTTTTTTTTTCAAAAAAGAGATTATTATCTTCATCACGTTAACCACAGACATTTCACATGGTACAGACTGGTTTCTGTTTCACCCAAAATCTCATTGCCACTACAACTTATAAGACACTGCCCAACTGTAATAGTGTATTGTCTGTTCTTAATATATTTGTTCTTTTGCATTTTTTTTTACTGTTTTCCCTCCTTGCTTACTGGACAGACAACCGAAGAGCTGATGTAGCAAGGACAAATCTAATACAAGAATTTTTAACACTGTCACAGTAACATATCTTAGTAATAAAAATATTTTTATTTCTCAAATATTTATGATACAAAAATGTTTAAGAGCATATTCTGAAAATTATTTTGTTACATGAAACTACATTGCATATTGTTCAAGATGTAGTACTGAGCAGATTAACCTGATTGTTCCTGCTTTTTTTTAGCTATATAATACAGAAACTTGAAACACTTATAACCCTGAGCTTCAGAAAAATACTATAATATTTAGCACAACTTCAAATATCAAAATCTTTTGTTTACTCAATTCATCTGTAATGATCAATACCGTAAACTTATGTTTTAGTTTAAAGCTGTTAGCCTTTAAATTTCCCCAATTTTTCAAGCTGAATAAAGATTGAGACCAATCATTTGAAATCTGATTGCTTAACTATACCCTAGGCAGCAAATCAAGTTTGTTTAATATTAATTTTATTTTGGTCTTGAGAATTTTGGCCATCAAAGTTTGCTTCAATAATCATGTTACCTTTACCTCAGAACAGATGCTTCTAATTTTAGCAATAAAGTTCTCAGATGAAGCCTTTATTCCAATTAAGTGTTTATTCAGACAAAACTCCAATTTATTCCTTTAAACACAAGGCAGCATAATTTGTGAGGGTTCCGAAGGAGGAATTAGAGACTGAGTTAGCATTCTACACTGTACTTTTTCCTGCTCGTCAATGGATGACATCCACCATCAAAACAAAAGATTCAGTAATGTTTTTTAAATATCTGAAAAAATAAAAAAGGTAACATTTTGCAGAGGTGAGATTCTTTTTTTACTATAAATTCTGAGAGTAACATGTTAGCATGGAAAGCCTGAAGACTAGTTTCAGCTTCTTCCTTGATTGACACTTCAGTTGCATGGCTCACATTTGCAGAGAAAAAAAGTTAAAATTTGGATGGGGATAATATAACAGGAAACAATAAAGATGCCATTCTAGCAGATAGGTTCTTATTTGCAGAAGGCCAGAACAAATATCACAAACAGCGCAATCTTCACCAAGTTCTCAGCCATTACATGAAAATTAATCACCAAGCCAGCACTACACAGTTTTTAACCACTTTTGACTTTTCTTGTTTGTAAAGTGTTCGTATCTGTGGTGCACATCTAGCAAATAATTTGCACAATAAATTGCTATTGCACCAACCTCAGTAATAGTTTCCTCTCAATCATAAGAATCAGTTCCTCAGGCTTATAGTTTGACATTACAGGGGAGTTGTATACATCCCTATATTGCATAGTAAAAATTAATTTGCATATAATTGTTGTTGTTTTCAATGCAGCCTGAGAAAGGATATCTGTTGGAACACAGTGACCCTGGAATGTGCACATAGGCATGATCACCTGAAAATATTAAAAATATAGCAAAGTCAAGCACTAGGAAATATAGAAAAAATACAGATAACCTTAATCTGTATTTGGGCCCTTCCTATGGAACCACTTGTTGAACAATAACATAGAAATCTGACAGCATAAGTAATTTGCTCTTCCATAAAGACATTGCACACTGTAGAGTGACAAAGACTGTTTCACACGCTGAAGAGCAAATGAAATGCTAACAGCGGTCTTCCAAGAGAGGTCCTGTGCGTGTACCAAGTTGAGAACACACTCTGGTCAGGATGAATTCCTGTATGAAAGGCAGTGCATCAGCTAATAGTTAAAATAAATGGCAGCAATTTCCCTCTTTCAATGCTGCCTTATCAAGAGTTAGATAGAGTATGATAGTTTCAGAAATTATGTTGACCAGGAATATTTGCATAACCCATGTCTGCCTCAAAATGAGTCAATTCTATTGAATCAAGGTTATGCTTGGTTTGATTTTAACTTCATAATGTACAGTTCTCTTTTCAGGTCTGTCTGTATTTTAACTCCCACACCTGACTGTTATGGGATCCACCTATCATGTACATACCGTTCTTAGATAAAAGTTTTCTGCAGTTAAGACTTTTTAGTTTTTCCATTCAGGTATGACGGGTCAATACCACAGAATGTTGTTTCAAAAAAAATCACATTAAATGTGAAACCGTATAAGAAAAATTTTCTGAGATATCTTTGGGGATATGTATATATATAGGCCTAAAGAAATCCAGCTTTTGACTTAAAGTGAAAAAGAACTAATTTCCTGAAAACTGTGATGTTCTGTTGCAGTCCTTATCTCATCTTGTTCCTTTCCAAGAATAGATATTAGACATCGTTTGATGTGATAATGTGTTATGTTTATAAGTCTGATATGAATCATCTTCAAGAAAAGCTGTGGCACCAAACTGACTGCACTCTGTACATGATCTGGCATACAAATAAGTCTGCTGCCATAAATTTGGATTATGTCACAGGAAATACCAAATTTACCCACTTACCCACTAGTAAAACCAAAATACTTGTCTGGATTATTTGCCCTGAAGTGATTGAGGCATGACAAGTTTTAATTATGTGTTTTATCCTGGACCTGCTCCACCAGGAAAAGCTATTAGGCAAGAAAAGGCACTTTCTGAGGAGCTACGTTCCTAAAAAGATTTAGTGCAAGCCAGTTAGAAATGCTTTTAGTCTCACGCAGAAGTTAAGCAACGCTTGTCGCTGTATGTGTGTCAACTGTCACACTTAGGGTTCAACTGATGGCTGATCAACACCTATTGCTAGGACCAAACAGGCAGTGAAAATGCTGGAAAGCCACTTGAAACACTAAAATAGTGTAGATATCAGAATAAGCGTCAAAGAAAGGTTTAACTCTTTATTTGCTAGCAGCAGGTGCCTTAAAAACAGGGAAGAGTCAGAAGGACTCCAAAGGTAGCTTTTTATTGTGACACTGTTTGTCAAATGAAGTTTTCAACAGATTTTTATTTATAAGGGGCCAGTTATGAGATTATACTACAGCAAGTTGAATGCTGTACTCCATGTGAGAATGACTTTTAAAAGAAGATGGGGGGAAAAGGCTGATATCTGGCTCCCAAGACAGTTATTCAGCTTACTGGCAAGACCAGTTTGATATCTGCTAGCTATTAAACACGGTACACTCTCACTCAGCATGACTGCTGACACCACGGTTATGTATGACCATGTTACAACCATGGCCCAGCTCCAGCTACTTGTCATGCAGACCTCCCAACACACATGCACACAGCAGGCAGTCCTCTCACAAGAGAAGATAGAAATTGAGTTAAGGAGGTAGGACAGAATGAGCTGGCCAGGGACAAGGGGTGGCCAGAAAAGCCAACGACCATCAGCCTATTTACCTACAACCAGTCTTGACTCTATTTTCCCAGACATTTCTTCTTCCCCAACCTGCCTTTATCCCTCTCTTTCCCTTCCCTAAACCTCGCACAGTAAATCTTGAATGATCCCAAAATACTCTCCCCTGCCTCCTGTAATATGCCCCATACCCTTGGCAGTATTCCTCTCAGTCCCAGAAGTGTCTGGGGAGCAGCCATCATCAGTGTTGGGTGTCATCCCTGGCACATGGGGTCAAAGGCACTGCTGAGACAGCCCTGGAGACACCATATCCCTTTCCCTGACTGGATTATGTGGTTCTCCTACTTGCCATCATGTCCCTGAGCTCCTTCATGCCTGCAGAGATCTTTTTTTGAGTTTTATGACATAACCTGAAAAAGGAGTTCTTTCATACTTGAATCTGATCATGCAGTTTTGTGGCTGAGACATGAGAGGACCATGTTAATAATTCCTAGGAACTGAGGACAAATACTCACCTTGCTAGTCTATGGCAAGTCCCCAAAGCCAGTCTTTACAAAGTACTAGAATATTACAGGCAAAAAATTCACCAGTTCTGAATCTTGAAAGGGACTCTGTCATTGTGAACAAAATGAGGAATCAAATATACCACAAGAGACCTGAGGCAAAAATCTCCAAGGCCATGTTCTCACACAAGGAGTCCCACAAATTAGAGCGAAAGCAGACAGCAAGATGACATGTGATGTTTGAAAAAAATACAAGAGGCTTCATAGTTTATATCTCTGTGCCTGGGTCTGCATTACCACTCAAGTGTGCAAAACTTGGGTAAATACAAAAGGCATCAGAGTTGCTAGGTCAGGGCAATTACTCCTATAATAATGAGCAAGATTGCAGCAGGAGATTACCAAACTACTCTTTTGCCTCAAAGCAGAAGGGATTGCATTAGTTTTGGTAGTGATCTGTAGGTCACTGTTGTAAAGACCTGCAAATTTGGATTAAAACACTGGGAATCAAGAAAATCTCCCTGCTCTAAAGTTTAAATAGCTCAACCACATGAGCCATTGTAGCTGGTTCCCAGAATATTCCTCTGCTTCCTAGGCCACAAAGATGGTAACAACTCTTGGCTCTGAAGTGAGCATCACATGCATCAGATATTACATGCCTCCAGCCTCCCACTCTATGCCCTTAATGTGGAGGCAAAAGCAGTAAACAGTTTTGGCTGCTTTGTCTCAGGCTGTTGTAAATGCATATAAAGGTACTGCTTGTTGGTGTCCAATGGCCCTTCCACATCTCCTTGCAATGGCATCCACAGGTGGTTTTTCCCAGACAGCTCTGGGCTGGGCCACACCAGTCTGGGTAGAGAGATCCTGTAAATATCTGAAATTCCCTTCCATGGCAACATTCACTTCTAGTTAATAATCCTTTTATATTTTTTGAGAGCAAAGAAGCTAGGAGGAGGAGTACCTTCTCAGGAGGCTCTGCTGCTTGGGACCACGTATGTGATGCACCTGAGCTTCTGCTATACAGGAACAGACTGTAGAAAATGTGAGGCTACTGCATTCTGCAGTACCCCTCTCCCCCATATCCCTACCCTCCAACAGGCTTCTCAGTTGTCCAGACAGCATGTGACATGCCTTGGTACCACCACAGCCTCTGTGCCCATGGTTGCAGAGACATCTTGCTGGGGCTGGTGCATGACCAGGTATTGCTGCAGAGTGGAAGGACAGCCAAGGCACCTACCTTGGAGGAGCTGAGTCACAGAGAGAGAGAGAGAGACTCCTTGCCTCCAGGGTGCTGCTGGACAACACAAGCTATGGCCTTAACCACCTTTCAAAATGGTCCTCAGACCTCTTACACTATAAAGGTAACATACTTCCACTGGTTTTTCCATGCGTCCACCTACAAATCTGTCACAGTGAAAGCAGTGGGAAAAAGCTCTCCGTTACTTTGGCGGGGGAGGTATGTCAGAAGGAAAATTGATATTCCTTCTGTATCCTCTATTTATGTAGCAACCTTACCATTTGCATAGAGCCTCCTGAGAAAAAAGAGATCCCTCCAAATGACAATGGAGGAAAAAGGAATGGATAAAACTGGTTTGTTTTTTTTCTCCAGGACACATGTATTTTCAATAAAATTCTCATACAAAATATTTCACTATCATTAGTGCTAGGGGAAAAATAAAATCTGTTTCCAAAGTAACCCCTAGTTCTGTTATTCTGGAGGGTTTTCATGTAAATTATTGTAAAATACTGTTGCTGTAGTGAATTCATCTTTCTGGCTGTTCTGGCAGGTATCAGCTTGGGGCCACCAGAACTCCTCTGTTTGGAGTGCATTACTCTCCATCTTGCAAAAGGATTTTCCATTATTGCAAGGTACATTTGTGTTACAGTTAAAGCATTTCTACCCTGAGGTAGTGTCAGAATGGCATTGCCCAGAAATGCAGCCATGACACAGCGACGGTCTTGTTAAATGCTGAATAAAAGATGTTAATAAGCTAGAGTGCTGCCTAGGGAAAGAGCTGCACCATCTTGTACCCACTGTACAGTGCACTGTCAGCAAACCCTCTCCTTGCTGTACTGCTCAGCTTTGCCTTCAGTGAGTCCTTAAAATCTCTTAGCCACAAGGTATAAAAAGGTTCTTCTGATTTAGACTCAGGGTGATCTTTTGTTTTCAATGGTCAAATGTTCCAGGAACATTTTCTTAGAGTATCTAAAACTATTTTTAAAAGATAACTCACAGCACACCATTTTTAGGCTCCTCTTTAGTTAAAATACAGGAAAGTACATCCCAAAGTGCTTCCACTCATGAAGCATATATGAAAATAATGTAATAATAACCCAAGAAACGGTGCAAGAAACTTTCCATGCCTGTACATCTCTTTTAGCAGTGGAGCTGAAGTGGTCACCAGCTTTACAGTTTCACAGATCCCTGAGATCCACAAGGAAGGGTATGAGAGCTTCCCAGATTTTTCTCTCTCAATTGTTGCTTCATTCTCAAAAATGCATGCCCAGCTTTATTAGTGATCAGGAATCACATCTAAGTCACTACAGAAGGTTGTCAACTTCACTCCTACAACCCCAGTCCCTTATGCTGACATCAAAACCAAAAACTTTAGTCACTGATCTAGAGAGGCATGGATGCCATGAACCACTGACCAGAGGTAAGGTCTTCTGGATCTGTGAAGTGGAAGGAACAGCAGTGAATGAGTGTGTGAAAGCCCCAGGGAGAACTGGCACTCTGCTGCTGACACACAGAAAGACACTGCACCTGCCTCGGGGAGCCTCTGGCCCCAGAGAGCAGAGGTGCTGAGCTTCAGCTGCCGGAAAGCAGAGAGAAAGTAAATGCAAGGTTTGCCGTTTGCAAAGCCATTGATAAACACTATCTTTCTGCATAAGAGTAAATCACAGGCAACATGAAATTCTGTACTGCAAGAGATGCACGAGGATTCTCACAGCCTCATTCAGTGACTCTCTTCCCTCTCTCCCAGCTCATGAGCTGTATTACAGAAAGACAGTTTCTGTATTTATACTACGCTTTATCCTCTTGCTAAGCATTCCCTGTTAGCCACCTTAGCTTACAAAGTACAGAACTAAACAGATCAGAGGTTTGACTGACTGTGGCTGTTCTTATGATGCCTTCTCACCCAATTTGTATCACTTGCTTAAAAGACAAGGGTCACCTCTCCCTGGCTCTTGCACTTGACAGATTGTCTGCCCCTTGCTAAGTGGTATTAACTGACCTGTCGATATAGCAGAATTTTGCACTCCCGTTTTCACAGAGCAGGACACAAAAAATTAGAGCAAAGCCTTGTGAAATCAAGCTGACAGTTCCTATAAAATTCCCTCTCAGAAAGCACAGCACTCTCTCCTGACCCTCAGAAACCCATGACAATGGTATTAAACTAAATATTTTAGCATTACTTCTATTTAGTTTGCTTTTCACAGTTTTTCTGTTACACTACCCATGGTGATGCATCCATGTGGTGATGAATTCACAGCACAAGTCTAGCATGTTTCCTGTAGTTTTCAGACTACTCTCAGCTGGCAAAACACAAGGCCAAAAGTACCTTTTGGGGGGATGGACCAAAATGCAGAGGCCCATTTCTTTGCATTCATTCATCTAGAATGACGTGTCCCTGCAGACCATCGCACTGACTGCAGCCTTACCTCGCCCGAAGCCTTGGGGGAAAGATACACAAAAATCCCTCCGACATCCAGATGGTGCATTCAGAGGCTGGAGAGAAGAGAAGCTCCGGACTTCCTTGCCTGTGCGGAAGCAGCCAGAGCCACTTCCAAAAGCTACACAAAAGAGCCTCTGTCACGGCTGATGAGAGATCCTTTTGAAGCTTAGGAATCATGACTGGCAGCATTTCATATCTGGCCATCTTTAGGTTTGGAGGAATGAAGAATGGGAAAGAAGAAAAAAATGGGAAAGGAGAAAGCAGGGGAGAAAAAAGGTAGGATCAGCTCAGAAAAGCTCTGGCTGAGAGCCTGTCACAGCAACATGCATTTTGCATTACCTCATGTATAATATTTTTTGCTTTCAGGCTTTCTTATCAACATGAAAATTCCCAGCTTATTTTTGACCTTTTGAGCAGAAAGTGGGCAAATCTTTCGGCTAAGAAGACATGTTGTAATTCACTATTAAGAAACACAAAACTTCCTCAATGTAAAGGTATATTGTAAAACATAATTAGCCTAAACCAAGAGCATACAGTTTCATTTCAAAGAATGTATGCATTGCTGCTTTCTGTGGGAGGTTACAGGGAATTCTTTACTAAAAACAAGTTCCAGTTACCTGCAAATAAACTGATTATGTTTGACTATGACTATTGCCAGGTTTAAAAAAACTCTAATTCACTTCTTAGCTCCTATTGTGGCATGGTTGCAAAATATTTTTACCTCTCTATGTCTTGCTTTTTCCACTTACAAGCTATACAATTTTCTTGCTGAAAACAGTAAAAATGCTGTAGCTGATTCTTGTACAGCAGTAAGCATTTGTTCTTCAACGATGAAAAACATTCTAGAAGTTAAACTTCCAATGTTAACAAATCAGTTTCCTTAAGAAGTTTTACTTCATGACTCTCAACTTCATTTTTCCGTAATATAGCGAACAGAAAAACTTTTTTTCATGTCTCTGATCAACTGTTCTTCTGGGTGCTTTCGTTATTCTACCTTATTCCATTATATGCCTTTAACTGTGGCTGCAGTGGCACAAAATGGCTTAAAAATAAATTAAGCTTTCACTTGAAGGTATTTGAATACAAAAAATCAACAATTTTTTTAATATTTTATTATTATTATTCATTTTGTTGTTTTTCCCTTCATCTCTTTAAAATGCATAACCTAGTTCTTATGAGCAAAGAATCTTAATATTGTATTTCAGAGGGAAAGTAAGTGCTAAGTGATCAGTTTTAAAAGGATTCAAGAAAATACTCTCCATATCTAAAATGGGAATGGGGCATGATTCACCCAAGACAAAGCAGGAATGGTAGAGAAAGAAAACCTCAAGAATTTGCGATTCTGTCACAAGTTTTAAAACTTTTAATTTTGCTTTTTGGAATGCGTCAAACTGTCCCTTTCTTCCACGTATGCTTCCCAATGTATTTAACACTTGCACTTTTGTCATAAACTCATAGGGATTCAAAATCTTATTCACTACTTTACTATTACAGGTTCTCTTATGAAAAGCTGGGCACTGGGACTGCCTGGCCATAGTATCTGACCTGCATGCAGCTCAGAGGTGATACGACCAGCCACAAAGTCCTACTGGGATGCTGCCATGCTTAAATACCCAGGCAAGGAGCCCATGCAGAGTTCAGCTGCCGTCCATCTCATCCACACCCTGCTGGAGGGGTCCCAGGAGGCCACTGCCACACTCCCCTGGCTACAAACTGCCTTTCTGGGAGCTGCCAGTCCACACCATCCTCCAAATAGCGGATGCTGGCCTGGCTGTGGAAAAAAAATGGGTGTGAGAGGAGGAACAGTAAGGAAGGTTGGCTATTCCTTGATTAATGCTTCCATTTCACTCTAATATGTGAACACCTCAAAACAAAGGAAAAAAGAAAGAGAAAAATATTTCAGCAATTTCCTCTTTCTCCTACAGTTCAACACAGGAAAGTGAAATAAAACCACATAGTGATTAATTTAATGGGTGAGGATGTAGAGATTTTTATTTTATACACTTAAGTAGGTAAAAATGAATGCTGACATTTTTCTTTAAGGTCTAAAATCTGCCCTCAAATTGTTAGGAGTAGCTGGGTGAAAGTCTATATTGTGGGACATAGGAGACTGAATTACCACCCCTCTTAGCCTCAGGGAAAAAAAATAATAAAATATTTAAAGCCTATGAATATAATTTATTTGTGACTTGCCTACAACTATTGTGCTCACTGATTTCACTTAATGTGCGCTGGCAGAGTACGTCAGCCTGGCAGAAGTGCTGCTGCATTACAGTGCACTGACTCCATTAAAACCCTGCACAGCAGCTAAACTGGGGCAGCCCTACCCTCCTGGCATCCTCAGCTGGCCCCCATGACCCAGGAGAGAAGTCAGCCCCAGCAGAGGGAAAGTGCAGGCATGCTGCCCTCCACTGCACACCTGCAGAAGACTCCATTTGTTGAAAAGAAGCCCCAGCAATTCCTCCTGCAAGGAGTCTAGCTCTTACCTTCCCAGGGATATTGTGCCCCTGGGAACAGCATCTCTAGCCCTGAGCAGAGCTGCTCTGGTTGCACTTCAGTTGTGCTCACATGAACATAACTTCTTGGTTGCATTAGAATGATCAGACAAGTGAAAAGCAAAACACGGCAGCCATTTGAAGAAGACTTGACAAGGTTCAAACACACCCACTACATCTGCTAATCCTCTTGATGAGGACAGAGAGCCATGACTGAAATCCATCTCATCAGCACCCAGTCAAATATTTGCCATCTTTCCAGGTAGATCCCACCTGGCGTCCGATCTGGCGCCAGCCAGACTTCTGGATATCAGCTGATGAGACATCATAAAAACCCAGAAGCAGCAATCCTCTCATATGCAAAAAGATACTTATTAACATTTTCCTTTTGTGTCCAACACAGTGTAACATGTCCTGTATTCCTTCTGAAATAAAGGCACTGAAAGCTTCTGTTATAATTATCATTACTGTTAATAGCTAGGAACATTAGGGCACTTACCACCGGCCAATTGCATCCCACCCAGGAACCTCTGCTGGAACAAAAGGTGGGTGGCTCGCCCCTCCTCTTCCTCTGGGACTTTGCTCTTCCTTTTCATAACTATTCAAAATTCACATCACCATTGCAAGGTCTTATTTTGCCTTTTTTTTTTTTGTTTGTTTTCACAATGAGTATTCTTTTTTTATTTCCTGGGCTCCTGCAGTACACTTGCCAGACTCTTACTCTGAATGGTCAGACAGAAATTTCACCAGGACAGTTATAGCTCCCAGTTTCTGCTGAAATTTTGGGAGGCAAAGATAATTCATTTCACTTAAAGAGCCCAGGACCTTTCTCTTGGACTCAGAGCATTCATAAATATTCATAAAAGCAGTATTGCTTTCTCTCTTCTACCCTGTATCAAAATACCACCTAGCTTTTCTATAGTCATTTCAGTCACAGCACTTTACATTGCAGGAAGTACTAATCCTTTTCTGAGGTGGGAAGCTCAGCACAGAAAAGCCAAGTGCCATGCCCAGAAGAGCCAAGCTGGTGTGACACAGACAGCAGTGAAACCCAGGTCTACAGCACACAGGAGCTTTCCTCTGCAGCACAGCAGAGCTGCAACAGAGTCCCTCTCCTGAGGGACTCCTTTAGGAACTTCCACAGAATAAATAAATAAAATTTCCCCCTAACACTCCAGGCATTTTCTGCTATTACGCTGTTCTGCGGTTAGCATAGCAATGTCAAGACATCAGTTTAAAAAGTTTTGGCACCTAGAGCCACAATTAGGCTCAAGAAGATGTTGCCCAGACTGTCAGAGGCAAATAACACTTACAGCTTGCTTTCTCTTGGCTCATCCAACTGCCCAGATAAAAGTTACATCCCTAGCAGATGTCACCCAAGTTAAAAAAGGTTGTTCTTTACTATAAATTCCCATTATTCCTAGCATATGGGATTAAGAGCTGTGATAAAGAGCTTTGAGTCTGAATGAGAGAAGCAATTTTTTTTTGTTGTCTGATCTGAGCAACAGCTGACTTCTCTGGACCTCTCTCTTTTTCATCCAAGCACCTAATTGTCTTGGGAAAAATGACCTGTTATCAACTTAAACAAAACAACTGCTGTCCAGAACAGACCAATAAAACCGAATTTATACGAGGAGCTGTGGGTTTACTGGCTATTGGTTTAAGCTGTTTGTCCTATTTTAGAAGAGTATAATTTTATTGGGTTTTTTCCCCCTGTTGAAATGACTATTAACTCCATTGTCATAAATAAGGAACTGCATTGTTTAATGCGGCCATTAAAAAGGAGGTTTATAGATCACATGATCACAAGGGTTCACTTGGGTCTCGTAGTAATTAGTAGAAATGGATGTATAGCAGCAGTTCACAACATGCTCGTTTGACCTTTTTGCCCTACATTTTCGACCACTTTGAGACTGTTTTATGTAACTTCTCTAAAAACTGACCTTCATTGCCCTCTGCCGGCTGCTCCATTTTCTCCTCGCGCAGCTTCTCGCACGGCGCAGAAGACAGGATGTGCCGCGGTTTAACCCCAGCCAGTAACTGCAGTAACCGAGCTGCTCCACTCAGCCACTCACTCACCCCCTCCCACTCGGCAGGATGGGCNGCATCCCCTTACAAGAACTCAAAGTTTTTGCATTGACTGCAAAAAAAAAAAAAAAAAAAAAAAAAAAAAAAAAAAAAATCGGGGATTGAGATAAATTCAGTTTAATGATTGAAACAAAGATAGTACAATAATAAAAACAGCATTAAAAATAATAATGATAATAATGGTAATGATAGTTATAATAATTACGATAATACAAGAGAGGGAGAGAAATAAACCCAAGAAAGACAAGTTCTGCACAGGAAAATTTCTCATCCCCCACTGACCAATGCACAGCTTGTGCCTGAGCAGCGATTGGCTCATGCCAGCCATCTTCTCCCAGTTTATATACTGGGTATGACATTCCATGGCACAAATATCCCTTTGGCCAGTTCAAGCCAGCAGTCCTGGTTATGCTTCTTCCCAACTTCTTGTACACCTGCTCACTGGCAGAGCATGAGAAACTTCAAAGTTCTTGGCTGAGGGCAAGCACTATTTAGCAACAGCTACAATAGCATTTTATAGACATTTTTCTCATATCAAGCCCAAAAACACAGCACTGTGCCATCTACTAAGAAAGAAATTAACTCAGCCCCAGTTGAAATCAGGACAAATAGAGCTGGAGAAGTTGCAGGGCATTTGAAGAAGGCTACTAGATAGGAGCTGTCTCAGGGACTGCCAGCAAAAAAACTATTATCTAGTTTGCTGTCTACTGCAGACACAGTACTGAGCTTAATGCACAGTTTCCTATAGACACATTATAGCAAGCACACTACCACTTAGGGCAGAGATATTTTCTTAGGAAGAACCAGTAAATATTTTTACAACAAAATGCAGTTGTTCAAAAAATCACATTACTTCAAACCTGTATGGTAGGGCCTTCTCTGATAACCCAGCAAAAAGGCAATCACTGCACCTCACCAATAAATCTGAAAAATCTTTCTTCCTGCCTGCATTTGAAACAACTTTATTTCAGAATCAGTATAAAAATAGTCCATTTCTGCAACACCATTTCTGCCTGTTGGCGTTTCAAAGGAACTGATCAGGAAACACTGCAGAATGTTAGCCAGCCCTAGGTTACTGATAGGTATTTTGTCTCATGTCAACACTGAATGGTATTTGTTAGTAATAAAGTGATTTATGAGAAAGGTAGCTATGGGGAAATCCTGCCTCTTATACATGCATTTTCATGAATCCAGGGAATTCAATAATTGAGTGTTTGGTTGACAGAGAGAGCTGAGGGGCCAGAGTTGTAGTGAGCATTGAAGCAGAGCTGGTCTCTGCCTCAACAGTAAAGAGCATTAAGGGCACAAGAGGTGTAGGTAACTTTGCTTCCGGTGTGGTTGCCTTTACTACACATATTTCTTGAGCAAGTCCATCTTTGTTGTGCCTCCTCTCATGAGCAGCTAATTCACTAAACACTGAATAAACTCTTCCTTCATACAACCTCCATATGCTTAGCAGGTGTTGGTATCACATTCTGTAGGAAGCTGGCTTTGAAAGCGTGATGAAAATCCCCATTCCCACAGAGATAATGTAGCTCATGACTCTGTGCTCTTTTTTTTTTTTTCAGCCATATCCTTTTCCTTGAAAATAGTTCTAAGATTTTTTTACCAAATAAAAGATGGCATATCTGGTAGAGCACCATGTATGCATTTTTCATGAAGCAGGGTGATTATATTAGAGAAATTGAACTCTACAGGTACTTCATGTAGGAAAAATATTTTCAGTTAGGAGAACAGGACATTCTGGGTGCTTTGGATTTTCAGCAATTTAAAAAAATCACAGTGTAGTGGACACAGCCAACAGTGTAACAGAGCTGTATTTTTTTATAAAATAGGATTACATAAAATAATAATAATAAAGAAGGGAGAAGGGGACTGAAAAGAAAGTTATGAGTCATGTCTTGGAAAGGAGAAGTGGGTATTTCTCTTGTTCTGCCTGAGTTTCCCTTCAAAATTAACAGTGACAGTATCCTGTGTTTTTCTTTGAAATTGTTTGAAGACACACTGGACCGCACCCATTTTCTCACAGCTCATCAGTGGATTTTACCAATGCTGTCTATAAATTTCAAGCTAGTTACTGGAAACTCTTAAGACTCTTCTGGGTCTGCCAGGTGAGATAAGATTTTCACATGAAATCTCAAAGTTCCTTGTGCACGAGAAAGTACAAAAAGGCCCTCTATGTAGCTGTCACAGGGTCTTTAAATGCCGGATACACCATTTCCTTTAAAGAAAGAGAGAGGCGGAGATTGCTCTTCTATTAAATTCACTTTTCAGTAATAAGTTTATACGGCTCCCTGGTTCCTGTCCCTTATTTATCATCATTGAGACTTAGACCATTCTCAACCCATTAGTGGGTATTATTAAAGACAGGCTTTTGGTTGGAGCAACAGATGAGGCATGAATGACAGTTTACAGAGAAGGTGCTCGGCCTGCAAGGAGTTTTCAGGCTTCCCAAAGTCGTTTCTGAAGACCTTGTGAATAGATTCCTGGAGAATAATGAAAACCTCTGTTGCCTTCCCAACATGTCTCCAGTCACTGAGCTACAAAACAAAGGCAGGTTAAACCTTCATTCATCTGATTCCCTATGGTCTAATTTGGCTGTTGAATCTTGAAGGAGAAAACTCAGTCCTGAGAGCTGCATGTACCCAGAAATGTGAAATATTCTCTGCTCTAGTTCAACAGACTTGCAGGTTTATCTGTCTGAGGATGAGTCAAATGAACAGCACAGTGTGGGTAGAGGAAAGTCTCCTCAAAATGAGGTAACACTGAAAGTGGCTACAGTCAAATTCTTCAGTATCATGATGGTTTCCCACAGATGAGTCATCTGTCTGTCTTGCCCTAACCATGTATCTGCTTCATAGAGTCCCAGAAGGGAACACTTCCTGTCACACACCTCCTGGGTTTGAAAATAGATAGGCAGCATGACCTAATGCTTCATACCCAGGACAATTTAACCTTAAGAAATTATATCCTTGAAATTATATGCTCCTGGAGATTCATATGAAAGGCATGTTAGAAAACTAAACAGCTCTCCATTTATCTGACATTTTGTCTTTACGTATTCAGGATTCTGAACACTGACTGGAGTTAAATGCCAAAATTGAAGTAAGATGCAGTAGGGACTTTTTTAAAGAAAACGAAAACATCTTGAAGAGTTGAAAGTAAAGCATTTACACTCCCAGGAGATAAGACAGAGAGACCATAAATTCTTCCCTGTCATTAGAACTGAACATTAAAATATCTGTCCTGTTCAAGAAAACCCACAGAAATGGGAAATGTCATTTATGAATAATTATCCCTTATTCTTGGCTCTTACTCACATTACCAAGCCATCTGTAAAAATGGCCCCACCCCCATCAGAGCAAAGGCAAAAGAAAATTTATTTTTGACAAGATGACAAAATGTCAGGAGGGGTCCTCAGCAGGATCCCAGGAAACTGATTAAAAAGAAGACAGACTTCTTTTTAAAATGGTATGAAATCTGATTTTCTAGTGGTATCCCATGGCTTTTTCTTATTCCCCATTAGACTGGAATGGAAAATGTTCAAAGGATCTTGCCGTGAATACGCTTCCTATGGAATAATGAAAATCACTGCTTCCATCTTGAAAGCAACATGAGCCTGCTATACATTAAAACAACAGACAACCAATGAAGTTTCCATGCGAGTTCTGGAAAAGGGAAATGTAAACTCATCTCTCCCTTTTCCCTTTTAATGTCATACATGCATTCATGAAAGAGATGTAGGAAAAAACTGAGTGGAGGATAATGAATCTGAGGAAAAGTTTCTGAAAGTTCTGGCTTCTCTTTAACAAACACCAGTTCAACAACATGTCATTAGTTCATAAGAGACCCCATCCAAATCAGTGAAATCAGTGGGAAAGCTCCCAGTTGGCTTCAGCAGGTCTGAGTCAACAAAAGTGAAATTACAAATGCACTTTTTTTTCTTCTCTCAGTGAAATCACTTTTTAAATAAAAAATTGCTTTTTAATGAAAAATTGCTTTTTCCAAGGGTGAAATTGTATTGGGATCCCTTGTTTTCATTTTTGTGCTTTTCTCTTTTGGTGGAGCAGGCTAGAAATAAATATATTTCATTCCACCCATCCCCCAAACTTTTTAATTTCACTTCTTTATTTTTTACTGGAAAACAAATGCAAGAAATGACATGAAGCAGAGGTGGGTTCAGGAGAGTAATACAGTGATCAGATCAGAGAGGCCCACCTGGAAAGCTGGATGCCTACCAGAAGTAGGGGAAAAGTGACCCCAGAGCAAGCAAGCTTAGCCAGTTCTCTTACTTTTTTTGTTGTCCCAGCACGTAACTCCTCTTTCCATTGTTTTGGGGTTTTTTTGATATTGCACACAAGTTGATTATAGAGGTGCAGAAATCATACTACATGGAGTTTAAAAGAACTCACTTAAAATATGTTGGCAGGATTGCTAGATCTCAAACAAGTACTACATTGAAGCAGAAGGAGAAAGCATCAGCTGTTCCTTGGTGAACTACACATATACAAGGACCAAATATAATCACCCACAACAGCCTGAAGAATTCCCCTTCATCATTCTTCCCTTGTCAGTGCATTCAATTTTGTGAAAAACATTGAAATACTGGAGGATCACCTTGCTGAGTTTCTCTGTTATTTTCTTCTTCAATGGAAGGCACCACATACACAAAACTGACCCATCTTCAACAAGTGAAACACATCTGCAGCAAATGTTAAACTCCTGTTTTCCTGAATATGTTCAAACAGATACAGTGGTGACAATTATTTATGTGCATTTAGACATGCTCTTATTTAGAAGGAGAGGATTACCAATTGGATTGTTTAATTTGGTGTCCACACTGCAGATCATGGAGCACCCAATTCCAAAGTCAGAGGATAATTTCTGAAGAAACAGCAGACTGTGGACAGGCCACACAAAAGCTGATTTATCTGAAGGACTGCAGCCCACAAAAAGGAACAATGCTGGAGCAATGAGAAAATTTTAAGGAGTGAGAAGCAGCAGAAAGAGGAGCAGTAGAGAGGAACTCTTCAAGACTGTCCACAAATTCCCATCATCCATCCTCCCTGCACTGCTTGGGGTGAAGAGGGGGTATAGGAGGTACCAACGAAGGAGTGAAGTCAGTAAGTCAGTAAGGAAAAAAAATTGACAAGTATGGGGAAAAATACTGCTTTAATTTTTGGTTTTGCTTTTCATTATATAAATATATTCTCATTGGAAATAATTTTATTTTTTCCAAGTAAGGTCTGTTTTGCCTGGGATGTTAGCTGGATGCTAGCTGGAAGTGATATATCCATTTTATCTCAATTTACAAGATTTTTAATTCTGTTTTCTCCCCCTGTACTGTTGAGAAGAAGTGAGTGAGCAGCAGTGAGTGGGAGGGTGTCTGGCTGCTGGCCATGGTCAGCCCACCACAACTGAACATTTTTCTGTTGGTACTGGCTATCGGTTAGACTGCATGGCTGTCTCAAAGCTAAAACATGAGTTCCTTTCTCAAGATGTTTCATACACAAATCTCTTCTCAGTCTCTCCCAGCCACAAAAGGTTAATAAGATGTAAACTAAAGCACTAAGAATCCATCTCAAAAAGGCATTAATGTCATTAGTTCTCACTGCTTTCCTTTCAACTCTTATAAAGTGTCATGTGTATTTCGCACTATCTGGCCATCCCCTAAAGAACAGCCTACAGCCTTGTGTTTAGCATTACTAAAATCTGGAGTAATAGTGTCTTTCCTTTTTTTCCTCCCCTCCAAATGTGCTTTAATTAGCGAAGTCTTCAAGCCTTGAGAAGAGATTTACTGCATGTCAGCACATGAATTCATGTTATTTGAATCCATAACACTTTCTCTGTTATTTCATAGCTGTAATTTATTACATTCAAGCATCCTATTTGTTTTGCTAACTACTTATGCATATTGGCCAAACACATTTGCTGAGACCTCTGTTTAATGGCAGGGCTCATGAACAGAGTTGGGAGTTGGACAGCTCTGGTGATCTGAAGCATCTGAAGATACTATACCCACAGAAAGCAGGACAGATCCTCAACATTTTTATCACAATCAAAATGTCTCTCTTCTGAGTTGCAATTTTAAATCCACTTAGCCGAGTAGTTTTCACTGCAAGAGGTAAGACAGGACTCACACTTTGACCACAGTAAACCAAGTTAGAACTGGCCACCTGGCAGTCATTTTGGAAGGTCAGAAGTGATGTACTTAATGCCAGCTGCACTGCCTCCTTATGAAGCTATGACCTGCATAAATTAGTCTGCTCCCACTGGACAAGCTCACAGGATTATGTAGACAAGGTATACACAGAAGCTCAAATAACTCTCTGTCACAAAACAAAACTCACTCTACCCTGTGTTATTACACTTCATAAACAAATTATACAGTGGTATCCTTCCTTTTAATAATGAATTGTCAGGACCTATTGCATCCTTCATCTGTTTCAACTCTCACTCCCTCTGTTTTTTGTTTTGTTTTTTTTTTTTCTTTTGCACTTCTCTAACAATCCTTTCTTTATATGAGGAGAAATAGGTCTCCATCCAAACTCACATGGACTTACTGACTGGCACAATGTCTCTGTCACTTTTCAAGGTAAATTAAGTTTCTGAACTTAGGACACAGATCTTGAGACTGAATGGGTTTTGCAGGTAACATCCCAGTATATACTGGAAATTTCTACACTTATTCAACACCTTAGCATTATGTTTTCTGAATGCTGCCACATGTCTTAAAAAAAGATGCAAGATGATTATACTTTCTGTGCATAGAGAAGTATGTGAAAAAATGTTTGTTTTCCACATGTGAGAATTCTATGAACTGTTCTTCTCTAAATGCCTTCAGAGTTCCATGACCACATGTGAAAATGTTTCCTGTCATCCCTTCATGTTTCCTATAAAAATCCAGTATGCTACCATAAATGTCAAGAATGAGGCCATATAGTTTCAATTACTTGTTTCAAGAAGATGCCTTTTCAATCGCAACTTCATACTTAAAGGGCAGCTGCTTGGGTCACATTACACGTCAAGAGGCAGACTTCATGATTATTGAAATTTTCTGTATGTGTAAAGCCTCAGAAGGCAAGGAAAACCAGACTGCACACATAAAAGAGCATTTCATTATGAGAATTACTTCAGATACATAGGCTACCTCTGAGAGGATGGAAATCTTGATAAGAATATCCCTGTACTGGACAGGGATATTCAAATTTTCATTTGTACATTTTGATAAATTTTCATGTATCACTGTGGCTAGAGCTCCATGGATCTGAAGTTACACCATGCCAATGTTCCCAGCAGAGACAAGGGAGGATTAACAGATGTGATTTCTTCATGGCCAAAGCCACCACCTTCTAATTTCAGTGAAGTCTCAAGGACAAAGAAGAATTTAGGATGAGGTAGTTGTTTTCTGTGATTTAGCCAAGAACCTAAAGAAAATGTAAGCAACAGGCCTTGTAGATGACCATGTACATGTACTTTCCCTTTTCCGTTTCTTCCCTTTCAGTCTAAAAAGCTCATTCTTGGAGTCAGAAGGGTCTGGAAGGTATGCACCACATTAGAAACCTGAGACACTAGTGTGGTAGAGCTGGGAAGTCTTACTGAGGCACACCATATAAACCAAATCTTCCAGGCAGACATGGATTCATATTACTTAACCTCTGTTAGCTTATTAATTGAAATAATCTCCTGAAAAACTGGGATAACAGAGCCTGGCTGCAGAGCTTGCTGGTGAGGTAGCTACGAAGGAAGGAAGACAGGTTCCTTTCCCTACTGACAGTCTCTAACAGAGCTGAGGGAGTCCATGAACAAAGGCTCTCCTGCTTACTCAAAAGTATATTCTCTGTAGAACCACTGTGGACCTTAGCTGAATAATCCCACAAGCAGAACTCTTTATTGTCTATTTCCAAAATCTCTTTCTCACCCTGTCTAAATGTAAGTTGTTTCTGTGAATTTGAAATCTGCCCCACAGAAGCAGGTGCAAACCTCCTTAGGTTCCCTTAAAACTGTTTATTCATTTACACATTGACCTAAACCAACAGCAGTACCAGGGATCTTCTCCACCTGTGAAAGGATGTGGGAGAACTGACACTAACCAATGGCATTAACAAATCAACTCAAACTTTAAATCTTTTTATTAACAATTAAATAATATTCCTTCTCTTGTAATAAGAATTTTTCAAGAGCCATCAAAAATGTTGCTTTTTTGCTTCACAATACTGCCATAGTTCTGAAAAAGAAGTCCTAGGTAGACATTTTAAGACATACCTATACTTGATTCATTGTTAAAAAAATAAATTAGGGCACCTTGTGGTAAATGCAGTTTGGTTGATACAGGCAGTGGTTTGTAAGACTTCTCTTGCACATCCTGTTCTCTGAACCAAAGAAGAGTGAAGAAAAGCTGGCTATAAAAAACTTCAAACAAGTTAACTTTTTGTAGTAGGAAGTGTACTTCTCTCTGGGGTGAGGCAAAACTGACTGCACATGGAACGCCCAGGCAGCAGTCCTTGCCAGAGATTTCTGAAAAATACTTTGCCAGTCAATTTCCATCTCCTTAATTCAAGAGATTTCTTTTCTTATTGTCTTCCAATACTGTTCTTTAACTGCATTGTATACTAGAAGCTCATCTTTTTTATACAGCTTGTATTTAGACAATTGTTTTTATCACAGCCATTGCTCACAAAAATACAAAGCAATAATTCAGGATGAAGTTTTCACATAATGAGGGACAAATTAAATTAATTAAACATTTAACAGGGAAATCTACTATTACAGTTCATCTGTTGTAATAAACAGTAATAGTGAAAATATTACTGCTGGTTTTTCCAACTTTCCAGGAGTTCCCTGAAACTGAACTACATAATGTGCCATGAAAACTCCCATGGAGTTTACCTCTCTGCATCAGAACGGTTCAGTGAAAGCTCTGATGGTCATAACACTAAGTGTGAAACAAAATTATAACTAGAACTGATAGACACTATCATTGTGACATACATATTATGAATGTATTGCAGTGCATTCCCCAGGGGCATGAACATACCAAAAATACTGTGACACCAAAACATATAAATGGATATTTCCTCAAAATAATTTATGAAAGTGATAGTTCAAAAGTAGTGGAATATACAGTTCCTCAAACTCATCATGATAATAATCAAAAAGTATCACCACAGAGTCACAGAAAGGAGAGCTCAGGCAAACATGGGAGAAATTTATTTAAGCCAATATTACACAACAGAAGATATAGCCACAGAAACTATAAAACATCGACTAGTTGGTAAAATGTGACATGAATATTTAAAGATTTAATCAATTCCTTGGAAAGCAAAATATCAAAGTCACAAGGACAGAGATTCAAGTATTTTCAGATGTCAGGGATAGAAAGCATGTGATGTAAATGGTAAATATGATAAAATACCTTGAAATAAATTAGGCAAGTGGATGAAATAAGGGATTACAAGAAATCTACATAGCTTTTTTAGTTTGCTTTTTTTTTAATTCACAAAAGTTGGTAATAAGTAACCTACCTTAATCTTCACTTTCAACATAGAAAAAATGAAGCATTATCAAGATCACACATTTTTAAGACGCTCATAGAGAAGATGCAGGAAAAAAATTAATTTTGAAAGCGAGATTCTCAATCATTTCTTCACTGATGCAAATTATACAAGAACAGTAAGCAGAGGAGGTAGATAGCTTTCTTCAGTGATAATTATCACAGAAGAGGTTCACATGTCTACTTTCACAGCTAACAAAAGATACTGATTTATGTGGCAATCCTTTCAGATTGTATTGTCTCTTCTAGTCCTACCCAGAGACAAAGGAAATACAGAGCCTGATCTTCCGCTGTTGTGCAATTGACTGCACCACCTGTGCTTCCCTCAACCCACCAGCTTCTCCTGGTCTGGGTTATTCCTACAGTGTCATGCGATGCTGAACATGCCAGTACTACATGTACTTCATCAATCACCACCTCACGGCCTCACCACAGCACAGGAGGCCTCTCTGGTGCAGGATGAAACTCATAGTGAAAGAAAGAGGACATAGGTAGAGACTGGAGAACAGGAACCTGGTGCTGTGTTTTGGTGTTGTGGCATTGTAGGCATTTCAGAGATGGGAGTGTTGTGTATAAAGTAATGTGACAGCTGAGAAAGCATAAAGAACGCCTGGAACCTTTTTGCATTTCAGACTTCTCTTGTGTGCATTTTGGATGGGCCCGGAGAGATGGCTTGAATAACCAGTCAGGCTTGAATAACCTAAACCACCATTTTTTTCATTAATTACTGCACTTGGGGAGGAAATATTATTATTCATGTGTCCATAATAGAGAAATTACAGAATCACGGTATAAACTGGGTTGGAAAAGAACTTTGAGATTTTTGAGTGCAACCTGTGACCAAACATCACCTTACCAGCTAAACCATGGCACTGAGTGCCTCATCAAGTCTTTTTTTAAACACCTCCAGGGACAGTGACTAAACCACATCCTTGGGAAGCCCATTCCAATGCTGAACCACTCTTTCTTTGAAGAATTTTTTTTCTAATATCTAGCCTGAGCTGCCCCTGGTGCAGCTTGAGGCTGTATCCTCTCACCCTGCCGCTGGTAGTCTTGGAGAAGAGAACAACCCCCACCTGAATCCAACTTGCTTTCAGGCGTTTGTAGAGAGCAATAAGGTCCCCCTGAGCCTCCTTTCCTCCAGGCTAAGCAGCCCTGGCTACCTCAGCTGCTCTTTGTAGGGCAGTTGTGTTATTTCGACACTGTATTTAGGTACTGTGCATTTGTTTTTTGAATTATTTAGCAGTCTCTGTGGCAATCAGTTCATCAGCAGAGTATTGGCACCCTGGCAGTGAAGCATCATGCAATCTGAAATTTGACAGGGGTATTTGATATTTTTGTTCTCTTCAAGACCTTCCACTATTTCTTCTGCTCTTTACCTCATGCAATAGCTTTGTCCAAATGTTCCCCTGTTTATTTTTCCTTTATGTAATTTTTCAGTGGTTTTAAAAATTCTCATTATTTGCTGTGTGTAATGATTAAGAAATAGATCAACTTACATTATTTTTCCTATTTCACAGATAAATAAATAAAATTCAGACATAAAGCTTACCAAAGACATTATGTGCAGTATTTTCATAAAAAGCAAAATCTAGAACCAAACAGTAGTGGATAGGATGAAAAAATACCATGAGAGACCAGTATAGCTGCAAAAACAGGGGTTGTCTGAGATGACTAATTCAACATAAAACCCCCTTTCTTTCTTTATAACACCTACACTTACACATTTGCAATGGTATTTCTCTCAGTACAGTTAGTTTACTAGTTTCAGTGATGCCTGCTATGGTGATTTTTTCCAGGTTTTTCTGTTCTTTGTAATGTTAAAAATGCTTTTGAGATTCACCTCTGGGATAAATTCTGAGATGTATATATATACACAGAGATTTTATGTATTTATTTATTTATTTATTTATTCACAAACTCATTTTCCATGTGTGAGAGATGAGAATATCACAGGTAATTTTATGAGTTGTTTACAGATTATGCCCTGGACAAAACAGAAAAACAGTTTGGTTCTTCTCATACCCAAGAACTTTTTGTACTTTTAGGGCATGGTTGTGAAAAGAGAATATTTGTGGATGTAATGTTGCAGACTTGAGGTTTAAATATTTAATTGTGAACTGCTAAATCAAACTGAGAGATTGCCTCTAGGTCCCTGCCTGGTTTTAATTGCATAGTTTTATTCTGTGGTTGTCCTAATCTAACCATTTCTGCTTTTCCACTCTGAGAATTACTGCTGGTTGTTTGAGTGGAGTGAGAAACTAGATATGCTTTGTTCTGAGTCTAATTTAATGTGGTTTTATTTCTGGAGTTTCATGAAATTCAAAAACAACAAAAAAAATGCAAACTGCTGAACCTGGGATGAGCTAAAACTCTGCATTGGGATAGTCTGGAGGCTGAGCAGCTTTAATAGCAGCTCTGATGAAAAAGACTGGGGTGCTGCTTGGCAATATGCTCTCATGAGCCAGCAGTGTGCCCTGGCAGAAAAAAAACATCAACAGCATCCTGGACTGAATTAACAAGAATCCTGCTACTGGTTATTCCCCTTTGCATGGCATTTATTAGACAGCATATGTAAACCTGCATCCAGTTTTGTACCACCAACTACATGAAAGTTGAAGATAAACCTTGTCAAGGGTATGTAGAAAGATTCTGCCAGGAGTCAGGAGCTGGAGCAACTGACCCACAAGGAAAACCAAGATGATTTGGGCTTGATTTGCCCCAGGGAAGAGATGTGTTAGGAAGAACCTAACAGAAATTGTTGAGGGTTTGGAAGAAGGAGGCAAGATTTTAACTGGGAGAAGAAAATGTAAACTGGAACAGGGAAGGTCCTATCCAGATTCAAGGACAAAAGAAAAAGAATCTCTGAAGATAATTAAACATTTAATTAGGTTACTGAGAGAAGTAATGGAAACCCTTTCCTGGAAGGTTTTCAAGACCCAACTGGACAAAGTCATGAACAATGTGGTCTGAATTCAGTGTTAAATCTGCCCTGAGCAGGAGATTGGACTAAAGATCTCCCAAGGCCATTTCCAAATTGGATGTTTCTGTATTTAAACACCACTAACAAATTTGGAGTAAGTTAGGAAACAGGAAACACATTTCTCTTTAAATAATTGAAGAAAACATTGATTTCTCCATTTTAAAAAAACCTGCTTTGGAAAAAGTCAAAATACCATGACCTGACAGCCAAGAAAGAAAGTTTTATAAAGATGAGAGGAAGATAAGCAGGAAAGTAATTGATAGGTTTTAGAGCATCATTCTGTTGTTCAAATGCAATCTTGGAACTGTAGCTAATGTGGTCCCTGTGAAATGTGTTCTATATAGTACAGGCACTATCTGATTTTTGCTGTTGCTGTCACGACTGTTGCCTTTGCTTCCTTTTTAATTTGGTGGATATCGTCAATCTAAGAGACCTCCCTTCAGTAAGAACCCAGGGTCAGATTTCTGTCCTTGAGGATAGGTTCATCCTGGTAGTTGCTTGCTTTAGAGGCTCCTCCACCCTGCTCTCCCTCTGTCATCCACAACACAAACATGTGGGATAGATTTCCCTTCACAGCTTTAGTACAGATGTCCACAGTGCACACTTCCATATCTCAGCTGGTCAACCTCCACCAAAGTGCCTCATTATCAGTGGAAATAAAAATCTTGAGATCTCTACAAACTTATTTTAGACACCTAATCACAATGCATTTGCCAGAGGGAAAATCCCTATGACATTTGCATTGTGCTCATATTGGAACAAGGATTTTCATCCCACCTGGAATAAAAAAGCATGGTCAGTTGTGCTGTGGCATCCATATAGCACTCTCATGGAATTTAAGGCTACTTGCAAGCTAAGCTAGAATTAAATGTACATACAAGAGAAGGGGAAAGTATTTGTAAGCCACCAGCGTTCCCTCACATGGTCCAGGTCCCACTGATGATGGGCTCTGCCTGTTACCTCTGCAGTAACACTACACTGCAGACCTTGCTCAGCCTTTGTTCTAGTTTGTGCTCTTATGACAAACAGACATTATTTTCAACAAGTTTCCAAAAGTTCACTAATTTCCTTTTCATCATGGAAATGCAATGTGGTAGAAGCTGAACAGAAACCCAGGGTTGTTGCAACCCACACCACAAACCACGCTTCCTGGCACATCACACCAAAATCTTTCAGCCAAGTACCAGTTACAATATTTTACATGTATGTGCAACAATAACATTTTTCATTTAATCAACGGGAAAAGATGAAGTCACTGGAATCTCTAACATCATCCTTTGTGCAGCGTCACCATCATAAATAACAAAGAACTGTCTGGTTACACCTGTCTACTGAGACACCTCACTAATACAAGGGAAAGGTTATCCTTTATTTTGGGGGGGAAAAAAAGCATATATGGGAATGTACCAGAGCTGGAAGTTATTATGCAGGCCTTGGAAATGATTGTCAGGAGAATATCAGTTAAACAAGTGCATGGTGATAGCTAGGGCATAAAATAGGTTCACTAAGGTCACCTTCAGTATTGGTAACACAGACTTTTGTGTCTCAGCTATCTAGATCCTTGGGCTTAGAGTCTGTTAAGTGGGTTTTGGGTTTGGGGCTTTTTTTGAGATATAACATTATCTATTTTGATGTACATGCTAAAGAAGAATGCAGATACAACAAGATCTTCCAGAGATGTGACTGGAAAGATATCTAAAGAGTCTAACATCAGCTGATGGGAGCCAATCTCCTAGGATGTCTTCATCTGGTACCTCCCATCCGGATCCCATCTGGCTTCTCCAGATGGTGACTTAGAGTAGACTTAATCCATATGTTTGGAGTCATCTCTGTTCCTCTCCATTTCTTAAAGTAGTGGCTTTAGGGAGACCAACTGCTTTAGGGTAGGCATAGCCTGAGTGAATACTCCTACAGAGGAAAGTGCAAGGTGTTCCAGTTTTCCCAACTGGCCCCAAGGCCAGCTCATCCACATCTTATAAAAGCTGTGTAAGATAGAAAAGGCACTCATATAGAAAATGTTTTTCACAGAGGCCAGTGGCAGATATTTCTGCTCAAAGTTTGAGTCTCAGCAGTTGGAAAAAATTCCAGAAGAAAAAAGATGTGAGTGTAATCATCATTAGTCATAGGATAGATAGATCATACTAAGATTGATCATTAGTAACTAGTGTATAAAAAAAAAACGTAAAAGAGGCAAATGTGACTCAAGGAGAAGCAGGACAAGATGTTTTCAGAGAGACAGTAGTTGCACAGGCCCAAATAGGACCATATCTGTGACATAATGGTACACCTCTGTTCCTGCTAGAATGGAGGCAGACAAGGGCAACTATACATGGTAAATGAAGAAACTCAAAATCCTTTCTTTGTTCCATCCAAAAGAAAAAATATCAAGCCGAGATATGTTTTCCCTGCAGACAGTCCTGAGAGTGAGAGAGATGCAGAGAGAGAAAAGCAGCATTTGGGGCAATGCTGGCAAAAAAACCCTTGATCAGAAGTTGCCAAGTGTAAGGCTAGTTAAATCAATTTCTCCAAAGAACTGAGTTTCAAAGGCAGGCTTGAGAAAGAAGAATGGCAAAATTCCTAAGTCATTTTAATGCATATACGAGCAGGATATTATGATGTGGCTGCCTCCAGGAGGGCAGCATTTGATGACTCAGTCCTGTGTTTCTGTCTTCTATTAATCCTTGGCTTTAAACAAGCAACAACAAGAAAATACTGTAGCTAGAAGCTAATCTGAAGCTAAAATTTTTTCTGCATCAATTATGTGAGCTATAAATGTAACAACAAAATAGCAAAAGGTTATGCTTGGCCAGGCTAAAAATATATTCCACAGTAAAAGCAAACTGTTAGTCAGTAGAAGCCATACTGTGGTAATTACCAGTTTTTAATGCCCGTGGAGAAAAAGAAAAGCAAGACCTGGGATACCTGTCAGCACAAGATACTCACATGTATTTAGACATGTTTGCCATCTCCACCGTTGCCACTCAAAGTGAAATTGTTTTCAGTTAAGTAATGCTAATTTCATCCTGCTTCTCAGACATGAATTGTTGAAACAGGAGGACATAGCAAGCCATAAAAGTTTTGTTCGCTTTGGGTATTATAACTATTATTACTCAAGTTTTCTGAATATACTATAAATGTATATATAAATACATATATAATACTGAATATAAAAAATATCTGGATGGACTGCAGTGAATGAGCTTGGCTTTAGGGAATGGTTGAGCATGACCAAAGGGGTTAGTGCACACAACTCAGGCTGCAGGTCTACGAACTGCTCAGGTGAGCAGTTCTGCATTGAGATGGCCAAAGCTGAAGCCTTTCTCTGGCTAAAGCAGCACTGCTCAGTCAGTGAGGAATGATCTACTAGAGTCCATGTTTACCAAGCAGCTGCTGGAGATAAATATTACTGCATCATGACAGGTCCACATCAGAAGAGAGGCTTGTCTGGCTCCTTCAGGAGAAGTCTGCCTGGACACTTGCCAGAGACCTCAGTCCCATATTCTCTGATCCAGAAAAGACACTCAAGAAGATGCTTAACTTTAAGCATATGAGTGGCCCTACGGACATCAATGGGGTTGCTAATGTGCCTAAAGTTTAATATGTATCGAGTGTTGTGCTGGAATAGGACCAAGGACTAAGAAACTTGGAGGATCAAGGTTTGGCCAAAGAACAGAGGGTATAAAGGGAGACAAAAGCTGAGAGATACTGAGTTGCTCTCATGCCCTCTTGCGTCAGTCCTTCAAGGAAGCAAGACCTGGAATAAACTCTTTAATATAGTAAAAGGAATACCTGCACAGAAAGCCAAAGCACTGAAAGGTCCTGGTAAACATTCATTTTGCAGTACACCGTGTCTTTTGCTTCTTAGATGGCATTACATTTTAAAGCAGATATAGTGATGTCACTGCAGGAAACATTGCAAAAACATTGCAGCAACGGGATTTCTTTCGACAGAGGCTGGTTGACTCACTCTCACAGCTGCAGCAAAGTAGTCCAATGTGTTTCTGGAGAGCATTCTTGCTTGTGAAGTCTTTATTGGGACACGCTGACTGCAGGGAAGTGCAGCCGCTTTTCATTTCTTGTGGCAGTCAGAAAGTTTCATTGAATATTTCTGAGCTCTCAATCTCTTCCAAAACACATGCTGAATTTCCTGGCTCTCTTCCTTAAAATCTGGTCTGGGTTTCTACCCCTGTCACCTCTCAAATTACTTTATGAGTACATATATTTAAAATAATAATAATAAAAAAGCAGCGTTCTGACTATCAAAATTGATTTTAATTGTTTTTTCAAACTTTGTGAATTTTTATGTACACCCATTTTTATGTTTAAATTACCTGTATTCTGAACTTATCACTGGAATACAGCAAAGTTGAAACAAAGATTTGTCCTTTTGCTATTAGTAATGCAACACTGCCAACTAGAGGCACTAGTAATGATCAATTTTTTGTCGTGTGGACCACAGGGATAAACTTAAATGGGTTGCATAGCTATAAATATTAAAAGTTCATATTTGCACTAGAGAATGCTCACCCAAGTCCTTCAACTACAGTTGTACTTACATATCATTTCCTTGTCATTCATACATTGTCAGTGTATGTCATTCACTGAATCCAAGCACCACATCACATCATCCAGAAACTCAAATAAAATCAAGTCAGAGAGTAAATTACTTTGAGTTCCTCGAAGAGTTATGAAGCCATTTTAACAGCTTTTGGAAATACACCTCCACAAGACATTGAAAGTATTAAAAAAAAAATTGTAACTTTCACAGCAAAATAAATTCTAGATATTTTCTCAAATCACTATTTCAATAAGGATTTGTAATTTATTATTTCTAAAGAAATCATCATCTATTCAAGAGGTCTAAACCGCAATTTTTGTATAGGTTTTCAGCTCCATAAGGTGGCACACACTTTGAGGATGGTGTTTGTTCACAGCTGAAGGAGCAATGTTGAAAATAGAGAAAACATGTCCTTGACCAGAAAATTCAGTCACTGCCTGTCCCATGTGGTTCCCTGAGGTGTCTGTGGTTGTTAATTCACTGTGTGAGAGAGGCCAGTGCAGAGCTGTCGGTGTTTGTGCTGCAGCACAGAGCAGGGCTGCCTGGGACTGCAGTGCTGCCCTCCTGGTCCCTGCCCTGCCCGTGATGGTCAGGCACAGCAGCCCACAGCAGCCCAGAACACAGCAAGAGGGAGCTGGAACGAGGAAGGAGAGGGACCTTCTGCAGGTCCTTGCACCAGCCCAGATCCAGCAGAGCCTTGGGGAAAGACCCACGGGCATGGAGGGTGCTGTACCCCTCTCCTGGCTGTCAGTGAGTGCCCTGGGGTGCACCAGCAGCTTGGGAGGTCAGGCTTCCCAGGCTTCCTCTGGCATGGCTAGAACCACACTCTAAGAGACAGATCTGCTAGTAGAAGGGCAAGACCTGCCTGACAAGGCTCTCACAGCATTAAATAAACAGTCCAGAACAGTTTGTGCTTTTGGACTGAAGGAAGGTGCCAGCAACATCTAGCATTGGTTTCCTTTTATTTACCAAAACACATTTATTCTGTAAATCTCAGCAAAATCCATGAAAAATAATAAATTACTTTTTTCCCCTTACCGTCTTCAAAGCTTTGTATCTATAAAAAGTTCTGGGAAATCCGAGAAGCCTAGAGGGCAGGAAAATAATCTTGTTGAGAAGTGGGAGCCAACAGAAAGTAGTGACTCACAGGCACAGAGCTGCAGAGCAGCTGAGAGCGAGGTGTCAATGAAGCTTGGGGCCAAGTTTTCCAGGGGCTGCACCACAGGGCAATTTAAGGATGGAGGGGCCAGTTTCCAAAAAATGCGGAGAAAACCTTGGAGGGGTTGGAGGTGACAATACTGGAATAAACTGAAGGCTTAGAAGTGAAAACATGGACATTGGCTGGGGAAGCAGAGAACACTGTTTGCAGCCAGTACAAACCACTGTAAAAACTAATTCAATAAATGCTTTTCCAGTTATATCATTATGCTTATGCTCCATAACAATGCCTTCACAGAAATACAAAGCTAAAAAGGTGCAATGGTCAAGCAAAAGCAAACTGGCTTGCAGATAACACTGGAGTAGTTTGTACACTTGAGCAGTACCTAGAGCTCTGCTTTTAGGGATGGGGGTGGGGGGAAAGTACATCTGCTGTGAATCAGCTTGTAATACCAGAAGAACTATTTCCACAATTATGACTATTTTGAAAGACACAGACACAGAAACAAGCCACCATGTCATATCTAGATTTCTTTAAATTACTTCATTGAAATTATCCAGAAATTGACTTTTGGCTGTAAGTCAAGACCTAAGCCAAATGGACATTTGCAGGGTTTTTCCACTTATTCCTTTTACTGTTTGGCAGTGAAAGCTAATGCTCAGCACTCCACGCCCCAAGAGTAGTTCTCTGCTATGGTACCATGTGCTGCTTGAATGTGCACTGAGGTCTAGACTCAGTCCACACCAAATACTTGTGTTAGTAGCCAGAAGTACCTCCCATCCATGAAAATATGTGTTCTTCATATTGTTTAGTGTAAAATTTGTTTGGGCATTTGTGGTGGTGCGTCTCCCCCCTCCAGGCCATACTATGACCTCTCTTTCTGATCTCCTAATTAATTTTGTATTGATTTGCAGAGGCACATTGATCACATGTAAAAGTCTTTGGCAGAATTGCCAATAGAGGTTGCAGGAATGACGCTGAATTGCAATTGTCACAGGAGCTGTGGTCTCATCCCTTGCTCACACAGGAGCTAAGGCAGAGCTGGACAGGGTAAGAACTTCATCAGCATCCCTATTTGTGCAACATTCTGTAAAGCAAAATTTAAAAGTCAGTTTCACTTTTCATAAATAGGCTACACATATGAGTACTTACCTAGATCTGCCGCTGCATGACTCACACAAAAGCAGCAGTTCGGGACTCCAAGTGCCAGTTATTCTGCAAAATCTTTCTCTCTCTAAAAGTCCGTCTTTTTCACATACTTTATTTTCCCCTGCTTTTAGATAGTTATTACATTTCCTAATTTTGACTAAGATATAACTGCGTATACACAGTTAAACTATAGTTGTATCTCCAAAACTCATCTTTAGAGTGGAGAAGAAAAATGGAAAGGCTTTCCACCACCATTACCCTGGAGATTAAGCTGGCCAAGTTCAACGAGTGGGAGCACTAGTTCAATGATTGAGTGCAGAAGCATGTGCTCTACATTTGCAGAGATTGAATATTTGGCTGGTAACTGCTGCTGCACAGGTCAGTGGTTTGACTGACAGGCAGCACAAGTGCCTGGGACAGAGCTCTGGCTTCACACTCTGTTCAAGTGTGGATGCTGAACACACGCAGAAGAAATCAAGGACAAGGCAGATGGTACGACCCACTTAACGAGCAGTGACTGAATAGGAATACTGAAGGCATCCAGCTCGGTTTGATAAAATATTACAGCCATTTTCTTTCAGCATTAAACCTTAACAACATCATTTTGACTAGGGCTTCCAATTTCTCTAGCAAAATTGACTAAGGTTGAAATTCTGACCTTCAAATATAGAGACAAATTGCTGAACATGATCCTGCTAAAGGGAACTCACAGGTAGCTCAGCACTAATTTCAGTCTATTTGATTGAATGTCTACCCCCTTAGGCCTTACAATAATAAACCTGTGCCATGAAAAACACAATACCTCAGAGCTTAAGAGCACAATATCTCAAAATTACTTCCATAATTTTGGAAAAAATTCAGTATTTCTAGGAAATGTAACCATACACTCCATATAAACAAATACATGGGAGAAGAAGAAGAAGCAGAAGAGGATTGCTTCTGATTCCCCTGCAAAGGAGGAGGAGGAGGAAAGGAGGAGGAAAAAGTTGATCCAGTTCATTCCTTCTTTGTGCAAAGATGATGAATAAATGATGTTGCTTGTATTCATCAAGTTCAGTAAAATTATATCGAGCATCATGTCCAAAAAAAAAAGATCTTTTTAAACTACAACTCTCAGGAGCAATAATCAGGTACTTTAATCCATAAGTTTTAAATAAATAATTTTATTTCCCTCTCAAAAAAAGGACTTTGTTTTATTTGTTAATTACACTTCTCTACACAAAGTAACCCTTGTATCTTCCTATTAGGTTCATTCCTGTCTTCAAGCACCAGTGAACTCTGCCATTCTCTGGGAACAAAAGCACCTCCAGTTCCAGCTTTCATCGGTGGTTTCTTTTTTCACTGGACATAAGCCAGACTCAAACTGTTTGAGGGGGGAAGTAGCAGACACAGACAAGCCACTATTTATTTAAAGTCCTCATACAGGACACCTGATACAAGCCAAGATGAAGAGAAATGCAAGGATTCAGTGCCTAAGCATGGGAACTTGCAAGAGAGAAAGTTGGAGGCATGGCAGCAAAGGAAGGGGGAGGGTGGAAACATATTATTTTGGTTTTCAGCTCAAAGGTTCCTCTCATTTTTTCCCAGGTGAATGTGCTGTTGTTACTACACAGAGACCTGGGGAGCTCAGGTGTTCTGTACTTAAATCACTGATTTTTAGCTAACAAATTCCAGGAAAAGGACCTTCAATCAGGAGAATTGGTCGCTGCTGGTGAGCAAGTATTTCTCATTCTTAACTCTCCTTTAGTAAAGCAAGGAGGTTTAGTTCAAAAATGCCTTACAAGCCTAGTTATACAAAAAGACAAATGATAGATGCATACAGATTAGCTACCAATGTTTGTTCTGGCAGGGAATTGAAGGCAATCTATTTGGTGTTGGCTGTCGTTTTTTTCTCTGAATCAATTAAATAACATTGGATCATGTAGCATCAAAAATACAGACTATTAAATTTAAACTGCCTCCAGTTGCAGTTCCAAAGCTCTCTTGATTTTTAATAGAATAATAATCAATTATTGAGCTTCAGATGATTATACTTGTGATTTAAAGAGATTAACATTTTGATTTTTTAATGAAAACATTGTGAAAGACTTCTTACTACAAAATGACAATTCTTTTTCTTTTTCCTAGCTTTTGCATATTTTAATGTACAACTTTTTCTACAGCCACTTGAATAGAATGAATTTCTCTGAGATTGCCAGTTATTAGAAATGGGGTTTTAACTCATTCACAAGAAATTTAACTGCTAACAATGATTCTGTGATGTGAAGAGATTCATTAAAACAGTACTTTTCATGCCTCTTGGTCCTAAAACATATGAAGTATTTTCTTTTGCCAGTGCTCAGGGTTGTGATTCCACACTAATATCAATTTTAAATGCAAGCTAGAGATTTTCTTTATCAGTACAGGCACAAATGTCTTGGGGGATTTTTTTTTTTTTTTTTGTGGGGCAGGGGTGGAAAGTCATTGTTATTGTTGTTCATTTGGTTTGGGGATTTTTTTATTTAAGTCAAAGGAATTTCTCAGTGGGGCATTCTGGTGGCTCCTAAAGCTCAACCTCTGAAAAGTGGAATCTCCAGCAAGATGACTGAGTGGTATCCTGGCCTACATTACATTTTTTAACTCAGTTGTAACCCTCTGATATTCCCCTGAATACCAGCTCTTTAATGCCTGAAAGTGATTGTAGTGGCAGAAAGTAGACTTATCAATTAAAACCAATTTGGCTTTGGATTGCTTTTTCTCAACTCTTGCTTTTGTTCTGTGATTTTTATCAAGGTCAGAAGTTACTGAATTTCTTACAATGAACTTGGTCAGGGAGAGAATACTAAACCAGCTGGAAACACAAATGAATTGTTTTATTCAGAATGAGTTGAGCTGAAATTCAGTGTAAAAGATGCAATGAAGAATGGGGAGGTTTTTAAGTAGAGATTTTAAAAAAAATCTGCAGTTTCAACATTTTGGATGGATTTGACAATTTAAAGAATGTTATACTTGGGGCAAATACTTGCTAATCTTTCTACTTAATTAAAGGTATTATGAGACATCTTTCAGCAAAAAAGCTCCAATGTAAAAAGAAATAAAGATCCCATTCTGTTACGTTTCACTGAAATCAAAAAACCTGGAGCAGTGTCTTGAAGTTGTGATTCAGTAGCACAACATTGCACTAGTTCTTGAGAATCACATGAGAACAGTACCCTGCAGCCTAATTTTGACTGCTGAAAGTAGCATTGCACAGTAAAATTAAGCACTCCCAGTTTGCATTTTCCTCACAAAGGCAAGTATTTCTAGAAATAACCAAAAGTGCCTCTGAAGTACAGATTGTTAGGATGCCACTAACATATTGATCTACACTGCACCAGGTGACAAATTCATTGGACTAAAGCCGTTTCTTTGCTTTCCAGTTTCCTTGCATTGGAAGGGAAATAATGCTCCATTCTACATTGGCCTTGTCCCTCCTGCTAATTGCAGTCACTTCCAACCTTGCAATGGCAATTAAAAAGGAAAAACGAGCACCTCAGACACTGTCGAGAGGTATTGTAAGTTCATTGATTATAGTTACCTCCTACCTCACCATATAGACCAGCAAATATTTTTATTTTGAATGTACATGTATAGAATATGTATCTATAGGTATGCACACACATATATATTTATGAAACATACATATAGTGCACATATATACTTACCGGGCTGTGTCTTCTTCAGTGTTAAGTGATGTTCTAATTAATATATGTTCCTATTTCACATCATTTGACTCCATCAGTTTATTCTTAAGGATATAACTGAGGGCCTCATATGACCTGCATAATTTATATAACTCATAGTGATCTAACAGAAGCAAATAACCTAAACTGAGTCTCTCAAATCAAGATGCACATGTAGGACTATCAGTGAAGAAATATTCTTTCACAGACCATTTGAAATATATTTTATTATTGTAACCTACCATAACATCAGTTGCTATAGAACAAATTTTCTACAGACTCCTTTTTGTACACAGAACAGCTTGAAGCACTGGTGGGATTTTCTGCATGACTCTTTTTTTTTTTTTTTTTTTTTTTTGCTTTTCATCAGATATCCACTGCAAAGCATGAATTACTGTGTGTAATTTGCTTCCCTGTGTTGCAACCTGGATGTTAAATAAAGACTCTGTTTTAATTTATTTATATCTGATCAATACTTTGAAATACAAGCAGGAAAAATAGTTTAACTAGCTCTTTTTCCCTTACCCATCTTTCTTCTTTTTGGGGCTATTCAAAAAAATGAAAAATCTCTATCTCACTTCCTAACATCTTCTGCAGGCAGTGCAAAACTTGCAGATCCCACAGCTCACCTCTGAGTTTTCCCTGTCCTGGCAAAGTTGCACATCTCTCAGAGATTCCATCTGAGCCTAATTGCTCAGAGACCACTTGAAAAAATCATGCATCACCTGGACTAGCCTAAGAGAAATTTCAAAACACTTTTTGTAAGCAGTATCCCTGGAGAAAGGTTATAATCAGTCTGGGATGTATTGCCTAGCTTGCCTAGACTGAGATTTATTTTCTGCCAGTAAGCCTAAATGGACAAAAAAGATAATAAAATCTTTTACATTAGTTTTGTAAAACAAAAACAAAAAAAACAAAAAAAAAAAAAAAAAAAACCAAGGAAAAAAAAAAAAAAAAAAAAAAAAAAAAAAAAAAAAAAAAAAAAAAAAAAAAAAAAAAAAAAACCAAGGAAGCTACAAAGCAGTCACAGAAAACAGATGTAACTTTTCTAATTCTGATTTCAGGCCTATTGGGATGCCTTGAGCACTTTACCTGCAATTTTCACAGACCAAAGCGAAATGCTTAAATGTGCTGCAAAATGCCCCTTGCTGACTCCTGTGTGCAGTTACCTGCATCAGGATCTGACAGCAGCCTGGTTAGGGAAGACACTGGTCAGCATGCCAGAGTCCCACCATCAGCCAGACAGATCTGTGTATTGAAGGAAGACATAATCTAGAAGCATCACAGACAATTGTCTTGTGAGAACTCCAACAGCAAATCTGGGCTGGTCCAAACACTGTCCAGACAGCACAGAAGAAACAGAGTTTTAACCTGGTCTAGGTCCAGAAATTGTTCTACAATCCCCATGGGAGTTGTCATGAATGGAGCCACACTGCCCAGGATGCAGGGATCTACTATGCAAGGGCTGGCATCCTTGGGACATGAAGGCATAAAACCAAGTGGACAATTTGAATTTTGATATCTGTATAATCCCAGCTATGGATGAGCTATGGAGTTTGTTAGGATTTTGTTTCAGTGGAGATTTTTATTTAATTGCCATTCTTTCATTGAATTATTTAATTAAATGAAGGGCTTGCAACTTCTGAAGTTACTTTGGAGTTAAGTATATATTCCAAGACTGTTCTAATGATATTCACATTAAAGCTGTTCTTATTTGAGCTGTCATATTTTACTTATCTCTCATTATATGCCAGTTTCTCTTTAAGTCCCAGGGTCTACATGAAATACTGAGCAGACAATATGAAGATAGAAAGGACTTGGGTGCTGATTTAGGAACCTCTGAGCACTTACAGAAAGATAACTGGTCTGTCAAAGGACTTGGACTGGATAGACAACCAGCTGAGATCTGAGGGAGGGTTGAGTTGTGTGGTTGAGGTTTTTTAACCTTTTAGTGTGTCTGTCAGGAGATGTGAAATTAGCATATCCCAATGTTAGAGAACCTTTGACTAAAAACCCCACATCTTATTTGCATACAAAAGTTGATACACATAAACAAAAAAGAAAAAAGAGACTAAAAGGAATTTGTTGTGAGTTATTTGCCTGGCCAGCCGCTAGTCCTTTTGTTTTATTTCTAGGGTGGGGAGATGAAATTATGTGGGTACAAACTTATGAAGAAGGGCTTTATCAAGCAAAGAAAAGGTAAGAGATTAAAAAGTAGTATGAAGACACAGTTGTTACTTCGTCTTGCCACCATATACACTAATGAGACAGAACAAAGAAACACAATGAGAGCTGATCTGCAGAGCACCCAGTTAAATAAAACAGACTCTGTCTATAAACAAAAGGACTTGTAGGACTCTTATAACTCTGAAGTAACATCAGGGGCCAATAATGTAATGCTGTAATTCCTTTGCCGCAGAAGAGGTGTTGTCATTTAAATTATCAATCATAAATAAATGCCATAATTTTTTAAACTACATCTCTTGTGTCTTAATATCATGTACTTCTGATTACTTCCTTGAAATCTGATACATTTACTCTTGCATGGTGATCTACTGCCTCTGATATTTCCCCCAACCCTTTATTAGTTGGAATATGTTCATGATATTTTTTCTCACTATCTTGACAGAAATGAAAGTTCCAAGCTCAGTCTTCCTCTGAGACTCAGCTGCAAATATTTTTGAGCTTTCCTAACGATACTTTTTAAATAAGTTTTACAGTTCATTGTAGATCACAGTACTGTAGCATGAGCTATTGCCAAATTGAAGGCAAATTATTTGTAAAACAAAAGACAATTAATTCCATGTACCCTGTGTGAAAATGGTTAGAAATTAACTCCTGACATTGAAAGCAGACCAAGCATTAGTAACCAACCTGCTGAACAGTAAATATGGTTTTAAAAAATACAAGAGAAAATGCAAAGAATTTTTTTATGTTTTGACATCCAAAACATAATTTTTTAACACTTTATCAGACTATTTACAGAAGAAAAGTAATATACTATATACTTATTCAAGAAAGCTTAAAACACGAGAAATTTTCATTGGAAGTATTTAATGATAAACCCAATTTTATAAAATCTATTTTATTGCAATTCATATATATCATTTTTATTTTCTTAGTCCTGGAGAAATTCACATCTAAGCAACACTAAATACCTATTCAGTCTGATTATTTACTACTCGGGAATGAAATTGTGGTGGATCTGTTGTTTCTTTCTTCTAGAATCTCTTCCTATAGACAGCCTATTTAGACGTAGAAACTCTGTTTCTCTATTTCTTTCTTTTATGAAGTGTTTATGCTCTTTTCCCTTGCTCAGAAATGTCTGTAAGATTTTGCAGAATGTCTATATGGTTTTATTGTGAGTTAACATAAAATTAAATGCAATTTGCCTTTTTCAGTCTGGTAGTAAAATCACCCATCTGAATACATGCCATATCACCTAACTACATCTTTTATTATTATTAATAAAGTAACAAGCCACTGATGGTAATTCATCATTTGGAAGACTGTCAATACTGCCAAGGTAATTTTGATTTTTTGTGTGTTAAAATTTTGTGAATATTTTAATCAGAAACTGAGCTTATCTATATATTTATATTGCACTTACAGAAAATTATTCAGAGAAACATGTAAATGAAAACGTATCTGAAAAGTGAAAAATTTATTACCATTATTTGCAAAAACTCCACTATGAAACTATACAATAAAGAACATGAAAAATTCTCACTGCTGCTGTACTGCTATCCTGAATGCAGCACTCAGTTTAAATTAAGAGGCACAGATTGGCTACTGACTCATTGGACAAATTTAATATTGTTTAGCTCTCCTGAAATGGTAACTAAAGAAGGAAGCAAGGACAGGGCTGCTGAAATTGATCTGACAAGAATTTTCTGAGAATAATGCACTTTTGTCAAGCCAAGACATGGTATCCATTGAGACAACAGGCTTCATAAATAACAGAGGAGACTTCCATGTTCATAGCCAGAGGTTGTACTGCCATAGGCCACAAAGCCCCCAAAAGCAGTGATGGAGCCCTTAAGGGTCTCCTCAGGAATGTGAATCAGCAGCAATAGGAACAATGTGACCCAGTCTCCAGCCAATGTGGTGCCCAAGCACAGATGGAAAGGCAGCTTTTGAGATGGATTTCAAAGTGATCCTGTCTTTTCTAGCACTGAAGAAAGCTTTCGCAGAAAATGAAGAAATACAGGAAATGGCCCAAAATAACTTCATTATGCTGAATCTCATGGTATGAAGGGTTTGGGGCAATTTGACTGCTATCGTTCCATGGTCTGTGTTTTCTCTGTCTTGTTTTTTCATGTCATTTTAGATAATATATCTGACATTTTATTTATCTATGTAGAGGCATTTGTGCATGTGTATTCACACACAAGTAGTACCTATTTGGTTTTGTTTCCTGGTACAAGGTTATTCACAGGTGGTAGTATTTCAGCAAAATTTACAGAAACATTTTAACGACTAGCCTTAATTTTTATACCAGCATGAAACTACAGATAAAAACCTGTCACCTGATGGACAATATGTGCCTCGAATCATGTTTGTAGGTATGTAAAATATTTATGTATCATCAAAGTTGTTACATCTGAATTATGCCCCTGTCATCCTGTGGGGACATCAAAATGATTCATCTTGCCAAAAGAAAAGCTCTCTGCCTTTGTTATATACTTTAACTCTTGTAAACTTCCTCAGATTATAGATATGTCCTGGAGGGTGCTAATTTGGGCTTGAGAGCAAGATGTTTAGACGTCTGTTAATATATGGGGTTTTGCTCTCCATGCTTCTTCCTAGTGCTGTTAAAAGAAAAGGTTTACTGAAAAAGTCAGATATCTGACTGAATGTGGATATCTACAAAGTGGACATTACCACAGAATAAATCAATAGTCGGTGGCATCTAAGGATTTATCCCATTGTAAAGCTGACTTCTGGAATGGACCAAATTAATCATGCCCCAGAGTGCCTGTTCCTTCTTACTCACTGACCAGGGAGCCTGGAGTGACTAGCTCTGTGATGGCATTCAGAGTTCAGCCCACACTCAGACAGAGAGTAGTGTAGTTACAGCAATCAGTAAATTAATAAAAAACTTGGAAGGGTAAAAGAGATTCACAACAACTTGTTCCCACTCTGGGAACATTAAGAGTCAGAAGATTTTCATCTTGAAGGGTCTAGGTAAGACACACTATCTATTGCCATAGATAGGCATGACCCCCACTCTGTGTGCATCTGGTTAAATTAACCTCTTCTGATGTAAACCCAGAACCTGTAAAACAGGATTTTTTCTTTCAATATGAGTGAAATGCATGTGTAACCTAGCACTTAAAAATAGCTGTGTAATATAAAAACAAGCATTACCTTTTGTTCAGGATTTCTCCAAGTAAAGAGTAGTTGTTTGGAACAGAGCGTAACGGCCTCGTAATTGCTGCATTGATGAAATCAGAATCAGGGCTGCCAAAATAATGCCACACCACCACCCTCAGCTGTTGTGGGAATGGAAGGCAGTGTTTAACCAAAATACTTTTTCAGACCCATCTCTCACAGTAAGAGCTGATATCACAGGAAGATACTCCAACCGGCTCTACACTTATGAACCTCAGGACATGATGTTCCGTAAGTGCCCCTTTGTCGTGTCACTTTGCATTTCACATTGTAAGCACTCAGATACCCCCCATCCTGATCACTGGGGCTTGAGAATCCACTAGGATCTCAAAGTAAAGAATAAATACCGTGTGAGAGCATTTGCAATAAATTATAATGGTCTAACCTGTTCTAGCAAAACAATCACACACATTGTCCCATTGCATTTATTGGGACTACTCAAGTAAGAAAAATTGGAATATCATGGGCGAGAACTTTCAGGATCAAGATCTGAGCAGTTTTATGGAGAATGGTGAATGTCACTATGCTCAAAAGTATCCAATTGTACAATGTAAACAGCCAGTGGCAGGAGGGGATCAGTAAAGAAATGCAGGTGGTTGTGTCCATACCCCTAACAGCAATATTTCAGAAAGGAATGTGATTTTTCAGGTTGAGCCAGTTCTTACTCTCTGCCATCTATTTGACACCAGTGCAGTATCTCACCACAAACACACACATCACATCTGATTACCAGGCTTGCTGTTGAGAAATGTTGAGAAATGAGGGAGTTGAAAGGATTCTTGTCAAATCCCTTAAGTTAAACATTTTGATTAAGGAATTGTTTTACTTTCTGTTTTATTATCAATGACATAATTTTCAAAATCGAAATCTCTAAAATAAAATGTGTGACCATAAATCAATTTCAGTGTGAATAATTTACTAAATCAAGATAGGTGGGGGTTTTTTAATTGTACAAATGTATTTCTAATACATTTTCACAGTTCTTATTTTTCTTTCAGTAATAGAGAACATGAAGAAAGCATTACGCCTTATTCAGACAGAACTGTAACCAGTAACAGTGAAATGACCACAACCTCTATGAGATGAAGCTGCAACTCTCTGTCTCTACTTGCAAAATGAACTTTTACCAAGCAGATTTGGTGTATCAGATTTCATAAGACGTGTATAGGTACAGCTTGGAGAACAAACATAGAAAGACTAAAGCACCCATTTGGAAAACATGAGGAGAAATACATTAAACATTTTGAAATTAATTATCTAAATGACGGAAAATGATGGTTTTAAGTGCAGCAAATTTGAGCTGTATTTTACCAATCCAATTATGACTCTGTTAGGCCAGCTATGACTTCTGAAGAGGAGTTATAAACCATCTTTTTGCTGTCTATTTGCAAACATGCGTTAGTATCTGCATCTTGTCTCCCCATTTTAACTTTTATTGCAAGAAGCTTATTAATTGTTAGCATACTCCTGCTTGATATGGTCATATCTCGCTAAAGGAATGGAAACTTTGCTGTCAAATCAGGCTGGAAAGCTCATGCTATATATTTTGGCTAACAGAAAAAAAAAAACCAACATAAACAAACAAACAAAAACCAACCAAAAAACCCACCAGAGTTCTGGGCTTAGCTTTCCTCTGTATAATCCTCTAAATTTTGTGGCGTAGCTGAAAACAGAAGAGACTGAGCATGCAGTCTCAGGGAGGTGATAATAATCAAGAGGCAGCCACAGGTTTTGCTACTATAAAGATACAGTGAAGCAAGAGAGATGGAAGGAGATAGATCCAGAACTCCAATCCTGAGGCTAACTGATGTTTGTAAATTCTGGCATGGGAAAAATAAGGAGGTTTATCCTAGCTCTTTGCATTTAAGTAGCATTTCAGTCATGGGGAGCTCATCCCAGATCATTCCCTCCTTTTTTTCAGCATTCCACCATGAAGGTGACAGCTTATTGGGGGAATCTGGACATAAACATCTTGGCAAAATTTTCAGATGATTACTATATGCAAGAGTAGACAGCTGTTATGAGTAAAAAAGCTAAAGTCAGATGAAATTGTTTATTATCCCAGCAATATAGGTTTTTGTTAGAGCAAAGTAGCAATTCACCTGCAGTAGGAGCATGTATGTTATGTTTCATGTAAAGCATGAATGACCCATGTATGACCCATGTAATTTGTTTGTGCCACCTGTGTTTGATGTGATGCTGCCTATGTACATATAATACATGAGAGAAGGATCTCTGCAGGAAAGCTTTGCTAATTCACAATACCTAGTATTAATATGTTATGAGTGAGTTATATCACACATATCCATGTCCTCATAATTATGTAAAATTTGAATATAAGCATATATTCCAACTGAGTGGAGATGAATGACCTGCACACTAAGAGAAAAAAATTTATTTTAGGCATTAGGAATGTATTGTCAATCAGCATGATGCTTTTAACCTATGGAAAAATGCTAGAATTAAAATTAAACTGCAAATCTCATTCCTTGGATTTGTGCTGAGCTCTGCTCATTTACCTCTTTATCTGTTCCAGATTGGGCAAGATTTCCCTGTCTGTGGTCATACTCTCCTTTGAGCATGCCAGATATATTCTGGAGAAAGGAATGCAAACTGGCTGCCAGAGATGACCCAGGGCAGCCATTCATCTTCCTTTTCTCCAGGCTAAACAACCCCATTACCCCCAGTCACTCCTCCTGAAGCTTTGTGCTCCAGACCCTTCACCAGCCTCATTGCCCTTCTCTGGACACGCACCTGCCTTATTGGCCTTCCCCAAACTCTTACCCATAACACTCACCCCTGTCATCACTGTCACCAAGCTCTAGGCAATCAGAACTCCCTAAGATATAGGGTCACCCCACTGCTTCCCCTTCCTTGCCTGCCCCTTTTGAAGAGTTTATAGCCAGTCAGTGCAGCACTCCAGTTGTGCCAGTCATCCCACCATGTTTCCATGATGGCAACCTACACCAGTTTTCCTGCTTTGCAGTGGCTTCCAGTTCTTTCTCTTTGTTGCCCATGCTGTTTGCACTGTGTAGTTGCACTTCAGCTGGGCTATTGATCCTGCCACCTTTTTCAGGGGAGAAGCCCTAATTCCTTCATGACCATTCCCAGGCACTTTGTGGTTTCTAACACCAATAACCTTTGTGTCTTTGCTGCCACATGGCTCAATCCACTACCTCCACTGAGAGGGCAGACCAAAGGACCTCACTAGCACACTGTCCCTCAAACATCTGAGTGCCTCTACCAGATTTAACTCCAAGAAAGCCTAGAACCTTTTATCCTCTTCCTTCTTCAAATCCAGTTAAAAGTTCTTTATTCCTTTCCTGGATCTATTCATAAGCAAAGAGGTGGCTGTCAAGAATGCACAAAGCTGGAATCCCAAAATATTTGTGATACAGGACCACAGTCCAGATCTTGCTTGCTCTCAAGAAAGATTAACTTCATAATCTGTCTTATGTCACTGCTGTAACAGGAAATAAATGGTAGAATTACCACTTACTGAAATTGTGGAATAAATAAGTAATTCAAGCCTTAGTCCTGGAAGGCTACTGTTTTTCTGCTCTTTTTTGGCATTTACATTGAGCCAGCAGAAGGGCTGGCATAGAAACAAACTATGTGAATTAAACAAAATAAATAACAAAATTTTCAGAACAATGATCACTGACTTAATTGTCAGATGACAGCTAGCCTTTAAATTTACACTTCAGTGAATTTTATTTTAACATTTGAATAAAATCCAGATTCATTTCCAAAGGTATTATTGATAATGATTGCATCTGTAACCTTGAACAGTATTTGCTGCTGTGGAAGTTTGTAACACTTTTAACAAACCACTCATTCAAGCAGAGAGCAGACACTTCCTAGAGATGTCACAGGTACATGTGTTGTGCTGTGCCAGATGAAATCTCTATGCAAACTAAGTAAAGGGCATTTCACCCTCTTCTTTCCCTTCTCAAATCCCCATAAGTACCATGCTGAAATCTGTTCCCAGCCATAGCCTTCAGAAGTGAGACTAAAGCTTTGAGATTCTTAAAGACTCAGAACAAGTCCTTTTGGTGGAGCTAGATATTCAGGTAAAAGACATCCTGTATGCACATATTTTTTTTTTATTCACAACTTAGTTCAACACTCATCCCTGATTTTAGAGCTGCTACTACACTTCTGCCTTTTCTTTGAAGACTCTTTTGCCAGGTAATATTCTGCTAATGGAACAGAAACTCAGATGTCAGATTAGAGTCCCATTGCTCTGAGACAAGATAGCAAGCCTGTAACCTGTTCAATAACAGACATAACATGATTCTTTCCTCTCTTTTCCTCTGAAATGAATGGCATAATAATCTGCTCCCTCTTTCATTCCCTGCTTTTCTGTTTGTACACCACACAAATTTATTCACAATATTAGTCGGCAGATTTTTATTTATACTCTTTATTTTCCATTTTCTTAAAGAAAGAGTTGGAAACTGTTCCTTTTGTTCTTTGGCTATCTGGAACTAAACCAGGTCAGAGCTGAAGGAAGAGAATAGAAGACTGAAAATGTGAGAAGTTGTTTTATACAGAATAAATTCAGTCACAGTATAAGGACCAATAGATGAGAAAAACCTATCTGTGTAGACTGCGTGCTTTTACAGAATTCATAACCTGTACTCTCTGTGTTTAGATATTGATATTGGCATGGGCATAATGTGGCATCACCTGTGGAAATCCATGTTTTATACAAAAAGGTTTCTCTGAGTTTTGAATGCAACGTATTCTGGGAAGCAAAATTACTGCCACCTGTTCACATATCCGTCTCTGCTTTACTGTCTGGACTTATTTGGTGTAATCAGACCAAGAGTAGACAAACAAACGTGGACTTAACGTCAGTGAGGTGAAGCTCAGGAATCTGAGAACTGACAGAACAGGATCCTCCCCTGTGTATCCGTCTCAGTGCAGAAAGGCGTTCCCTTTTCCAGGCAGATGGCTGATCTACTAGTCTGTGGAGCTAAAACATTTTCCCATGTGCAAATATTTGCACCTGACCAGAACAAAAGAAAAGGCACCATACCTTTGTGTACCGTGGAGGTGAGAGACTGTGGGACAGCTCAGCACTTAAATTGCAAAACTAACTTGATCTTGCAGAATGAGATTGATATAATTAGGCTTGTTTCATGTACTACACGTGTTCTTGCCAAAGGCTGACACAGAGAAATTTCCAAATGCTGAGGTGTCCTCCACAGGATCAGCCAAGTCACTGATCTGCTTCCTTTTGTTTGTTCCCTTTTTCAAATGGACGTAGAGATCTACAGTACAAGTCAGAAGGAAATAAATAGTCTCCATGGCAATTAAAAAGTCCAAAACCACCAAATAGAAGGGGAGGAATATTTACTTTTCCACCAGAAAATCTACAGAGGTTGCAGTCTATCTATTAATTCCTTTTCCTTGCTGTTTAAGATGCTCATGTAGTTCATCACTTCCATCTTTGGTTGCTACCATGTATTGTAATGTAACTGACCCCCTAGTCACTAAAACTACATCTATATCAGCAGACCCTTTTCTCTTATGAGGTATCAGGTATTTGCTGATCCTTTTAGAATCAGAGAAGCCACAGAAAAACTGCTGCTTCCCCTATTTTTGTGTAATTAGAAAAAAAAATCAAGTAAGCAGAACCATCTTTTCGTTCATACTGCCATATCAAGATCTGCGTTTTGAAAATTCCCTATAATGCCAGCTCCAGCAAACATTCATCAAGTCACCCTTTTTACACATCTAAATCTGACCTGTGAGAAAAAGGTACCATACACAATAACTTTGCAAGTTTATAAGATGCAAAAGAAAACACTCCCCACGGAGCATTCAAAAAAACGGCTTCAAAAAGATCTACTGTGTATTCTGTTACCTTTCTGAGGTATCACTTGTTACTCCTTAGCACACCCTGGCTACATGTCCCCAGGCGATTGTTTGTAAAAGGCTGGCACACAAGAACCCACCCTGCTATTTAGCCCTCAGCCAGCTGCAGAGAGACAAGTTCACGGATATATAAAAAAACCACCGGCCTCATTGCTTGTGTTCACATGCAGGGAAGAGAACAGTGACTGCCTGGAGGAGAAGCTACACCCTATGATAAGGAATATTGCATAGGATGGAGAGAAAAGTAGCCTTGCTCTGCTAAGGGATTTTTTGTGTCAAGCCTACAGGTAGTTGGGGGTGTGATTTTACACAGCTCTTGAACATTTTTATAAGAGCAGGAGAAGAGCATGCATCTTCCAGACCTCCACTGCTTCACTTGGAAGACAGTTCCACAACCAATATATCAAATTATTATATTTCAAACATTTTCATATATACATTCCTACTGAGGAGCATTCTTGCCCTAATTGAAAAGATATTCCCTCACGGCCTCAATGGCTTAGTTCTCAGTAATTCATATACTCTCAACCTTGACAATAAAAAGTAAAAAAAAATTCCTAAATCCCATAATGAATTCCCAAAAGGGAATTCAAAGATTCAGAGCAGCAGTTACCCTGGACCTGGTGATTAAATCTTTACTTCCTTGGAAAAATGCCCTATCTTATTTACCTACCAAACAAATTAATGCAGAGGGAGTCATAGTCCACTAAAAAATGTATTATGGGCTGTCCTGCATTCCTGGACTAAAGATATGAGATGCAGACCAACTCCATTAAAGAGAAATGAGCCTTTAGCATGCATTTGGTTGTTGTTTATAAAGCCAAGAAATAGCTTTGTGGATATCTCACAGAGAATTTTAACTGAATAAGCAGTATTTCATATGCTGTTTCTAGAAGGTAACAGTGCAAATGTGAACCTATCTGAAGTGTTTATGTGGTAGCCACTTTATTAACACCATCAAGTATGACCATTGGGGATACCTTCAGGCTGTCTTTCCTGACCTATTGTGTTGATTGCACAGATGGGAGCTGAGCCTGTACAGCCCTGGGTACAGCTATAGGGCATCTCTGGAGCACAAAGCACCAAACACCTTAAGCACTAGGCAAACCTGTATCCACAGCCAGATGTGCTGCCTGAAGGTGTCCTACTGTATGGAAACAGCATTAAAGAGGCTGACAGCTCCTTTGGTTATTTACCCTGAAGTAAGTTGCAGGAGCTAAGGATGTTTAGCTTTCCATATCTTTATACAGAAGGGACTAAAATACAAGCAGGTTAAGATCACACAAAAAGCATGTGGCAGGTCAAATAAATGAGGGTGCCTTAATCCAGCTAATATTAATAGAAAAAATCACCAACTAATTAGCACTGCCCGTTTCTGACTGTGGAATCCGTTCTATCAGTCATTTGAATTCCTGAAGTTAAGGGAGAAAAGGCATTGTGCTAAGACAAATGAAAAAGAGCATCCACTATTTTGTAACAGACACGTAAACCATAAAACTTTTCCTTCCTGCACTGAAACAAATCAAAGGATACGTGTCCTTTGAGAGGATGACTCACCAAGAAAGCTGAAGAAAAGTCTTCCTGCTATATAGTTTCATAATATGGTGTACTGAGCCATAAGCCTAGAAGTAACAATGTCTTTGAGAAAGAGTGAATTCCTGAAATACTTTTGGTAAACATAATTCCACAGTTCTATCTACAGTGCTAGAGGTTTTTTAGTAGCTACCATGTCTCCAGGTAGAGCTGAAATTCATTTAAAGAAGAAACTGTGGTTCCAAGTCTGACAATAGCCGGCATTGCCAGTGCCAGTAAATACTTTGGCATTACACTGTATGTATATTTTAGTCATGTAGCCTCAATATGTTTGTGACAGTATGCTGATAAATCTTGGAAATATTCAAACTACATAGGGGGCAAGTTGCCAAAAAGTTGTCAGGCTCACAGCCACATTTTGAAACAGCAGAGTTGGAAAACAAGCAAAATCTCCCATAAAAGTAATTATAATAATTTAAAACAGTGCAGAGAAAAATAAAAATCTTATATGCACAATTTGTGAAGGTATTGGTTATGCTTGCTGAATTGGGAATAAAAAATATACTTCTAGGGATATCTTACCTATGAAATTGTAGATTGTTTGCATGGGGGGACAACAGGTGGCAGGATTATGGCTCCCATCCCCTTTGTGGGTAACCAACACTACAGGGTGTCTCTTTATATTGCCTGTCCACAGACACACATGGCATGGGGACAAGTGGGAGGAATTAGAGGTCTGCATACAGTTGCTGGGCTTACTAGGACTCTAATGGGAGTGTTCAAGGCCAGCTTGGATGGGGCCCTGAGCAACCTGGTCCAGTGGAAGATGTGTCTGACCATGGAAAGGGTTTTGTAAATAGATGGCCTTTAAGGTCTCTCCCAACCCAAACCATTTTCTGATTCCATGGAGTGAGGCCAGAACTCAGCCCCAAGAGCAGCACATATTGCTGGCACAAACACATTTCCCCTTTTTGGCCATTAAGCTCTTCACATGGTACTTGAGGTGAATGATAACTGCAACAAGTAAAATGCACTATTCGACTCAACAATACTGGCTCTGCCTTGATGAAGGGAAGCTATGGTAGCTGTCATCATTGTCCTCCTTGGCTCATTTTGGCACATGATTAAACAATAATCATAATCCCTTGACTGTTGTGAGCTTATCTGAAGTTTAACTAGTAACTAAATGCTAGTTGACCTTGTACAAATTAAGTGGAGAAGCTTATGTTTCACGGGCAGAGTATCCACTACAGCCTAAGGCAGGTGGCAGGAGAAAAAAAGGCTTGGCCCTGTATCTACCAAATATGAACCAAATATGAATATCTACAAATACGTTCTTTTTGGAGAACAACAATTGCCTCAGACCAGAGCCTTGGCCTTCAATGTGCAGCTAGTTATCAAGTCCTGAAGTTTCCTTACAAGTTCTTTTCTCTTATTTTAGAAGTATTACTCCAAAATCAGATTAACTGTTAGCATGAAGTGCTTTGGTTTGAACAGATGCCTGAATTCCCTATTGATACCTGAAGGGAAGTGTGCACAAGCACATAAGGATGTATCATTGCCTGTGATCTACCTACACATCAAGTGCTTTCATGAATGCTAGTACATATTTGGAACATGTCTCTCCTGGATTGGGTGGTAGTATTTTTAATTACTGATTTTATTACCTATAAGAAGGATATAAACTTACTTTATGAAACAGCAGACATATTGTCAGTGTATTTCTGCAGTTAAATTGTGAGTGGTTATAATCTCTTGTTATAAAAAGCTTCATATAGAAAGGCTGCCTCCTCCTGGCATATGTTGGTTCTAATCACTTCTTTATGCACTTCTTTATGCAACAAAAAACATCTCTAATTATCCTCAAAGTTACCAAGGCATTTACTGTGTGATCATTACAGAAAATTTTCAAACTTATCTCCTATATAAGTTAGACTTTGTGAAACCAGAGTAGAACAGAAGATAGAAATGACCTTATTTAATAAAGGACAGCTTTTACACAGTTGAAGTGACAATGCTAGGCAAGAGTAGATCCTGAATGAAACACAGATTTCTTTGTTAATTTTAGGTGCAAATTGATGAAGTAAGTGATAACTTATATAAGTAACTTACATAAGTGTACCATTCTAGACATTAAACTTGAAAAATGTAAAATAGCCATGTTATTTTCTCTTCAGGTTGACAAAACCACTTACACCATATGGACCTAAGATTCATCTTTATGTTTCAACTAATTATTTGGATAAGTCAGCAAAAGGGACTACAGGTGGGGATGACAATTTAGCAACCTATGCTACTAAACCATGAGTTAATTTATTACAAAATATTGCATACTAGGGAACATAACAGTGATACACTTCTTTAATTTGTTTTTAAAATGTCTACATGCATCTCAATTCTCCTGGTCATTGTCTGCACAATTACTCTGTCTGCACAAAATGTTTATCCTCCCTTGATTTAAGAGCAAAAACATGAAAGAAAGCAATGTCAAAAGTAAGACTGAATTTGGAAGATAGTAGAGAAAGAAAGGATAAGTTGTTCACTGAAAAATTCCTCTGTATATCTTAAATGATATTTTCCTGAACTCAAGCCAGGATTAAGCCAAAAACTAAAGCCTTGAGGCTGTCATTCTCTAGGAAAAAGGCATGAGTCAGCTGTCAGTGGCTGCCTGGGGAAGGGAGGGTCATCACTGACAGGTGTTTGAGACAAATAGTGTAACATATAGTCTTGTCCTGCTCAACAGAAGATGGAGTGACAAAGGCTGCAGAGAACAACAGTGCAAAATGTGTCTTTAGAGGTTCTTTTCTCCATGAACTCTATACCTGGGGAAAAAAAAATGCATCAAAGAGGGGCTGGTCTGAGCTACCTTAAACTGCCATTTCCCAGCATGGATTTCCTAAGGAAGGAGCTCTGGAATCTGGCCTCCACATTTACAGGGATTACACATTGCTCTCTCTCTCTCATATGTCCAGGCCATGAAGCCTCCTTGTGTAGGCAGTTTATGCCTATGTCTTGGTCCTTCCTGTAATGAAGAAGGAAAAGAATTGCGGGCATGACCAAAGGAAGGCCACCTGGATTAACTGAGCTGGTAAATGAATCAAAGAAGTCAAGAACATAGGTTCCACAGAAAGGAGTATAAATTAGGAAATACTTCTCCAGTGAATTTTTCTCATAAGCAATTAGAAAATTATTTTATCATCAGGGCACATAATATAAGTAATATTCATAAATCAAAGGAATTTTCACAATCAGAGAAGAACTGTTATAATTAAAATACTTATTTTTAGGTAAAACTATAGATATTATAGGTGATTTTTTTTCACCAAAACAGCACTTTTCTGAAATATAAATTCAATTGCACAATTAAAATAACCCAGCAATTGTGCATGTATCCATGACAGCAAACTTCCAGCTCCTGCACAGAATTTTGATTGTTGCTCAACATTTCTTTGTCATTGGTTTAATATATCACTGATTCTACTAATCTTCATTTAGAGATCCCTCTTTCTGAAACACCTAGGAGAACAGAAGTGAGTCAAGCCCTTCACAATGTGGAGTCTGCTAAGCAGTCACTCAGGGTTAGTCACATCAGGAGTGGTTGCAGTTGTTCCTACAGGGTTTGTGGGAGGTTTTGTGGGAAATAACAGTATCCTTTCCAATGCCACAGGAAGTTCACACCATAAGCACCTGATTTTTCATTTCCTCCTCCAGCACAAAAGTGCATCCAGGCAGGAAGAGCTGACAGTGAGCATCACACACTCCCTTTTTGGCACAGAAAGGACAGGGCAGCTTTCTGCCCTTTTCACCACGCAATGACTCCTGTGTTTCACTGAGGACCCTGTGCATGGTGGGCAAACCAGTCCAAGCTCCTATCCACTTTCCCCTTGTCTCCAGCACCCACCCAGCTATGCAAACAGGGCAAGGCAAAGCTGTGTTCAGCTGCAGCAGCTGCTGGCCTGCGCAGCAATGCCACTCCCTCTGCAGAGGCACAGCTTAAGCTTATTTTCCAGAACACATCTATCCTCCCAGGTTGGTTTGCACAAAGCTCTCTGTGTCCCTTAATTCTTTTCCACAGATACAAAACCTTCACTGAATGCACAGCAGGGCTTCAGCCTGAGCAGTGAACTTAATGTGACCAGTTAGGGATCAAAGGTCTTACTGCACATTTACAATACAAAAAGAGTTGTCAAACAGTATGACAAGAATGATCAAGCATTCAAGAATCATTCCCTATCACTTTACTTGATAGGATAAGCTGTTTCCTATGCTCCCTCAAGACCAGGATATTACAGGGGGCAAGAAGGCAGAATATTAATCTTCAATAATCAGGCAAGAAGGAAACAAATAGCCCGGGTCAGAATGACAGTCATTCCCCAGCGTGGGTATATTTAGGGGCTTTGTTGAACAGCCTACCATGTGAAAAACCTCCCAATAGTCCTCCCAGAGCAGCAGCTTAGTGCAGTTGTTTAGTCTCTCATTTCTGAGCTCCTCACCACAGGAGCACAATTAGAGCCAGCACGGAGGCATTCCTCAGGCTGGGCTGGCAGGGCTGACCTGCTGCCCTCCCCTTCACCAGAGCAGCAGTGATCTCAGCCAGCACCAACCACATCATTGACATCACGCTAGGCACTGTAATGAGACAGCGTGTCCTTTGTCAAGGGCCAGATTCATCCAGCTTGGCAGTCCCCAGTGCCAGGCAGGGCTTAGTGGTTGGGAATAAATTCACACAGAGAGGAGCAGGGTTGCCTGATAACCACAATGGAAAGATCCTCTGACAGACAGTCTTGGTGTCACTCCTCACAGAAAAACCAGAAAAGTCTAAGAGGCTTTCAAATTTAGGGAGGCAGTAGTCTTAATAGATATCAAATATTTAAAATGACCACCATGAAAGAAGCTTGTTTCCTGTTCTCAAATATTAACTGAAAAAGAGGTCTGCATCACTGCTCTAACAAGACCCTTTGTCCTTTCTGGAGTCTGTATGTGTATAGAGATAGACAGATAGATAGACAGACAGATAGATAGACAGATATACAGATGTTTTTAAAATGTAGATTTGACAGACAGACATGGCAATTTGAAATCTATGGATCAGATTTTAATGATATATAGAGATTTGCATTTATAGAAGCAGTAAACAACAGGGGGAAAAGTACACAAAATTTGGGACAGGCTGAGATTTAGGACAAATTATTTAAATCTAATCAACCTAGAAATAATTGCTTAATACTAAAGGAAGTTCTTTGCAACTTAAATTAGCAGCAGCTTGACAAATTGAAACCATCATGGATAAATATGGCATGAGTATATTTATTCCCTGAAACTCTTCTTGAAAACATCAAGTCAGTCAGGAATAGACAGGCAGCCACTCACAAGCTGACACGTTTTCTCTCCATCAGTAAAAGTGATTTGAAAGGGATTTGCATTACAAGAATACTCAACAGATTTGCTATTGCTTAGCACAACATGCTGCAAATAGAACATTTGCAGCAGACTTATTATCTGACCTAGGTCATCTCCTGATTAAACATATATAGATTGGAAGAGATTAGTCATTAAACAAAGTAGAAGTACAAGCCAAGCTACTGCTTACATGAAGAAACTATATCCAATTAGCTTTGCAAGTGAGCTAAATGCAGGAATTAAGAGGAAGGTAGTTCCAGGACACTTCCGCCAGCACATCCTGTTCAGGATGCCTGAACACACACCTGCTACACCCCTGCACTATATTGAGTTATATTTCCATATTCTGTGCCACTGGGACAGTATTTCAAAGACTATTAAATATTGGCATCACTATAATTGGGAAAAATTAAGGATGAATTTAAAAACTTGAGTCAGTAACAAAAAGTCGCCGTGTCACATTTTTTTCAAGCCAAACACATACATCATCATGCCCCCAAGTCATTCAGGGAGGGGGATGAGATGTCATTCTAAGCTGATGCTTCTGTTCAAACCCAGTCCCCAGGAACTGGACAGAACCAGGACACAACTGAGCACTAAGACATGACACACACAAGCTGTACCTCAGACAGCTTAACCTTAAAACTATGTCTGGCAGAAGTGAAACTCTTCATCTAGACCTGGCAGAGGAAGGGCTACTCAGCACTACGGCAAAGCTCACCCAAGAAGAAAAGGGAAGTTCTTCAGTGACTGAAAAGGAGTTTAGGAATGAAGGCACTTGGCCAAGCAATTAACTGATTACCCATAGTGGTGAGCCCAGCGCATTTCATCTGTCAAAATGACAGTGTGATCACTCCTGTGTCTCAAATAACCCCAGCAGTGCTTAGGCCAATTTTTGCACAGTGTTATATCAGATAAGCTAAGATATACCACTTAAAAGGAGAAGCTTTTCCAAACATTTGTAGCTATGCTGTGACCTGCCAATTCCTCCACTGCTCTGTGTACTTACAACACTCTGCTCCAGGAGCTCTGGCATAGGGGGCTCTGTCAACATCACAAGCACCCTGTGCTCTGACATCTCCATTTATATAATTTCTCTTTCTGTTATTATAATAGTAACAGTTTGCCAAAACAGTTTCATTCCCACAGTTTCATAACTGCATTGATCTATGTGACTAATTTTAGGGCTTTACAGTGTTATTTGATTTCATCCTTGGAGGCATAAATGGTAGAGCCTCAAGGAAAAAGCTGGATTCAAAGTGTAGATGCCATATTAAGATGCCCCACAAGAACTCTGGAATGACCCAGGTTCATGTCCAAAACAAACTCCTTCAGAATGGTAAAAGCTGTAGTCATTGTGCAGTGCTAAACACCTAAACCATGTTTAACAAAGTGTTTCTAATCAACAAGAACATGAGGGTTACTTAGTAGAAAGTCACAAGTAAATTTAGTAATACTAGGCACAAAATGCAAATCCGGGTTGTAGATCCAAGTGTTGAGTCCAATATTGCTCAGATTTCACTGGCTTTTTGTCCTGAAGTTGCAGGTTGAAAGAATAACAATTTCAAAAATTTGAATCTGTTGCTCTAACAATTTTTAAAGCCTCTCTATGCTTCAAAGAGCACTTAAATTCTCCCTTTTACTCTATAAAGCAAAATTCCACGATCTGATTTTCTACCAGGAGTGGGAGACTCTATGGAAAATTACAAATTTCATATGTCATGCTACATCTTACACCACCATCTAATTATGATTTGACCAATTTCATCTTACCAATCTCCCATCAGGCTGTTCAACTGCTTAAGTCCTTTCTAAAACATAGACTTCGTAACTGACTCATGCTTTCACTTAGAGAATTATTCACACTGTGGACCTCCACAAGTAGAAACAGCACAAGCAATTCTCTGTGACAGTCTCATTTTGGGAAGTGAAACCAAAATCATTACTTTTTCTAAACAAACTTTTACTTCAATGAGAAATTTTGCAAAAAATCTTACTTTTCATATCCAAACAGATTTTCCTTTTTTATTGCATAGATACAATCTGACACAGCAAATCTTTGATCAAGCACTTTGTTGTTTTTTTTTAAGTTACTTTTTTTGTTTAAAATGTTTGGTTGACAACAAATAAGTCTCTGGATCCCCAGTCACCTCTTCTAAAAAAATTGCTTAAATCATACTTTTCATCCTTCTGCAGAAGCCTGAGAAAAAAAATGCAAAATGAATGAATGAAAAAAGAGTGGCCTGAATCTGGCTCCACTGTTATTTTGAAGCTGCATGGTGAAGAACCTATGAATAGGCCCAAGGGTAGGGATAGTTTCACAGAAACAAGAACAAGTGTAATTGCTCCAGCCTCCAAATATGCATTTATTTTCCAAAATATCAACCCTGTAGCAAAAAGGCAAAGAGATGTTGGTGGGTCTTTCATTAATATCTCTGCTAAACTCCTGACAGCGTGAACTGGTGAATAAGACAATCTTGAAAATATAGAATAATACAAGAAAACCCCCAAAACTGTAGGGTGGAGTTTTACTTTTATATCCACTTCATTTCCTGTTAGGAGAATTGCAGCAACATTTTTGGTACAACTTAGCTGCAAGCTACTGTTCGACCAGCAGAGTAAACCCAGCGTTAACTTTCATCCATCTCAGATTTGCTGAGTGAGAGCTGCATTCCTGCATTAGGATGTGTCTCCAACACATTCAGAATACAATACCATCTCACATAGAACACACAGAGAGAAGGCTAAAGGTTATCTTCCTTCATGGATAGAATAAACTCTTTGTTATTTATCTGCTGTAATATTTAAACTTCATTATTGTTATACGCCACAGGTAGGTTCTCTCTCTCTCTCTCTCTGTCTCTCCCCCCCCTCCACTTCCCTAGTCAAACTAAAGGCAGCAAGTAGGATATTTTGCTTATGAATTAAACAAAGCCACTCCCAAATTGCTATGGTGCCACAGAGCAGAGAACCAACACCCAGGGCTACTGCAATTAGAGATTCCTGCTCGCCAGCTCTGCGAGTCATCCTGGGCGAGACTCACACACAAGGCAGATTTCAGTGAAACCAAGGAAATTGGAAAGCAGCACTGTTCTGGAACTGGTTAGAAGGCTTTACAGAATTCAGCTCCAACACAATGTATCTTCCACTTGAACCAAAGCATTTTATCTAGCAAGGTTTCCATAAAAAGCAGTTTGCAAGGAGAGCTGAATTTATCATACCAGCTGATGCAGAAAAGGCAAAGAGTGTTCAGTTTGAGATTCACTTAAGGGCTGACTTGAACATTAGCATTCCTGTACAAAAAAATTAAAATGACCTTTTGACAAGTGGCCAAGAATAGAGCTTGACTTTAAAATGTTTAGACATAGCAGTAAGACAGATGCACATAGAATTTGGAAGCTCTCTGCTGAGTGTGAACCAGATCACTGAATGAACTCACAGAAGGTTTGTTTGCTCACCAAACAGGAAACAGGAAAGAAACATGGCAACATGGCGCACTCTCATGAAGGCAAAACTCTTGAGACTTTCCTGGATGGGTCTTTGCTAATAGATTCACCTTGCTAATAGATTCACCTTGTTAATGAATCAGGTGCTGCAGAGCAAAAGGAGTGATTTCTCTTTACATGAGCAATGTTAGTGACAGGAAGAAAATCTTACGATTGTGCAATAAGAATAATACCCCTGGAACAATTTTGCTTTTCAATTTAAATTACCTGTAAGCACAAAGCACCAGTTTCATTTTCCCCAGACCTTTGTGAATTTAACACTTCTTTTAAATTAACATCTTTACTCTTTTAAAAAGACCATAGAAATACAGAATATGCTGAGTTGGAAGGGACCCACAAAGGTCATCAAAGTTCAACTCCTGTCCCAGAACAGGACACCCCCAAGAATCACACTGTGTGCCCCTTTGAGCATCTTTAGTCTTCTATGGCATGTATCAGTTATCTGAAAAAGATTTCTTAAATTAAACTTCTTTTCCTCATTTCCCAAATTCAAAGGAACTAAAAAGCCTGTGAGTAATGTAGACTCAGGCTCTGCTAGACCAATGCACATTCAACAACAAATGGCCCCACTAACTTTGCTGGAGTGCCTCACAATGTTGAGGCATCTCCCAGAAACTCTTACAGCCTGCAGCTGAAATAGTTAAAAGGTAGAGCTACTCGTATCAGGAGTTTTATATTCCTACATTTTTTTGTATTCAACAGAAGAAAATGGGGTGGGTTTATTCCAAAACCAATCTGACTGACTCAAGGAGACAGTTGGAAAATTCTTCTTATTATGGTTCATTCATGCTTAAGTTTCATTGACATAGCAGTGTCAGTCACCAAAAGGATGGTCTCAAAGTTCAAGATGCAGCTTGCTGCTTCCTACAGTAATTCTTAGGCTTTTATGATGACTCTACTTTAATCTACCAAATATAAGAATGTTATTTATTTTTTGGGCTGAGCCAGGACAGTTAAGACCAAAAAGTAGGACTGGTTCTGCATAACAGCTACATGAGAAACGAAGTCAAGTAAGATAGATGCTGATCTCTTGCACACATCAACCAGGAAGTTGGCAAGGAAATACAGGTGTGACAATCTTATTGGTCAACAGAAAGAAGAAATACAAGTATAAGGAACACCTCTCAAAACCATGAAGGCATCGTTAGTTGAACCCCTTGTCAGATGGATTCCTTTTCTTCTAAAAGAGGAGGAAAAAAGTAAGATTTTTATAAGAGATCATGCCAAAAGTCTCAGCTAGCTCTGCACACACACAGTGTGACATTGCAATATCCAAGTGTCCACATGAAGGTCATCCAAAACTGCAAATAATTTTTAGGATTTTCAGTCAGAAAGTACAAGGAGCTGTAACAGATAGTGGAGCTTATGAGCTGTTTACAGTTTATTATTTAATCATCATATGAACCAGGTGAAAGTAATGCCTACCATATAAACCTGTAATGAAAACAATAGCAATGATTACTGATCCCCATGTCTGTGGTCTTTTGGCATGTTGCATCCACATGAATATAGCATTGAATAATTTCTTCTCTCCAAGTAACTGATATCATCTACATAATTACCATCCATTACCTTCAGTTTGCTTTTTAACAAGATATTTGACATTTAAAACTTCAGATCACTGAAGGGATCAGCACTGTGTCCTAAACTAGCAGCTTGGATTCAGCCCTGCTAACCAAGCCACCAAAGTAGCAAACAGCAGAGCTCCACAACAGCCAGGCAAACACAGGCATTTCCTCCATTCTTCCCGTGCTGCTGATTTACATCCCCTCCACTCATCCCAGAAAGGAGGTGGGTACTACCAGCTGGTCCCTGGTTACTTCTGCACAGCAACACATGCAGAATGTAGGAGGCTGCTGGTTGCAGGCAGCTCTCCAGCAGCTCCCTGTTTGTTCTGCAGCTCCAGCAGCTGCATGATACAAAATAGGAGGGCAGGAACTGAAATCCCAACCTGCTAGTGTTCATAATGACTCAATGCATTCAACTTTGAAAACCTAGCTAGCTACAGCAGGATAGCTACAGGTCTCTCAACACAAAACAAGAAATTATACCTTATTTTTTCTTCTCATTCAGACATGTTAAAAGCAGAAATTGCTCCAAACAGATAATTGACACAGGAACACTAATATGTGCATTTTTACTTATGTATGGCTCCTCATGAAGTGGTCTACTTTTAAGTGATCTTCCTTCAGATCACACATCTCCATCTTTTTTCACACAAATTTTTTGGCACACAGAGATTAGCCTACTTTTGACTTGACTGTGTGGGAATTCACTGCCTTCCAGGGAATCTCCAAGTGATACAGCTAGGTACAGGGAACAGCTGGATGCAAGAAGACCACACTGCTTAAGCTTGCTTCTCTTTCAGTCATTGTCAGCTGCTGGAATGACCTTGTGAAGAGGGACGGCAAACGAGAGACGGCTGCTCTGTCCCAGCTCCTGAGCCTCTGCGCTAAGCACAGCTGAAACATATATCAGCCTTTTGACCACTAAGTATTTCACAAGATTTAGGATAGCATTGCTTATGCCACCTCCAGAAAAAAACTCTTTTAAAAGAGCAATTTTAAACGAGCCTTTTGCATTTGAATGCCAAGATAGAGCCACATTACCATCAAGCCATCAGCTGGAACTGTGCCAGGAGTTGGGAACACCCATCCTCTATCAGCTCCCTGTGACTGATACTGCTTGTTTAGTGTCACCACCTGTGGAGGTGTGCTTACCATTTCCAGGCCATGATGTTTAAACAAAAATTTAAGTACACGTTGCCTAAAGTCACTCCAATTGTCTTGAGCAGCCAGCTTGCTATCCTGATAGGGACATTACAATTGTATTTGTACAGTGTATGACCCACACCACGGTGAAACATGACAAAAGTTAATAACCATTCATTACTGTTCCAGCAATAATATTCTAACCTGTGACCATAGTGTGGCATTTCTCCATTAATTTAGCTTATATTGGGCAATGGATCAGGCATACCTGAGCGTAGGATATGTGTGGCTTCAGTTATAAGTTCACCTTTGTACTATTTAACCTTTATTTTATACATACTATATATGTAGATTCTCCAAATAACAGAACTGTTGAATTTGGCAGGCACCACTGGAGACTGTCTTGTCCAAGTCCCCTGCTCAAAGCAGGGTCATCTACAGCAGGTTGCTCAGGGCTATACCCAGACGAGTTTTGAATATGTCCAAGGATGAGGATTCTACAACTTTTCTGGACAGCCTGTTCCAGTCTTCAATCAACTTCACACTACGAAAGGAAAAAGCCCCTACTTTATATTTACACATAATTGCCTGAATTTCAATTGGCTCTCATATTGTCACTTGATGTCAGAGAAGAGTCTGGCTTTTCCTTCTTTACTTAGAGTCAAAGGAACATAAAATGGTTTGGGCTGGAAGGGATCTTAAAGATCTTCAAGTTCCAAACCTCCTGGACATGGGCAGGGACACCTTACACTAGATCAGGCTACGTAAAGCCCTATCCAACCTGGCCTTGAACACTTCCAGGGATGAGGCATCTACAGCTTCTCTGGAAAATATGTCCCACAGCTTTACTAGCCTTTTAAAGAATTTCTTTCTAATATCTAAATCTACTCTCATTCAGTTTAAGGCCATTACCCTTTTTCCTATTCCTACATGCTCTGGAAGAAGTCCCTCTCCATTTTTTTGTAGCCCCCCTTTAGGTATAGAAGATGCTGTAAGGTCTCTCCAGAGCTTTCTCCAGGCTAAAACCCCAAATCAGTCTTTTGAAGACACAGCCCAGCCTTCTGATCATCTCTGTGGCCTTCCTCTGGAGAAGGAGGTCCCCACAATCAGGTATTGATACACACCGATGAGGCCCCCCTGAGCCATCTCTTCTGCAGCTGAACAATCACCCAGCACTGTGGATGTGACCTCACCTTCTTTGTCCTGCTGGTAATGCAGTAGTCTGCAACACGTCATTAGAATACTGTATAACAAAAGGAATTAAATTATGTCAATATTTGAAGACAAGGATTGTAGTGAGAAGCTTTGAGAAGTACATTCAACGTTCTGCATTAGGAAGCACCTCACAGCATGAAGCAGCTGGAACTGGGTGCTGTGTTATTTCAAAGTTCATATTACTAACAGTTGAAGGTCAGGCAGGACAAAAAATACTCTTTCCAACCCTGTCCCCGTCCATGATCAGTGAATAATGGCATTAATAATCAAACAACAAGTTTGTCAAACAACTCTTTGAAACCTGACAGAAGAGTTTTCCCACCACTTCTCTGGGTAACTTGTGCCAGCGATAAACCATTCTCCTCACAAAGATGAAAATCCTCACACTTCCTCCACAAAAAAAGAAAAAGGGGCAAAAAAAAAGAAAAGAAAAAAAAAGTAAAATAAGAAGTGAATTTTACACCTGATCTACATTTGGCAAGTTAGTTTTACAACTTTGTGGCTGAGACCCAGATAAAAATATAATATTCAGGATCTGGAAAATCCAGCTCAGAAATGAGACTTCTAGATCCCAGATTTAACCTTGACAAAGCAACTACAACTGTGCAAACAAAGACCCCCCACCCAGTCCAGACTGAAGCAGGGAAAGGAAAATGGTAGCATGACATGGACACAGTGAGGATGTGGGGGAGCACATAAGACATGGCAGCTCAGAGAGCTGCTGCAGAAAGGACTCAGCACTGCAGTCCACTAAAACTGTCCAGTCTGTGCGGCTGAGTAAAACTGCACATTCTATGATAAATACACAAGGCAAGGCAATGTCAAGAACTTGGGAAAAGATGGGGGGGTTCTGTGGAGCACATCATGCAGGCCAGAGAGTGCCAATCCCATGAGAGCCTGCACAGCTTGGAGATAAAAACCAGCACTACCAGGAAAGAGAGAAACTTTGCAGAACAAATGCATGCACTTAATTGCAGAGGTCATGCTGATTGGGATATTGGCCCTAAAGCAAAAGCAATGTTAAAAAAGAAGACATTAGTACACAAGCAACAGTGGGAATAAGCAAGTAGTTGTGTCATTGGTTTCAGCTAGAATTTCACTGAGATGTGCTTACTGTTCATTGAAAAAAAATTAAAAAGAACAGGATGGAATCCTTCATCTTTCCAAACTTTCAGGAAAGTTAGCAAGAATAAAGAGAGCAAAGAGAGTACCATCCATTACTACTTAAGGACCATGAATTCTGGAGTCAGATTTGGGACACCATGTCACTCACACTCACTAGAAGCCAAAGGTTTCTGATCTTTGAGGCAAAGGATTAGGAAAACTAAGAAGATCTGGGTTACAGATAAACAGACATAAATTTGAAATAAGAACAATGAATAGAAAGGAGGCCTATAGAGAGATCACAACAAGGTGGCAGCTCTGGGATACTCACTGAATTACAAACATTGTGGCTCAGCTACTTGCCTGTAATAGAGTTTAGCATCCAAGGACCAAGGCAGGCCAGAAACAGAAGGGGGTCTTAATTAACAGAAAGGGGTTAGTTAAAAAATTCCCATGTGATACTAAGTACAAAAACATGCTGTTCTTTTGAACCCTAAATGTTTTCCCCACAGTTCTCAAATATTACAGTATAACAAAGTAAGAAACTGATGGCTTACAGATTTCAAGTTATACCGAAAACAGGATATCAGTTACTCAGACAGGGAAGGAGTCATTGGCTTCAATTATGTAGTACAGCAATTTTTCAGGGTTTAGACAGAGCAAGCTATTTTAATTTAATAAAATGCATTTACTTCACTGCAAGAATTTCAGACATGAAGCATTGCTGATCATAACTGATTTGCCCAGTTAAGAAGACCAGATAAACAGTCTTCTTCACAGGCTGTGGTACAACCCCAGATTTCCAGTCCCTCCCATCACAGAATTCCTCTTCACTCATTTGCTGCTTCCCTGTGGGACGGAAAAAATATTTCAAAGTTAAATCTAAATGCTACCAGGAACAGGCTTTCTCTTACCAAACACAACTGAGCAATGAAGCTCCACATATGCTGAAAACCTCGAAACTCCTTGGTGTAATAGACCATGACAGTTTCCTTATTGTCGGGGAAAGGGCATTAAACAATACAAGAGCAAGTACATTTAATATGGGTCTTCAAATGACTAAGTGATTTTAAAACATGTCATTCAGCAATGCCTTCCAGACATCTCATCACATCAAGATTCAAAACAAAATACGGGATAAGAACTGGCTACATGACAAACCCACATCTTCATCTAAAACTATGTAAGGGATGCTCCATGCTTTTCATGACAGCCTGTATCAAGTGGTGGTGATTTGTATATAAACATAAATATAAACATCCACATGTAAGTGGAAAAAAAGCCTCCAGAGATACCAAAATTCTCACAGATTGCTCTTTTGTTTTGCAAGCAGTAATTAAAGAGTCAGATTATCATATTTTAAATCCTCAGCCTCTCTTCTGCTAGCTGATTTGAAAAATACTACCAACAAACTGTAGGTACTGCAAGTTATTTGAGTAATTTATTCAACTAAAAAGAGGTAAATATTGGGCTAACATATTTTGGAAAACCATCAACCTTCAGGACAAATCATCAGATTCCTAGCAAAAATCTGAGCTTCAGTTACCAGTTTTAAATGTTCAGCAATAGAAATCTGCTGAACTTTTGTCTTTCCAGCCATATATTGAAATGTGGCTTTGTAATGAAAATAAAGTAGTCAGGGGATGGTTAAACATGGCCTTCCAGCTCTCAAGAGAATGTCTGGACCACTTATAGGACACCAGTTTCTCCTTTAGTAATGCTTTCCATTTGCAAGTGTTAGCAAATATTTCCTGAGCCAGTGTGAGAAAAATCACTTTCTTCTATAACAGATCACAACTGAGCAGGCCTGGGGTTCAGTGCCTGCTCCAGCATAAATGCCTATTGCACAAATAAACAGTCCTGGGATGTGTGACCAGGGACAATCAATCATCATGGCATATCCCAATCCAGGCAGTGCCTACCTGTCATATTCATGAAAAGGATTTGAACTATTTCAGGGCAAGAAGGAAACAAAATGGAGCCTGCATCTGTCATAGGTGTAAGAGGGTGTCTCAGCTCCTAAATTTTGGGGTATAAGGCTTTCTGGAAAATTTTAATCAAATTTCATTCAAAGACCTTTCAGGTGATAAAAAACCTGTATGGGGTTAAAGCACTGAGAACAGAAATTTGACCAGCTCTCAAATAAATTTTGCTTGCTTTCAACCATGATGTCTTAAAATATGGTACTACTTTAAGAGCACTGGAAGATTGATAATTTCCAGATCTGTCTGTCTCTGGCTTTGACTTGGAGCATTGCTAGTGTGGGACTGACTACACATCTTCTTCATTACTTCTTATTCCTCTCATGTAAATTTCTGATACTTATTCTAAGCAGTAGATCATAAGACTTGGAAATATGTTTATTATGAAATTAGGGGAAATGCCTGAATTCTAAAACTTATGTATTATAAAATACAAGAAAAAACAAAGCAAGTCAGAAAATGCCTTCAGAACAGGTGTAATATCAGCCACTGAAGCTGTGCAAATTTCTGTATAACACAATGAACAAAGGCACTTCAGAGCAGGGAAACCAAAATTATATTAAAAATCTGATGGCTAGTTTTGTAAAGATGTTAAATATTAACAGTAATAGGGTCTACTGGATCTTTATACAAAAAGAGGGAAAACATTCTGGAATAGTCCTATTTGGTTTGAAGCTCTCTGGGGCAGCTCCTGCAGGATTCAGTCACTGAGGCAGAGAAAGTAGCCCATTATAAAAGGCCAGAAGAAATCTTAGCTGGGTACTGCTCAGCCTCAGGGCCCAAGCAGGGAGCTGTGGGAAAAGACTGAGTTTCTCTCTCTCTTCATTCACAGGGCACAAACTGGTCTGGAGACACGTCTAACTATCTGCATTGAGGTCCCTGGGTCTGAGCTGACAGGGAAGCCCCTGTGAGCAGCTGTATTACAATTACTGAGACTCTTCTAGGAAACAGTTCTGTCAGAGTAGAACAAGACTATGTGGACACAGGCTAATATAAATGCACTCCCTGAAAACAGGAGAAAGCAAAGGTGCAGATGAAATGGAGAGACATCAATGGCTGGTGTCAGGAGCAGGGACGGGTTTAGCTTTGGGGATGATGCATTTTTAAACAAAACTCATTTATTTTTATAAGGTGTGTGAGTGAGAACCCACCTGCTTATCTCTGCACAGCACCAGAGAGCAATTAGAACTTCTTTTATGGGCTTTAAAACTGCCAAATGCTCTTAGGTGTGACCTGAGAAGAGAGTCAGCAAAAGCGTGTTAAACTACAATTATGAATTGTCCAAGTTGAGACCAACATGGGTACCCAAGGCTAACTTCTACATCTGCACTGAAGTGGATTTAGAATGTAACCTAAATTGTCCAAAGTGAGTGGTCCCATGTCCAAAAATGGACCTTGGAGACTTCTTTTGTGTATGTTTCGGAAGAAAGGTGTAGTGGATGTAGTTTGGATAGACAATATAGGAACAAACAAATTACATCTCTAAATCTTCATGGATAAGTGCTGGAGGAGAAGAAGAAATTTATATGCAAATTCTCTCAGAAAAACATATTTATTTCATGAAACATACAGAAAGGGCAGTTAAAATGACTAACATGCCTAGGAGCTTTGGTTTCACCCTCCTAATACATCAAGCAGCTAAGCAAATCATGGTAGAACTCACTAAATTTTTTTTTGCTTGAGTTCACCATCTTGCTTCTGCACTTTGCTTTCCTAATTATTATCCAGGGAAAAAAAAAAAAACCACAAAAAAACCCCACACATAAAAACCAACCAAATCCACACTAAGATCCAAAGCTCTTAATTCTCTCAAGTATATTTGTAACAAATGGATGCTTTAAGCAGCCATCAGGCAGCACTGTGAATTTCAAACAGGAAAATCCATATCTGATGGATTTCATCTACCCAGCTGAGTAATTTTAAACATTCACTGCCCATGAACTCGTGATTTTAATCTCACTGAAATATATGAAGCATGCAGCAAGGAGAATGTACCGTAGTTTCAATATATATTGCACTGATCTCTGTGAAAGGACTGTGTGCAGTCAGTGCAGCAGTGGGAATGGCCATCCAGATCTCATTTTCCTGAGCATTGCACTGTATTATGTGTGTATTGGAAACCTAAGGTGATTGAGGTTTATATTGTAGTTAAAAATAAATGTCTACACAACCAATTAATCATGGAATTTGAATTACATGTTGGCCTCGATCTCTGCTTATGAGCACAGGTTTTTTATTATAGCTTCCAAATACATTTTTGTGGAGACCTTTACAACTCTTTTTTTAGGTCTGATTACAATTCTATGTGCTGTTATATGCGAATGTGTGCACCAATATCTGTATAAGGTGCATAGTTATTTATCTAATTAACATCCACAGTTCTGAGTCATCAATTTAACTTTTTCTAAGGACTGAAAGAACAGCAACCCATACCGATTTTCCAACCAATCAAAAAAAGACAAATCACTCTTCAGGCAAATCAGGAGTCTTGATTAAAGCTTACCTGTACTTGGATCTTTGCCAATCTTTTAAAATCACCTTTCAAGAAATATCCCCAAAGTCTACAGAAATGTCTCTGAGCTTTGGATACAGTATCTGACAGGAGACAGTAATGTTTTTTAATACAAAATAAACTCTGAACCTTTTGGTGGGGAAAAACTGGAAAGTTTAGCTCTTTGAAAGTAGTATTCAAATTCAAAGCTTGTGGGTGGAGTTGGGGTGTGAAGGTGCATAAATAGGCAGTAGGAGCAGCAGCATTCACACTGGAACCAGGAACACCTTCCCATCCTGGCAGGCGTCTGGGCGAGTAAACAAGGTAAGGCACTGCACACTCCCTGCTGCGGGAGGTACCAGGGGAGCTGTGAGCCCGAGCTAGCTGGGGATGGGGAATCTGGTCACTGGGAAGAGAAGACCTCAGCAAAGCAGGCACAGTCCAGCACAGCTTGTCATGAAGGAAAATGTCTAGAGAAATATTGGCATTGCAGGTTA